>BSBK01000509.1:1201666-1802500 GCA_027943335.1 Chamaecyparis obtusa | reverse complement strand
GCATTGACCTTGCGGGATCATGTCTATAGGTATCATACTAAACTCATAATTTATTTCTTTCTGTAAATCATTTTTATTCTAACAGTCCCATAGGATCACTTGTATGGTCTGCTAGAAGACTTTTTTTTGTGTCTGCGGGATAGCAGGAAGGATCGGGGGGAACGCAAATTAATATTTTAAAAAAAAATTTACACACTTGTATTTGGTGGTCTAAAAATAACATTGAATGCATACACAACACCTCATTTTTTTTTGGGGATTAAAATTAACAAGGGATAAAAAATGAACAATCAAACACTTCAACTTTTATGTTTAAAATCAATCAAAATTCAATCTTGAATGCTTAAGGGACAAATAATCAATCAAAACACTTCAAATTGGTGTTAAAAAGAGCTAAAAAAATCTTGAATGCCTAAAGGGAAGTAACACATATTGTTTTTGTTTGCAAAAAAATCAAGCTTTACTTTAAAGCATTTTTCATTCTCTTTCCAAAGAACTTTGTATGCTAAAAATGAGCGTTTGATGTTCTAGGATAGAAAACCCTTAGACTAATCTAGGTTCAATTTGGAATGAAGACTTCATGCTGTGTTTGAAGGAGTATTTTTCAACACTTCCTTAGAGCTTTTCAATTTTTGCAAATCCTTGATAAAGTAAGTGACGCAAGAAAAATTAGCTTGTATCTGTATCCTCTCCCCTTGCCTTTGTGGAACTTGGGTGAAGAGAAAGATCAAGTTCAATTGGTTTTGCTTCTAGCAAGGCCTATCTAGAGAGAAGTCCTTCCTCTTTAGAGAACAACCTCAAACCAGTAATTCCCCAATCAGTAAACAAACAAGGTATCGAGAAAACTCTCACCTTATCCCCTCAAGCTCAGTTAAGGCGTGTTGATGGTATCCCGAGGTAGGTAAATATCCCTATGATTTTGGCATGGTCAACTAGGCTCTTAAGTGAGTCACACATGTACAAACTAATTTGGGGGACACCACAGATCTTACTAGAAGCCATTAATCAGAGGCCCACCTGATCTACTCCTAAATGTATCTGAATCTTTGTGCAAGGACCAATCCAAGTTATTTCTCAGATTGCCTAAAGATTACTCACCATCTGTATTCCTCTTTTGTAATACCAAGTTGTGGGAAAAGGTTTTGATACTAGCATGTCTTTTAGGTAGAAATTTCTTGTGCATGTTCTCAAAGTTATCAGACCCATTGAAAAAATTTGTTCGAACATACACAAATCAAAGTTACAAAGTTCTTTTCCAAAGAGATCATCTGCTTGTTCTCCTACAAAAATTTCTTTGTCTTTGTTAGAATAACTAAGAGGGGGGGGTGAATCAGTTAGATCATTTATCCTACAGTCCCAAATACAAAGATGTACCTTATCAAATAATTTCAACAAATTATGTAGCTTGGTAACATAAAATATCAATTTGTCTATTCATTCACTGATTACTAGTAAATAACTAACTGTGATTACTGACCAAATCAATTATGCAGTATGTAAAGTATGATAGAAAAATAATTATCATAAATAACATATAACATAATGCTTTAATGTGGAAACCCTGTTAGGGGAAAAACCACCTAGGACTGGTAACCCAAAATAATTCACTCTTCTAAAGTGAGCTCGGTGAAGAGCCAACCGTATTAAAGGTTACAAAAGCATTGTTAAGTGTGACCTAGTTAGAGTATTTATCACTAACAGTTAACTTTTGACCAGCATTCACTATGGGCTAAACAAGACAATAATGTACATTCTTTGAATGACATAGGGAAGAATATAAGATTGTTAAGTCCACTTAGTTAAGAGATTCTCTGAATCAATGGTTAAATTGATATAGTATGATCTGATTCAAATACAACTCAATTGAAAATATTCAGATCTATGATAAGCCTATACAAATCCTCTGATCATTAATCAAATTCACTTCCTTAATATTCTTCAACTTACTTTCACTCAGAAAATGATTCTTTGATGCTTAGTTAACTCTGCAATTCAGTTCTTTCAATAACCAGTCTAATCGGGAATGCATGAATAGTCTTCACATGAAATCTTTGCAGTCTTCTTCTTCTAGCATGTTTCAATAATGAAACCCATATCTCTTATATAGACAAGTAAACTATTTTCATATCAGCCATTAGATTTTTCCGCTTAATCTCCTTCATCCATTTTGCCTCTTAAACCTTCATTGGTAGATGTGTCATTTTACACATTTCAATCTCATCCTTTATATCTTCTCCAAATTTTGCCAGCCGCGGATCTCATAAAAAACTTAATCCTTAATCTCAAAATCATAACAATTCCATCTCATCAAATTTCAATCGACTGTTCTTTGCATTTAATTTTTTCATCGATACTCGGTTAATATAGAAATGCATTGATGATAACTAGTTAAACTAGCTTGGTTAATACTGTCAGTCGGTATACACTGCACTGGCTCAGTGTATACAGAAATCTTCAATTACCGATCACATTGACATGTTCAATTTCAGATCTCTTCTTCATAATAGATTAATATAACATGCTTAAGTCAACAATATAAAGCCATAGACTCATCAATAAGTTACCCAATGTTTACCTTATCCTTATCTATCATATCCATCTTTTTCTCATGTAGATATCTTAGTTCTTCATCTTTTCTTCTTCTAACAGATGTTCAGACATTTTTAACTAACATGATAAGTACTGTCAAGACTAGTTGACATCAATGACAACATATTGACTGATTTAATAATCTTACATATCATTTCAGTACTTGGTGATCTCTAATCATTGTTTCTTTAGTTCATTCAGATATTCAATCAGTTGTAGCTCATTAATATCTCCCTTTGGCATTGATGGCAACACAAGCAATATTAAAATATGTCATGCACATACCAAACATGTATTCTACAACTATGTAAGAAAATTTGTGTAGCTCGGTAAGAATTTAATATGTTTAATCACTACAAAACATAACAACATTACAAGTGCAGACTCTCCCTGTGGATTTGATCTTTTCAGCTCTCAGATTCCCTTTTTCATTATTAGCAACAAATATTCAAGTCTCTCCCTTTCTATGTGTTCTTAGTAATTGATTTTCCATATTCATTCTCTCTCCCTTTGACAACAATGCCAAATAAAATATACAATCAAACAAACAAACAAACAGCTCTACAGCAACCAAGTATTTCTCTGTTGTTAAGTTCATATCATGTACCTTTAGTGTACAGATAAACAAATGTCTATTCCAGCTTCTACAATATTTCACAACCTTAGACAAAATCCAAAGTGTGAGCTATGTGCATCAACATAAATGATCTTCTGATAAGTGTAGGTTGATGCAACGTCTAGTTCACCTCAATGACTAGTAGATAGGAGACAGATCCCAAGTCTAGTTCTCAAATATTCAAATGTCTCCTTTGGTAATGGTTTAGTAAAGATATCATAAATTTGTTCCTTAGATGTTACAAATTCAAGATTGACTTACTTCTCTTGAGCTTTTTCTCTTAATTAGTGATACTTAATAGATATATGTTTTTTTTTTAATGCATCATAGGATTCTTATAAATATTTTTAGCACTGGTGTTGTCACAATATATAATCACCAGGTTAGTGATTACCTTATTCATTCCTTCCAACACTTCTCTGATCCAAGCTATATTTGAACAATTTGCAGCAGCAACAACATACTCTGCTTTAGCACTGGACTGACAAATGCATGCTTGTTTCTTGCTAAACCAAGTCATAAGCCTTTCCCCTAAAAAGAATGTGCCATCGGTTGTGCTCTTTTGGTCATCTATGTTTCCAGTGCAATTTGCATTGGTGTAAAATTTCAATTCAAATTTTCCTTCCAATGTGTACCATAATCTATAATCCTCTATTTTCTTCGAGTAACTCAAGATTCTCTTTACAGAAACCATATGTGAATCTTTACGATTGGCAAAAAATCTTGCCACAATCCCCACTGCATGTGAAATATTAGGCCTACTATGTACAACATACATCAGTTTACCAATCATAAATTGATACAGATTCTGATTTACCTCAATAGATTCATCATCCTTTATCAATTTATGGCCAATTACCATTAGTGTTCCCACAGGTTTATCATCTTCCATGCCAAAAGTTTTCAATACTTCTTTAATGTATTTTGATTGAGTGATGAAAATTACATCTTTTTGTTGTATAATCTGCAAACCTAGAAATAATTTAATCTCTCCAAACAGAGAAATCTCAAATTCCTTTCTCATTTCATCAACAAAAGATTTGAAAATCTGATCTTGTCCACCAAAGATTATATCATCAACAAATATTGTAGCAATCAAAATGTACTTATCATTAGAATCTCCTTTCATATACATATTACTATTTTTACTAGTTCGTAAAAAGCCAATACTGATAAGATAAGCATGTAATCTTTCAGACCATGCCCTTGGTGCTTACTTCAGTCCATATAAAGCTTTGTGCAGTCTACATACCATATCTTTCTAATTCAGATCAACAAACCCTTCGGGTTGTTCTATGTAAACCTCCTCCTCAAGAATTCCATTCGAAAATGTTGATTCCACATCCATTTGATATACCTTAAATCCCTTATGTGCAGCATAGGAAATTAATATTTGAGCTCCTTCTAATCTAGAAATAGGTGCAAAGGTTTCACCATAATCAATACCTTCTTCTTGTGCATATCCCTTGCAAACAAGTCTTACCTTATTCCTTGTAACTTCTCCATTCTCATTCAGGTTATTACTGAAAATCAGCTTAGTACTGATAACATTTTTATCTTTTGGTCTAGGCACTAGGGTCCATGTCTTATTCTTTTCAATTTATTCAATGTTCTCATTCATATCATTTATCCATTCCTCATTTTCAAGTGCATCCCTCATAGTCTTCAGTTAAACCTCACAAACTAAGCATGTGTTATGTCTTAACTTACTTTGAGTCATCATGCTAGTTTTCTTATCTCTAATGATCTAGTTCTTAGGATGGTGTCTTCTAAAAAATCTTTCTAGCTCTTGATGTCTCCTCTACTAATCATTCTTTTTAGGTACAGTTTCCTTCTTAGTAGCTTCTTCTTGATTCTCGGTTTCCATTTCCTAATTCTCGGTAGAATTTTCCTAATGCTCAATAGACTCAGCCTATGGCTTCGTTAGATACTCTGGATCTTCAACATAAGTGAACCTACCATAGTCTTTCAGCTCCTTCATGCTTTCTACATCATTCTTATCAACAAACTCATCAACTTTTACATTAGCACTTTCTATCATCTTATTAGTAACTTTTTTTAGACATTTATTAGCTTTACTTTTAGTAGAATATCCTAAGAATATTCCTTCATCACCTTTAGATTCAAATTTTCCATTTCTATCATCTTTCAAAATATAACAATTGCTACCAAAAATTCTAAATTAACTTACACTTATATCTACCTTTAACTTTTTGTAGTCTTCGAGCCATAAGAGCTTCAATTTCATCAAGCTCATCATCAGTATTACTATCACTTTCATTCTTTATATTATGCTTACTACTAGATTTAACAATCTTTGGAGAAGACATAAAAGCAGACTCAATAGTCAGTACCACACTATTATCAAAATTCTTCAGCTCAAAAGTTGTTAATTTTCCAATCAGACTATCAAGAGTAAGAGTGCTACCAAGTACAGACCTCATTTTATGAATAGCATATATTCTGATTGCATAAGCAAGCAACAAGGTTCTTAGTATCTTACTTACTATTGTATCTTTAGAAATGATACCACCAGCTCCTTGGATAGCATTGACTACCTCTTTGATTCAGTTTGTGTAATGTGTGATATTTTCTCCTTCCTTCATTTTCATGTCATCAAATCTACCTCTCAAGATTTCAGCTCTAGCTCTCATCACATTTGCATCACCACCATAAAATAGAGCAATTTTATCCCACATTTTCTTCATAGTAGTGCAATCCTTGACATCCTCAAATTCAACATCAAATAGAGAAACAACAATCTCTATCATAGTAATATCATGTTCATGTCGATCTCTTAACTGATTAAGAGTCAAAGCACCAATTGTCAGTTGTATGAAGCCATTGTTAAGTAAGGGTATAGAAGATTCTCCAATTCTAGATATGTGAAGTCTCATTCAAATTTTCCACGTAGTAAAGTTGTCTTTGTTCAGCTTTGGCACTTCTCTCTTATACATCTTGTAATCTTTCTACTGAAGTCCTTAAAAATTTGATCCAAGCAACCAATATGCTCCAATACCAATTGTTAGAATAACTAAGGGGTGGTGAATCAGTTAGATTAGTTATCCTATAGTCCCAAATACAAAGATGTACCTTATCAAATAATTCCAACACATTATGTAGCTCGGTAACATAAAATATCAATTTGTCTATTCACTTCACTGATTACCAGTAAATAAATAATTGTGATTACCAACCAAATCAATTATGTTGTATGTAAAGTATGATAGAAAAAAAATAATCATAAATAACACATAACACAATGATTTAATGTGGAAACCCTGTTAGGGGAAAACCCACCTGGGACTGGTAACATAAAATAATTCACTCTTCTGAAGTGAGCTTAGTGAAGAGCCAACCTTGTTAAAGTTTACAAACACACTATTAAATGTGACCTGGTTAGAAGATTTATCAATAACATTTAACTTTTGACCAGCATTCACTATGGGGTCAACAATATAACAACATACATTCTTTGAATGACATAGGGCAGAATATAAGACTGTTAAGTCCACTCGGTTAAGATATTTTATGAATCAATGGTTAAATTGATACAGTATGATCTGATTCAAATACAACTCAATTGCAGATATTCAGATCTATGCTAAGCCCATACAAATCCTTTGATCATTAATAAATTCACTTCCTTAATATTCTTCAACTTACTTTCACTTGGTAAATGGTTCTCTAACGCTCGGTTAACTCTGCAGTTTGGTTCTTTCAATAACCACTCTGGTCAGGCATGCATGAATAGTCTTCATGCAAAATATCTATAGTCTTCTTCTTCCAGCATGTTTTAATAATGAAACTCATATCTCTTATATAGACAAGTAAACCATTTTTATATCAGCCATTCTATTTTTTTTCTTAATATCCTTCCTCCATTTTGCCTCTTAAAACTTCATCAGAAGATGTTTCATTAACATATTTCAATCTCATCCTTTAGATCTTCTCTAAATTTTGTCAACTAAGGATCTCATAACAAACTTAATCCTTAATCTCAAAATCATAACAATTCCAACTCATCAAATTTCAGTCGGTTGTTCTTTGCATATAAGGTTTTCATGCATACTCGATTAATATAGAAATGCATCATTGATAACTAGTTAAACTAGCTTGGTTAATACTGTCAGTTGGTATACAGTGCACTGGCTCGATGTATACAAAAATCTTCAATTATTGACCACATTGACATGTTCAATTTCAGATCTCTTCTTCATAATAGATTAATGTAACATGCTTAAGTCAACAATATAAATCCATAGACGCAACAATAAGTTACCCAATGTTTACCTTATCCTTATCTATCATATCCATCTTTTTCTCATGTAGATATCTTAGTTCTTCATCTTTTCTTCCTCTAACAGATGTTCAAATGTTTGTAACTAACATAATAAGTAATGTCAAGACTAGTTGACATCAATGAAAATATATTGACTTATTTAATCATCTTACATGTCATTTCAGTACTCGGTGATCTCTAATCACTATTTCTTTAGTTCATTTAGATATTCAATTAGTTGTAGTTCATCAGTCTCTTTTGGAACTATTTGTCAATTATCCTAAAAGGAAACCCAAGTCTATTCAAAACCAAGCCAAGGTATACCTACTGTAGTCACTTCTTATCTTGACCTATTCCAATATCCAGAGAGTAAAGATATTTTTGGACCTATGACCAAACTAGTGAAACATAAGAAAGCTAGGATACCAATGCCACATGTGTATCGAGAAAAGAAGGTTTCTGAAAGAAAGCTCAAAGATCACCAACCCATTGTCACTGCAACCCAAGAAGAAGATAAATACTAGGCAAGACTAGATAACGTGGAATAAAACACAAGGGTCAAACAATTTTCATTTCAAATTCAAGTTAACCAACAATTCATCCAATTGGAAAGTGAAGACTAGAAAGGTTAATCCCAGTCCTTTTCAATATTTGTGAAGTTGTCTCAACATCCATTCATCTTAGATCATTTTTAGGTGCATTTACATGATACCCCTAGGAAGTATTAGTTAGCGTCATCCTCTATCCAAATCCAAAATCATCTTCCTAGATCCACATCCCATCCTAGATCCACATCCCATCCAAAGACTCATTTTTATTTTCTCAAACCATTTCCAAAGAATAAAAATCTTAGCTTCACCCATTTGACTAAGCATTGTCTAGGGTAGCTAGTACTTACTCCTATGTACCTCATCATCTCGATCTAGAGATTGGCTCACACTAGTAAGGATCTCATTGTCCAAAGATCACAACTCTATTTGAGGATGAAAATCCTTCATATTTTGATCCTGCATGAGGAGAGGTAGCTCATCACATCTTTCAGCCACCCATCCAAGTACATCACTAAAATCCTGCATCATCTAAAAATCCTTTTTTATCTAGGTGTCTCAAATCTTGTATCTAGGCTATCAACAACCTCATTTAGATCTAAGACCATAATCCCAAGAATCCTCCTAACATGTCTGCATCTTCCCCCCATCCTAGCACTTTTCATTTTCATGCCTGTTGAGACACGATCAAAGAAGAGGAAAGTAATGGATCCCAACCAAGCCACTAATTTAGCATACCCAGATGACCCTACTGGTACTATGGTAATGTATGATACTCAACCTCCATTGGTTTAGTAAGTGTTAGAAGACTCCACTTAAATACCTACCACTAATTCCATGGAAGCTTTCATGTGTCTCTCAGGTTACGTGCAAATGGTGAGTGCAGTTATTGCACAAAACTATCTCTCTATCTTAGCAAACTACACACCAGAGGGTACTCCCATTCCACCTCATTTATGCCATTTTGATCCCATGAAGCCCATCCATATACCCACCAATGTCTACCCCTCCATCATCCAATAGATCCATGATCCCACCATGCAAGTGTCCCATATAGCTTCATCCATTCCTCATCTCCTATAGCCTAGCTTAGCAACTCCTGCAAGTCAAATAACAGCCCAATCCACCACTTTCTTCATCATAGGAGCACCACCTCCACCTACCTCTTCACAAGTAACCACACAATCGCAAGCTTTTGCATAGGCACCACCACCACCCCCCATGCAAGATGCAATACATATAGTACCCCCACCTATCATAAATCAAGCCTCCACACCAACATCATTTCCGCAAGGAGCAACACAAGCCACCCAACCTATATTCACCTAGTTCACTACACAGACCACTTCTATGCAAGTTCCTCTTCCACATTTCATTGCCAATACACAGGCTCAACAATTCCCCTTCACAATAGGAATACAATTCATGACATCCTAAAACCCTCTATTTGCATCACAAAATCCCACCTTCACTCCTACATTTGTGGCAACCTCTGCATCACAACCTACGATAGGGATTGGTGCCACTTGGAGCCTCAACCAAGCACAAGTGAATGCCTTAGGCATACCAACATAGTCACACCTATCCCAACCCACCTATCAATAAGGAACCTTTCCTCAGGCAACACCACAACCACTCCCTTTCACTACATCATTCCCCACTTTCACCAACTACTTGTCTATGCCACCCGTCGCTACCTAGGCTATACCTCCTCCATTGCAATAACTTAACTCTTCCCATCTTGCTAATTTCCTTACGCAACCACCCATAGTACATACCCAAGCCTCTGTTCCCCCTCTCAGTAATGTGGGCATGCATCCTTCATATATCGGGCAAGCCCAATGCTAGTCCTAATAGAAACTATGCTACCAATCATCTCCACAATAGCAGTACTTCTCAGCACAACAACCTAATTCTCTCATCCCATGGCAACAATATACACCATACCCCACACATTAGCACACCTCAACTATACAACAACAATATATCACTTAGCAAGCTATCCAAAACCCATTCCAAACTGCCTATGCAGCAGAGCAATCCTCCTATCCAATCCCACAGTATCCTTTGCACATCCCCATGTATTCACCTGGACCATTTGATCCATTCCCAATGGGAGTACCCACTCCAACACCTGTCAATTCATAATGGGAAGAAATGAAGAACACCCTCAAAGAACTCAAAACTAGAAATGAGGGAAAATAATTAAAGTTCAAAGAAACATACCCATACCCTTTCAACAACTCAAATATAGTGGTCCCCTTCCCTAAGCATTTTGAAACACCCAAGTTCGACAAGTATCAAGGGAAGGGAGACCAAGTTAGCTGAATCAACAAGTTCTACATGGCATGCCAAGAGGTGGCATACAATGACATTTATCTCATGTGCCTTTTCCCCAAGATTTTGGGAGGGACTGTTATCAAGTGGTTCTACAAAATATGATACGGGTTTGTTTCCACAATCATAGAACTCTCAAAAAAATTTGTGACCCAATATGCCCATAATGTCTAGAACAAGCTCTCCTTGCTGGACCTATACAATGCCAAGAAAAAGGGATGTCAAACCCTGGTTGACTATCTACAAAGATGGAAAAACCTCAACACAAAGTTGTCATATCAACCACCAAAAAGACACCTCACCAAGATATGTTAGGAATGGGAACACTGAGAGGGGGGGTGAATTAGTGTTCTATATATTATTACTTTTTCTGATATCTTGAAACTTAAGTTAATTTCTTGAGTACTAAAATGAATATCAATGCAAGTAAGATAAAAACCCATAACACATAACACTAGATATGGCTACAGGGAAACCAAAATAAGTAAAAACCTCGGTGGGAATTGACACCCACTAAGAACTACACTAGTGTATTGTGATCCCTGTTAGAAGATCTTACAACCCTATTAGGAGATGATCTTTATAATGCAATAAGTATAGTGACCTAGTCAAGGGTCAGACCCTATTAGGAGTCTTTTACAATAACATTGTTAAGGGTGGTGGCTCACTGCCAGAGCTCACTTCTCAATGAGAAGGCTACAACCTCCTGGATATTAGATAGACACTATATCTGCCAATGGTGAACTACTACTTTGACACTGCTTGTATAATTAGTTCATTTTGTGCGCTGATGCTTTAACCTCTTGTAAATCTCTACAACATTCTAACTAGTCTTTGTATACTTCTTCTCTACTGCTGTTAACTCTATATCTCATCCCATACTCAAATACAAAGGTGCATGTCTTATTTATATGCACAAACAAAACTATTCACCAAGTCAGCCTATAACTAATTACATACAAAAATTCCAAATGAATATGCTCAAGCGTGTTTAAATACAATGATATTAACATGTCTATAACCTAAATACAATAGGCCCATAGCCTTTATAAAACACTATTATAAGCGCTAGCCAAATTACCAACAACCGGCTCCATTCTTTATTATGTTCAGCCACTCACTGTCTGTGTCACTTCATCTAGCTGTAACTTCTTCATACTAATTCATATGATCATGCACTCTTAGACTTAGCATGATTACATACTCAGAAGCTTATCTTCAAGGGCACATACCATAACTTAGTCATATGTACGTGCATTGATGCTTTGTTCATTGGGTTCTCTATTGACTGTTCTCTCTTCCATACTTAGCCATTTTTATGATCTTATGAGTAAGTGCGCTGACTCCAAAACTCTTTATGACTTTGTTGCCATGATTAAAACACATAATTATATTCATATACAACATTATAGTCAACTTTCCAACAATCTCCCCCTTTTTCATTAATGGCAACAAAGGAATATGGCAAAGTTACTAATTGTATCTTTATACAAAACTTTCTAACATATACTCCTTATATCTCCCTTCTAATATATACTCTACTCCCTTTTACATCATATACATAGCTCCATATTCTCCCTTCTACTATATACTATACTCCCCCTTTGATATTAATGAAAAAGGTGCACAAAAAATGAACTTCAAGTACTTACATTGATAATACATCATGATATGCAGTCTAAAGGTTTGCAATTTCTCGCTACCAAAATGCCTTTAGTGCATCTAGTGTTTGGAGATGGGCGCACAAAGCATAAGTCAATTTCTCCATCTTCTCCAAATCTGAACTTGGACCTTGATCACATGTCACAATATTTGCATCAATCTCCTTGATGTTCTTGTTTAGCACATCTACTAAGGGCGCAAATGCATGTCTCAACTAAGCTTGCCTAACCCTTATCTTAACCATTTCTTGCTTTGCCTTCTCTATCTTATCCAATTTTCCTTGGTAGACATTATTGCACATATTTATATCAATGGAGGGATCTAGTACTGACTTTGTTACTACTTCCATCATTGATTCAACTTCCTGAATCTTCTTTGAAAGGTTTGCAGTTAGTTTGTCCTTGTCCATACAATCAGCTATGATCTTTCTCCCTTTAGCTACAATCTCCTTCAATAAAGCTTGACCAACCTTTAGTGAACTGAGGTCAAGTGTGAATTTTGATGTCATCTCATTCAATCTTTTCTTAAGGTATTTCTCTTCTACTATCTTGGATGTTGATTCCTCAAGACTTGAAAAAATTTCTTTGAAGCATGTCATGATAGTGCCGACATCATCCACTGAATGTACACTAGACACTTTCTTGTCTACAGGAAGTAAGTTATTCAAAATGTTGACTAATTTAAAAAATAATCGATTCCTCATAACCTATTTCTCCTTGGCCTTTTCCATTGCAAGCACATTGATCTTAATCAAGTCTTCTTCTCCCCATGAGTCTATACTTATTGTGTTAGGAGTCAAACTTGACAACAATGAAATTGAGGGCTTAGGGATGAGGAGTGAACTTTAACTGACATCCATTACCTCAGTCTTTACAATCATAGGTTCATCTTTCTTCTCTTCATCCTCTTTCTCCTTTTCTTTTTCTTTCTCCTCTTCTTCTTCCTATCTTGTAAGATCCTCAATCTAAATTTCTTCTTGGTTCTTAGGTGAATTATCACTGCATAGTATTTCAGCCTCTTATGTACTTATAAAGGCTTCCTCAAACTTATCTAAGTCCTTATCTATGGCCACCATTGATATCTCCACATTATCAATAGTAATTGTGTCATCTTTTTCTTCAGGCATATGCACAAAATCTTGTGGACTTGTCATAGGTGCATTTGGGATCTCAGCTACTTTTACTTGCTCAAAGGGTACTTGGGTTGTGGCCATAGATGATGGATGCATGCTTGTTCCAAAAATACCTTCTCAAAGGATTTTCCAGTCTCCTTAGCAACCAGCTCATAATCTTTATTCATAATTTGTAAATTTCTCATCTTGGTTCTGAGGTACGGCTTTACCAAATTCATTAACAAAGATTTTTCTTCAAATGAACATATTGGTAGATTATCATCTAGTGTCTTCTCTCTATTCTAAAATCTTCTTCAATAAGTTATCTTTTCAATGTATCCAAAATTTCCAAAACTTTATCTGGAATGACTGTCTTAAGCTCCAAAATAGTATTTTTAAACTTGATCATATGCTTGATTAACATACCATGGATCTTAGATTTGTCTATCTCATGATTTTTGTCATAAAACTTAATTATTTGATCAATTCTACCCTCATCTACTACTCTTGTTCTTAGTACTTGCAGATTTGGTAGGTATCCTACCTCAGGAGGTGGTTGAACATTTCTGCCTTAGCATCTTGTGGATCTAGTTGATGGATGGCTTGTGACAGTCTTCTTCTTCCTCTTAGGTACCTTGCTTGTCTCAGGAGATGCTTAGTGGACTCCAAGTCAATTGTATCTATGGGCACAAAAGTGATATCATCTATCTTACTCTTCTTTTCCTTGGGATCATCTATTTTCTCAATTTTTACTTTCTTCTCCTTAGGGTCATCAATCTTCTCTGTTGTTGCTTCAAAAGAGGGTGCGCTCTCAAGTTACATTGCAATCTTGGCTTCCCTTGCCTTATCTAGGTCATCTTGAGTGACACCATGAATATTTAGTATCTCAGAGGTGATTTTAGATGCTTTCCTCTTGGTCACTATTTAAGATTGAATCATATTGTCTAGTCTTTTCCTCATAAGTACCCCATCTTGGTTCATTGGGATATTTAGGTGCTAATAGTAGAACTTGTGCACATGCTTCCAAAACTTGTTATTCCACTTCATTACCAAGTGGATGGATCCAATTAGTCCTAGGCTCTACAACTTCCATACAAGTTATGTCTATCTCCACCATGAAACAAATGTTGTCCTTGTACTTTTGAATTATGCTCTTAGGTATCCTATACCTTCTCTGCATCTTTATTCTAAATGTCTTGATTTCTAATTCCATGAAATCTCTCAGGGTACTCTCAGATGATGTCTTCAACAAAATTTGAGGCATTGTAGGAAGGCCCCTATCTAGATAAAGATCTGATACTTTTCCAACTATATAGAAGTGCATATAGATTATCAGTGATTCAAACTTGAATATCTTACCCTTTTCATGTTTGATTACTTTGATATTGTTCAGCAAATATGCACACAAGATCTCACACAAGTTGAAGTCTCCATTTTCTTTTACAATCATTATGGCTACTAGAATAGTGGTTGTAGACACACTATTTACCCTATTTTCATTTTGGAACCTATATCCAAGTATCATAGACATGAGCTTGATGTCTTTCTCATCAATCAGCTCAATGGTCATGTCATGCTTATCACTATGAGACTTACAAGCTTGCTCTACCTATTTCCTGACATCCTTGCTAGTCAGAAGGATGGCATCGATCTTTGGTAATCTAGTCATATAATAAATTAGATCAGTAGTTATTCTAACAGGGACTTCACCAATCTAGAATAATTCATCATGAATTCTGCTCAAAAGAATCTTAATCCATTCAAATTCATAGAATTCATATGCTATGGCATACTCAATAATAGGGTTGTCTTCTAAGTGCACAAACTCATCAATGAATGTTTTGTCTAGACTCATCATGGTTTCTATGTGCTACCTAATTCTATCCAATCCAATAGGTTCCTTCTTGCAATAAATATATGCGTGTATGTCCTCTACATGCATAATTCCCATAGGAGTCCTAGAGAATGCTCCTTCCAAATCATCTAGGGTAGACTTGAATGTATGCTTCTTAAATATGTACCTCTTTCTTTCAGAAACATAAAAAACAACTGGTGTAGCCATAACTTACTTGATTAAACACTTCACAGAGGTTTCCAAGGGTTTTTGAAGCATCACATATGAACTAGGGCTTCACAACAAACTTAACTTCCTTTCACTAATAATCCAACTACAATTCTTCCCAACTCAACTACTTGAAATCTTGTGATCTTCAAATGCTCAAAATTGAATGAAAATGTGTGAATAAAGTATCCTTGGTGACTATAAAAACAACTTTCTACCATTAATGCTTGCCACGTAAACATAGAATGAAATAAAGAATTTCAATCTTTATCTCCACTATCGATCAGGTAGTGCGCTCTTACATACTACATCAACTAGTCTACAAAAAGTTGATTCCAAAGGTGCATAATCTGAGGGTGAGTATTCTAGTTGTGAAGGGGTCTAGAGCCAATTTAGCTCCCCCTATGACCATGATGGTAATTAACCATAAATAGGAGGTGCGTCCATCACAAATGCATCCTCAACTATTTCATCAACATTATCCTTCTTTGCTTATGTCCAAATCAAGCTCTCATCTTCTGTAGCTTGCACAAACTTGACTTCTCCTGCTTCATCCAATATTGATCATTCTGAATTTTTATGGCTTTCTTTTCTTTTCAATTTTGATTTGTGAAACTTTGAGATATGTCAAGCCTTGTTACAAGAGCGACAAATAACTGGAGGCCTTATATTCCTCAATGCATTGATGTGAGTTACCATTTTGCACCGTCTAGCTGTGTGACCATTATAATTACATATATGACATGTAACATTTTAAGGACTTCTAACATTCTACTATGGATGACTTCTCTAATTTTGTTGAGTCTAATTTCTTTGATTGGATCTACAATTCATAGCTCTATGACCAAACATATTGCATGAATAATAGTATCCATTGAAAGGTCTTACCTCTTTACAATATTTTTCTATGTGACTATGCTTGTTACAGGCATAACAAGTTTTTTTTACTATCTTTCACTCATCTTTATATGGTTATGATTTAGCTTTAGTATGATCTTTAGTCTTCTTGGCTTCTATAGTTTCTTCAGGTGCTTTCATTCTTCCTTGCATATCATTGATTTGATTTTGTGCTTCATTGAATCCAATACTAGAGCTATCTCCTGTAATCTTCTGTGCATACAATGGTGACTCTATTAGATCTTTTATTGTGTGAAACTTATCAATATGATTCTTTTCTTTAGTCAATTCAAATTCCACTTTCTTCATGATGTTCTCTAACTCCAAGATTTTCATGTTTTCTTGCCTCAGTTCTTCATCCAATTGCTTATTTTCTTTGACTTTTTCTTCATAGGCTTCTTGATTGTTAAAATGATTTTCATCCAATTCTTCAATCTAATCCTTCAAAGATGTATTTTCCTCATTTAGCTTTTTGACCATTTTCCCTAAATCACTATTTGAAAAATCCTTCAAATATTTCTCAGTTTCTTGATGAATACTTGAGAACCACTAACCTTTAGTTTTAGTTCTTCAATTTCCTTTTCAGATTTGTCAAGGTCTTCAAGAGCTACTTCAAGAGTCTTCTTCAGATGTTTCATTTCTTCTGAACCCATGATCTCCTCAAGTGGTTAAAATTGTCTTCAAAGGACCAAAGCTTTGATACCAATTTTTAGGAATGGGAACACTGAGAAGGGGGGGGGTTGAATCAATGTTCTATATATTATTACTTTTTCTGATATCTTGAAACTTAATTTAATTGCTTAAGTACTGAAATGAATATTAATAAAAGTAAGATAAACAACCATAACACATAACACTAGATATGATTATGAGGAAACCCAAATAATTAAAAACCTCAGTGGGAATTGACACCCACTAAGAACTGCACTAGTGTATTATGATCCCTATTAGAAGATCTTACAACCCTGTTAGGAGTTGATCTTTACAATGCAATAAGTATAGTGACCTAGTCAAGGGTTGGACCCTATTATGAGTCTTTTACAATAACCCTATTAGGGGTGGTGGCTCACTTCTAAAGCTCACTACTCAATGAGAAGGCTACAACCTTTTGGATATTAGATACACACTATATCTACCAATGGTGAACTACTGCTTTGACATTGCTTGTCTAATTAGTTCCTTTTGTGCATTGATGCTTTAACCTCTTATAAAGCTTTACAAAATTATAAATACTCTTTGCATAATTATTCTCTCCTACTATCAACTCTATATCTCAGTCCATACTCAAATACAAAGGCACATGTCTTAGTTATATGTGCAAACAAAACTATTCACCAAGTCAGCCTATAACTGATTACATATAATCTTTCCAAATGAATTGGCTCAAGCATGTTTACATACAATGATATTAATATGTATATAATCTAAATAAAATAGGTGCATAGCCTTTACAAAACACTATTATAAGTGCTAACCAAATTACCAACAGTCAGCTCCATGTTATGTCCTTTTCTATCGCTCACTATCTATGTCACTTCATCTAGTTGTAACTTCTTCATACTAGCTCATATGATCATGCACCCTTATAATTAGCATGATTACATACTCAGAAGCTTATCTTCAAGGGTGCATACCATAACTTATTCATACACACATGCACTAATGCTCTATTCATCTGGTGCTCTACTGACTATCCTGTATTCCATACTTAGCCATTTTTCTGATCTTATGAGTAAGTGTGCTGACTCCAAAACTCTATATGAATTTGTTTCCATAATGAAAACACTTAATTATAGTCATATACATGAGTATAGTTAACTTTCCAACAACATATTCATCGACAACTTGCATCCAAAGTTATCCCACTTCATGTAGATGAATTGCATACAAAATTATCAGGACATAAAAGGAAAATGAATGGACATTGAATGAGGCCTTTTGGATGATGGTGCCATTAAACATTACAAGGAGAGTTCGCAAGATAGGCCCAAAAATGATTGATTCTGCTACTGGAACAAGAATAAAAAAAAGTGGTTATAGATGGAGCCACAGACACCAAACACATCCAAGTTTTGGTAGCTAGCCCCAATCCCCCTCTCTCAACATACCAATAGAAAGCACTCATGGACCAACAATAAGAACCCAAAAACCAAAAACTACCTTGTCAGTCACCTGTCAATCAAGTCAACTCCATATTTGTCACCCAAGGATAGAACAAGCCTCATGTTTAGAACAACTAGAAACACATATTCACACCCCTCGGAGAACCCTTGGATGCTATTTTTTTCTGCATGGCTAGTGCTAATCTAATTATATACCTGAAAACTTAGCCATTTGATGAATCGACACCTAAGCTCACCTGATACAAGGACAATGAGTATTGTGACTATAACTGTATTTAGGGACACACCACTATGAAGTGCATGAAGCTCAAGAACTATGTCCAAGACCTCATTGACAATAAGTAGATCATATTTGACGCCCCTTCCCAGACATCATCGAATGCCCACCTATAGATCTACCAAAATGTGTTTCCTCAACACAATGTAGGAAAGAATCAAACCAATGCTAACCCTCCCCAGAAATAAGGAAAGGGAAAACAAGACAACCATAATATGGGAAAGATTATGCCATTGCCTAAATCAACTATGCTAAATTCATTGGTTGCATCTCTCAGGTTGAACCAATTGTGAACCTAATCCATGTCAAAGGTGATGATAGTCAATGTGCCTTTACCACCTACATAGGTTGGATATATATTGTCGGCACCAATACCATGACCATCCCTCGTACATAGTACAACATCATAGAAAACCTTAGGAATAGACCCACACAAATCTCCATCCTTGACCTCATTCACACATCACCCCTTCATGAGGAAGTCCTCAATAATGCCCTCCAAGAGACCCGTGTCCCTGTGAACATTAACATTATCTAATTCAAGAGCCTTGTAGGACACCTATCCACATCCTCCACCCTCTCCTTCCAAGCCTTCGACATGCCACCCATTGAACCAGATCTCAATCTCCCACTTCGCATCATCATCATGGTTAGTGACTTCACCATAAAAAGGGTCATGATAGATAATGGCTCAGCCCTAAATATTTGTACATTAAAGTTCATCCAGGAGGTTGGTCTCATAGAAGAAGACATCTCTCATGAGGTAATCACCATCAAGGCTTATGAAAACCTAGAGAGTACCTCCAAAGGTACCATTTTGTTACCTATCAAGATTGGCCCTGTAGTCCAAGAAACCATATGCCACATTGTTGATCTTGACCTCCCCTATAACATTTCCTTGGTTGCCCATGGATCCATTCCATCAAGGTCATTCCCTCCACCTATCATTAGTGCATCAAATTCCCATATCAAGGCACTAAAATCACCATCCATGTAGACCCCTAACCCTTTGCATACTATCATGTGATAAAAAATTCATTCCCCCACTCCACTCATTGTCCTAGAATTTACATTGGCACATCTATCATCGTTGCCTCCTGATCCCACTGTGATCTAGAGATAATCCTTACCTCCACCTTTTCTACCATCAAGATCAACAATAGGGGATGTGGAAAATACAACCTCACTAATGCCTTTGTAGTAGGGGCTCTCCCTTTGGATCCACACACTCAGGGGCACCCATGTCATCAAACCAAGTCCCCTCAGGAGGGCCCCAAGAATTAGACTCTGGGCTCATCTGCTTTTGTCACCAATGGAATTTTTAATGGTCAAGAGATGGCACCTGATATCAACCAATGGTTATATAAGGATCCCCCTCTGCCCAACACTGAGCTTCTAGGGTATTTCAAAGACAAGTAATCCATATCCCACAAATGGGGCACTGAACAATGGAACTATCAAGGTGGCAGCCTTAGACCCGTAGAGGTTGGAATGAAAGAACCCATAGAGACATCCAAAAATCCACAACACCAAGGCCTCAATTTTAATACCCCCCATCTACACATACAAGGACCTACTGTCATGACTGGGGGAACTCATTTTCCTAGTGTGACCCTCTTGGATATCTAAAATGACCTTGTGGAAGTTGAAGATATTCTGGAAGAGGAGGAAAAATGATCCTACGATGATATCTTTGACAATGAAACCTTCCTAGGAAACTTTGTCCTCTGCGAACTTTCCATTAACCTTATTGAACTCCCACTCCTACACCTCGACCTCATATATTGAGATCAACCAAGTGTGGCACACATTGATGAGTTCCAAAGTGAGACACCGCTCCTAAAATTCATGGGCACCATAGGTTAAGAATTAGATTGGGAGAAGGACTCAACAAAATTTTATCAGCTCAACCCCAAGGGATATTTTGGGGAAGAGGAAGTCTCCAAATGTAAAATAAAAAATCAAAAAGAAAATAGAGAATTTTTATGTGAAAACCCCTCTTGGGCACATCCTGATTCCAAAATAGTAAAAATAAAGGGTGTATCCTCTAGTGAAAACCTCTCCAAGGTGCTAGAGAATGGAGACTTGCCTCTTCCCCCCATCTAGGACTATTGGCTAGAACAATCATCCATTCTCATCGAGGAAACTGAGATAGTTAACTTGGGCATGAAAGAATGTCCATGAATCACTTACATCATCACATCTCTAACCGAGGGTGAAGAAATGGCTCTCACTTCATTTCTCAAAGAGGCCACCACCAATTTTGCATGGTCATATGCACATATGTCTGGGCTTGATCAAGGTCTAGCTATTCAAAATCTTGCAGTGGACCCTCATGCTAAAACAATCAAATAGAAGTTGAGGAAGATGCATCCCAAGGTAGCCCTTTTGATCAAAAAAGAACTGGAAAATCTCTTAGATGCCAAAATCATCAGAGCTATAGATTACTTGGAATGGGTCTCCAACATGGTACCTATCACAAAGCCTTTGGGGGAGATCAAGATCTTCACTGACTTCAAGGACCTAAACAAGACTTTTCCCAAAGATGATTTTCCACTACCCAAAATCGATATGATCATTGACCTCATAGTAGGCCATGAAATTTTGTCACTCATGGATAGTTTTTCTAGGTACAACCAAATTAGAATAGCAAAAGAGGATCGGCACAAAAAAACATTCACCATGCCATGGGGCACCTTCTACTACAACATGATGTCATTTGTGCTCAAAATTGTGGGAGCCATGTATCAAAAGGTAATGACTGAAATTTTTTGTGATATGATACATAAGATCCTTGAGAATTATGTGGATGACATCCTCAAAAAATCTAAAACATGGTACAAACACCTTGATGTCCTTGAGTGTGTATTTGATCACCTGCATTAGTATGGTCTGAAATTGAATCCAAAGAAATGTGTCTTTGGTGTGACATCCAAAAATTTTCTAGGATTCATTGTATCTAGGCAAGGCATAGAGATTGACCCAAAGAAGGTGAAAGCCATCATTATATAAATTCCTCCACCTAAAATACTCAAGTAGTTGAGAAGCCTACAAGGAAAGTTCTAGTCAGTCTAAAGGTCCATTTCCCAACTGACAGATAAATGCCAACCATTAACACATTTGTTTCACAAGGATACCACTTTCAAATGGGATCCCATCTGTCAGCGCAGTTTTGAGAACCTCAAAGAATAGTTGGAAAATTCACCTATCCTTGTACCACCAATGCTAGGAAGGCCCCTCATTTTGTACATATCTATGACTACCATGATATTGGAGGCATTTATAGCCCAACTCGATGATAATTGAAAGGAGAGGGCTATTTACTATATCAGCCATACATTGGTGGGCTATGAGCTGAACTACTCCCCAATGGAAAAAGCATGCTTAGCGGTGGTCTTTTCCTCTCAAAATCTTTGTCACTATATGCTAAGCCACATGGTAAAGATAATCTCAAAGGTTGACCCTCTTAAGTACCTACTCTCAAGGACCATGCTCATAGGACATGATGGAAAAGTGGGTAATGTTTCTCAATGAATTCAACATCCATTACGTCGATCAAAAAGCTATCAAGGGACAAGTTATTGCAAATCAGCTTACTGAAGCACCCTTAGTCGATACATACCCCCTAGTGATGGATTTCCTAGATGAGCATCTATGTATGGTCGAAGAACAACCCTTGTGGAAGCTTTACTTTGATAGATCATATACATCATATGTATTAAGGGCATGGATACTATTTGTAACCCCTCAAGGTGACTACATCTTGAAATCCTTCAAATTAGGATTCTTGTGCACAAACAATATTTCAAAGTATGAAGGCCTCATCATAGGCCTCAGAACAACTATCCATTGGAATATCATAGAGTTATAAGTATTCAGGGACTCCCAACTAATCATCAACTAGGTCCTTGATGAGTTTTAGACCAAGGATGACAACCTATTGCCTTACAAAGAGCTTGTGGATAAACTCAAAGAACATTTTGTTAGCATCCAGTTCACACAAGTACCAATACTTCAAAACAAGGTAGCTGACGCTATGGCAACTATTGGGTCATTATTGGAGATCCCCCTTGATGTGACACAATATGAGTTTTTAGTCAAATAGCTACTACCCGCTTATGAAAATGTCAACTCAGACATGGTGTCCATCTTGGTTGGTCCCTACTCCCCATGGTACCATGATATTCACAATTATCTAAAGAATGGTATCATATCTCCTCACCTCACCAACACCCAATGCCAAAACCTCATTCACAGAGCTTCCCGCTACACTATTTTAGCACACACCCTATATCATTATGGGTGTCATATTGTCCTCTCCCAATGTTTAGACTCCTACAAGGCCACCTTGGCTTTATAAGTTTGTAAAGAAGTGCCTATAGTGTCAACAACATGCTAATCTAATCCATGCACTGGCACAAGATCTATAGCTCATCATGCCCCTGTGGCCCTTTTCATGTTGGGGTTTTGACCTCGTTGCCATGATCACCTCTCATTCCTCTGATGGACACAAATACATCATAAGAACCACTAAATATTTTACAAAGTGGGTTGAGGCAATTTCGCTCAGCCTAACTACAGGTGTCTAGATATCTAAATTCATCCTTTACCATATTATTTTCCACTTTGGCATCCTATCTACCATCTTCATAGACCATAGAATGCCAGTCAAAAACCAACATGTCAAAGGACTATGTTCCCAGTTCCACATCCACCAATGCTTTTCTAGCCCATATTTCCCACAAGGAAATGGTCAAGCTGAGGAAACTAATAAAACCATCCTAAAAATGGTACAAAATGTTGTCAATGATTTTGGCCATGACTCGCACCTCAAAATCAATCCTACCCTTTGGGCCTATTGCACTTCATTCCGTACTCCATAGGAACCACCCCATACACCTTGGTATATGGTGTTGAATCTATCTTGCCAATTGATGTTGAAATCCCTTCACTCCATGTGTCCATGAGGAATTACATCACAGATGAAGACTATCATGTGGCACGTCTTACCTAGCTAGACCTGTTAGATGAAAAGAGGTAATAGGCCTATGATCACCTAATCGTGTACCAAAATTGACTCAAGAGGAGGTTCAATAAAAAATTACACCCCCAAAAATTCTAAGTGGGAGACACGGTCCTAAAAGAGAACCAAAAAGTGCAAGCCAATCGTGAGAAGAAAGGGAAGTTTGAGCCCACATGGTTGGGTCCCTATGTGGTGACATCTTGTTTTGGCTCTGGAGCTTACTAGTTATCCACACTCGAAGGGGAACCCCTCAATGATGCCATTAATATCATACATCTAAAGTAGTTCTATACTTGAACCATCTATATGATCTTGAAAAAATCTATAAAAAGGTAAAAATCCATCAGAAATACAAAAAAAATAAAAAAAATAGAAAAATAAAGAGAAAATAACCACCCAATGGTGAAAACTTGGTAATCAGATGCCTTGGGTAAGTATGTTGGTGAAAACCTGGAAACATCCACCACACATAATAGACTATATCATTATCTATCAAACTCCCAAACCCATTCACCATCCATTTTCATCCCATCATTCATCCATCTGATCTCTCACCCTTGTTCCCAAGGTGTCATTCCCATTACACAAGAAGACAAGAACTACTATCCTACATCCTAAGCTTCCTATATATACCAAGACATGACCTATCCTCACAACACTGAGCTATGTACATAATTGTCACTTGTTGACCTATCCTGATCACTTGATATTTTGTAGATATCCAACTATATATAATGTCCTTGCCTCTTTGGCTCCTTTGTACATATCACCATGTTTAAATGGCAATATATTGACCCCAAAAGCATTGACCTATCATGATCACAATATCAACATTTTCCTTAGAAAGTATTCCTTGTCACTATGATTCTCCAAGGTTCTCATTTTTTCCCATCACCAATTCATTTTGCAACCAATCCCACCAACTAGGTCCTTATAGGATGCATCTTTCCTCTTGTCTAACCTAAATCCCACCATCCACAATCAGATGATCTCTTTTGGAAAAGGATTTCTTTTAGTCTTACCACATTAATTTAGCAATTTTTCTTTGATTTATCAGTTGTTTTTGAAGTCTCATTTTTCTTCTCTTCTCAAGGTTGCCACGATCCTTTATATCATGGTTCGATGCGATGAGAGATGTTTGTTGGGACAAGGTCTTTTTGCACTCTTTCATTTCTTTCTATGAGTCATTTTGATGCAACCCCGACATGATCTACATGTGAACTTTTGGATCACATGGTGCCTTTGAGAAGTGTCATTTTTTTATGGGTTCCTTGGCATCATTTTTACCATGCTTCCCCTTGGGTTCATGGGTGATACAAGGGAAACCCTTGCATGTATTTTGCATGTCAGTCCTATGCAATGCTAGGGACACTACCTCAAGTTCCTAGTAACTTTGGCTTGTCCCTTGTATTTCTACATCAAACTAAGTGCTCAAAATACATGGTGGTATTCCCCTTCAAAATACCCCATGCTCAAGATTCAATAATATCATCCCCCTCCTATCAAACTTCCTAGCTGAAACCACATCCCTACCAAATCTCAGAATCATCCTCAAAGATCCCTAGCAACATCACCCTCACATACTTTTCACCCATTTTCCTTCATCCCCCCCATAAGCCTCATCTTGATGCCAACCTATCTACCTCATTCCTCTCCCACTCATGTTCCTAACCCATGGATTTTGATCAAGTGAAAATATCCCCTTTGACCACCCCCTCTACCACTCCACGCCCCCACCCCTTATCAAGGGTGCAGTCAAGCAATGATATGCTATACCATCTCATCCTCACATCTCACCTCATATCTCCCATCTGCATTCTTGCATGTCCCTCTCACCCACATTGTCCACACAGAATTTTTTCCTTTGTCATTTCATTAACCATCCCCTTATCATCCTACATACATTTTATCTTGTTTTAGATTCATTTCATCATTATCCCAGGTTACATTGTCTGATTTCATTTTTGCCTTCTCATCCCTCGTTGCATCAATAAATTCATTTTAGTTGAATTTTCATCATGCATCATTAATCATGTAAATTCATTTTTACATTCATTTACATTTTGCATTGTTAATCAATTCCATTCATTGTAGATTCACTCTATCCTAGTTAAGCATTTTTTATCCATCTTACATTCATTTGCATTATTTATCATTTAGATTCATTTTACCTCTTTCATAATTAAATCATTTAGTTTCATCATCTTAGATTCATTCCATTTCAGATTCATTTAAGATTGCATTGTCATTATCATTCAAAGTCATTTTAGATTACATTGTCATTATCATTTAGATTCATTTTATAGATTGCATTATCCTTTGTCCTTATAGATTCATTATAAGTTGTGCATAGATTCATTCTTGCATAGATTCATTTTAGGTTCATTTTAATCTTGCCTAGTTAAGTTCATTTTATCTTGCATTTTTATCCATTTAGATTAATTTTTAGGTACATTTTAATCTTGCATAGTTAAGTTCATTACATCTTTCATTGTTATCCATTTAAATTCATTTTAGATACATTTTAATCTTGCCTAGTTAAGTTCATTTTATCTTGCATTGTTATCCATTTAGATTCATTTTACGTTCATTTTAATCTTGCATAGTTAAGTTCATTTAGATCTTGCATTGTTAATTCATTTTAGGTTCATTTTATCTTGCATTGTTAAAACATCATAACATCCATATGCACATTAAATCATAAACATAAATAAATCATGCATCACATATAAGGCATCACATCACATATTGCATCCATAAAACATCAATAATAGCATCATATCAAACATTACGTAGGCACCTTGTGTCCTGCATCACACACATGTCATTCTCACATCATATAGTAAATGACATCACATCATGCATCACCCACATTAGTACATCATAAACATCCATACATTCATCATAACACATCATATCCTGTCCTAGCTCATCATGTATATATAATTTGACAAAAGAATACAAACATGTCTCATCCCAAAAGAATGAATGAATAACTATCTATCCTAGTCCATGTCTGTCAAAAGTATAAATACAAAATATGTCAGGACTATGCCCTATAATCAATAAATGATACAATACATGATCAAAATTGTAGCATATCACTTCCTATCTACCTCCCCTAAGGGAAGCTACATCTCAACATCATCAGTTAGGGGGTCAACCTATGCTAGACCTTGTAAAGGCATCAGTCTCTCTATTGTTCTGTATATCCCTATACTCTACACCTATGTGGATCTCTACCCTATCCCTAACTCCACCTCCATACCTACTTCTGACCCCTCTACCTCTACCATCTGCATAGAGCCATTGACCAACCACTACTCACTCTATGTATGTCCTGATCAATGGATCTACTATCCTATCCTCTGAGAGGTACCAACCATCGGTGTGCTGCTCCTTTCCTCTAGCTACTACCAACCCCTATACCTGAGCTCCCACCTATCCCTAACCGAGTGGCCCTTGAGTGGCTAGCACATCTATAATGCTAGTTTCACTCTATTGGAACTAATGCATGATAATCACCCCTATACCACCCTATTTTCTCACTTAGCTTGGCCAACTCCCTCTATAGACAAGACACCTCTCTTTATTATTCCTCAGGGCTTCATATCACTCTATCTCCTCTGGGGGTCTACCTCTCTACCACCAACTACTAAGTAGCCATATCCCTCTCCCCTTTTAGATGGTCTTACTCTGACTTCAGACCATCCCTCTCCCCTCTTAGTTGATCCCCCTACCCCCATAGCTGGTCCCTCTCCACCACTAGTCCATTCCACTCTCTCCTGAGATGCTCTCTCTCATTGATCATCAAAATTCCATCTTGTAAGGCCTAAGCTAGTTGTGCTATCAGGGAATCTTTCTCACCCTATGTATCATGAAGCATCTGGCTCATCTAATCAAAGGCTGCAAGTAGTCAGGTGAGATACCCTACTAGATCTCCTCCTCCTTTGTCTAATGACTCTATCCTTGATGGTGATGTTGGTGGTGTTAGTGGTCCTGATGATGGTGGTGGTTTTGGTGATGGTGGTCCTAGTGGTGGTGGTTCTTTCTCTATGGGTGGTACTTGTCCCTGATCTCCTCTTCCTCCTCCATCCACATCCATCTTATCTCCTCCCCTACCTCTATCTCCTCCTTCACCTCTCCCTCCTCCTCCTCCCCCTCTCCCTCCTCCTTCCCCTCCTCTTTAGCCCCTATTTCCCAACACTACCCCTCCATCGATAGGTAACCCTAATCTTTCCATAGCCTTTGGTGGCTGAAACCATGCATCATACCCTAGGGTAGTCCCCACATCTTCCTTTCCTGCCACCCAGTACCACTGAAATGGATCCATCACCAGATACTCCACCAAAATCCCTATCCTATCCATCCTCCCCCACAACTTTGTAACCCACTCTTGTGTGGCTCTCTTGTACTAGTGTGCAGGGTTTGGTACATCCTATGCAAAACTAAACCTCTTGGAGACCCTATCTGGCATGTACTAGTTGACAATATACTCCCATTTCCCAGTAATGTATGTTGGAAACATGACATACTACAGTTCTCACTAATCCTCTACCGATGGTACCAACCCTAGGTATGGCTACCAGGTGATCCTGTCTCAAATCCCTTCCAGTGTCTCTCTCTAGTGGTCAATATCATCTACCACCTGATAGGTCAGTAGATCTCCCCAACTATACACTACTAGCTCCTATCACTTCCTATCAATCTAGCCTAGTGGTCTTAGCACCATTATGTTCTCTGACACCCATACCTATAGGAGGGAGGCAAAGCCAAAAATCCTCCCCATAGTGTCTGCACCATGGTAAACAATCTGGTGCAAGTCCTTGTACATCTCTACTAACATGAGAGTGCCCCATATTGTTGGGATACCTGCATCAACTATTCATATAATCTCTAGAATGAGTGCCATGGTTACTCATGTACCTCCTATGTCTAGGGAAATTTACCTCAAAAATAGGCCTCATACATATAAATACAGTCATTGTGCTAGTGGAACTACTGCTGCATGATGTGCTAAGCCCAATTGTCCATATCATAGGACTAGCACTACGCCTAGTCCTAGAAGTGGGGCCACCACCTGCATCTATGTATATGTCCCCACCACTATTAGTATACCATGGACTGATAGTCTAAAAATATGATACACATCCTCCAATGTAACTGTCATCTCCCTTATCGGTAGATGGAACATCCCCATCTCTGAATGCCACCGCTCACACAAAAGTATGACCAGAGCCATAAAATTTTGCCTCTATGGCATGCGTGCTAGATACACATCCTCCAACATAACTATCATCTCCCCTATCGGTAGATGGAACATCCCCATCTCTGAATGCCACCACTCACACAAAGCTATGACCAGAGCCATAAAATTCTGCCTCTGTGGCATGTGTGCCAAGTATCCCAACCCTATCACGTCCACTCACACCCACTCAACCAGCGTGAAATGGTTTCCCACTACTAGCACTATGGCATGTTGCTCCTGACTGGTCAGCTGATCTAGTGACCACTACACCCAAACAAGTTAGTCATGTTAGTCTTTCATTTTTACCAAAAGCCGTTCATCCCACTTTTTCCTACATTCCTACCAAACCCTTATTTCTCGTATTCCTGCCAAACCCAAAGTTCTCATGTTCCCACTGAGAACCCCTTTTCCTCATGCTCCCACCATCATGGAATCACATGTCTTCCCCATCCCCACCCTGAAATAGGAATGCATTCCTGCACCACCCATATAATCCCCCCCTTGCCAAGAACACATTATTGTTTATGCCCCCTCAGCTTTTTCTCTGAGAACACAATCCCGCATGAAGTTTCCCACATAAACTTCATGCGGGATCATGGTCCCTCCATAAATTTTCAACAACCCATGGACTTTTTTTATCCCACAAGAAGTCCCTAGTCTTTTCCACCCCCTCCCCTAGCATTTCTTGCACAAACGTGTTCCCGCAGGAGGGAGCACATTCTGGTTGATCTCGCACTTGTGGGATTGCATGTTTTCCCTATAAAACAATTAATAAATGCCTAAATGACTAAAGTACAAGGTTGGTTTTTCAATCCTACCCTTCGATTAGGGACCCCATGTCACCAGATATAACACACAATGTCTGATTGGTGAGTTGGTCACCCTCTATCTGTCATTCTACTATCTTCACTTAGATTGCCCAATTCTCTCTTTTCAAGGTCTCTAATGTGAAAATGATCTATTTTTTTCCTTCTCAGCCCTTATTAAGGCCCTCCTGAGCCCCTTTCTTCCTCCCAAATGCCTTTTCATCCACTCTTTCATCCTCCCATGCCAAATCGTGCCACAAAATTACCTCTTTCCTCCCCTTCTTCCCTGTTCATACCCTCTTTTTTGGCTGCAACACCCCTTAATTTCCTTTCTTTTTGAGATGTCATCTGGCCCCTTTTTTATTTCCCTACTGCCCTCTCAAGGGGGCATCACCTAGCCTCAACCTCCTGACCCATAATCTGGGGCATTTTCATCATCTAGTCAATTCTTTGTGTCATCTATTATTTCTAAACATCTTTGAAATAGTGTTATTTTAACACTATGTTAAAGACGGGAGAAATTTAGACACCTAAATGTGATTACACAATTAAGTAATATTATTTAGTTTTCTCCTAAGACATCCTATTAATTAAATATTATTATTTGGTTAATTTATGTCATCCCCTAGCTAATTAATTTAATTAATTAACTATAGTCTGATTAGTTATCCAAACGACAAACCTATAGTCTAATTATTAATTAATCCATGTTCCTCTATTAATTTAAATTGATACATTTATCTATTTGAATTAATTCATAAATACTCATTTTCCTCCCACTTGGAATTAAATAAAATATTTAAACCCAACCTTAACCCTCAACCAAACCCATCCCAAAACTCCTAACGTGTAGTTCATACTCAACCCATCCCATTCACACATATGAATCACCCTTAATTATCTAATTACCCATGATTAGATAATCCAACCCTCCACTCATTCTCTCTCAGCCTCCCATCACATTCTCCCAATCCTCCCACTTGCCCTTTAATCCAAGCATAATCACCCCCTAAACATTTTCACAATCATAATCCATTGATTAAGAAATCCTAACCCAACCATGGTCAACTCTCTTGTCACATCATCATATCCCCCAATTCCCTCACCTCATGTTGATGCAATAGAGGATAAAGAGAGGGGCCAAAGGCACACCCTAACTAGATCCACCTTCTAGAACACACATGGAAGAAACAAGACACAACAGTAAGAGAGAGAGTGCAGATGTCTTTTCATATATTATCTTCAATTTGATTCATACATGTCAGGTTGTAAGGCCTTCATGGTTTAGGCCAAATATTACAATCAAGTATAGAAGTCCTCCAACATGTGAGGATCTGTCCACAATCTCTAATTTACTATCTTCTATCTTCTACCCCAAAACTTCTTCTTAAACTCTAACCAAACAACTATATTTATACAAGAGGCTACCGAATCAACTCGGCCTTTAGATCCACAATCAACAAAAGGAACAAATAGATCTAGGTCCACACACTTCCCAATGATTGATACCAACATTAAATTTGTGACCCAAATTAAATGCACAAGTCGGTCTCAAAAGAAATCCAAAACAAATAACTCAGAAAGCAAGGAAACTGAGCACCAAACAAGCATCTTTAAGCGCCATGGAATTAACTGAGTGCCAGAGAGATAACCAACCAACTCGATCAACAAAGGAAATTGAGAAACACCAAACCAACTCAGTCAAAGTAGGAATTGAGCAACATAGACAAACTTCAAATATGTTTTTGGTGACACAAGATTGCCAAGGACCCAAGACACTCCTACATCAGACATGTGGGGGTATTTGAAATTATTCTCTGAATCATGAAATATGTGTGATCTAAGCTACATCCAACTCAAAATGTGAAATCCATGAACTGTCTTCAATTAGTCTATTCTTCCACTTTACCAGATATTCCATATACTATTTTCCTCTTGTACTTCTACCAATTCTTTTCTCCAAAATCTGCTCAACTTCTTCATTATGTTTCTTAGGACAATCCATCGGTATTGTCATGTCTTCATCAAGTTCATGAAACTCATAGAAATCAATAATGTTGAATATAGGTGATATATCCATGTTATCAAGTAACTCAATCTCATATGCATTTTCACTGTCAAATTTTCTCAAAATCTTGCACAAACTTCTTCATTTTTAGCTTCCCATATGTTTCACTAGGAAATATTCCTTTCTTCAAATGAACCATCACTTCATCACCAACATCAAAAGTCTTATGTCTTCTTGATCTATCAACTCTATCTTTGAATTTCTGATTACTCTTTTCCATCTTAAACTTCACATCTTCATGCAATGTCTTCATGTATTTAGCAAATTTTACTCCTTCAACACTTCTCTTTCTTTCATCAGCTATGTCTCTCAAATCATATATACCTCTTGGTTGTATGCCATTTACAATCTCAAAAGGTGTTTTTCCAGTACTCCTATTCCTGAATTATTGTATGCAAACTCTGCTTGTGCCAACATAGAATCCCAATTATTTGGGGTGTCTCCAACTAAGAATCTCAAAAGATTTATGAAACTTCTATTCACAACTTCTATCTATCCATCAGTTTGTGGGTGAAATGTAGAACTATATTTCACCTCGGTACAAAAATTTCCCCAAAGAGTCTTCCCAAAGTATCCAACAAATTTACTATCTCGGTCAGAGATAATGCTCCTCAGTAATCAATGCAATCTGACAATTTCCTTAAAGAAAAGATTAGCTACATGTACTACATCTGATGGCTTTCTACAAGGTATACAATGTGCCATTTTAGAAAATCTATCCATAACAACAAATATAGAATCATTACCTCTTATTATCTTTGGTAAGCCAAGAACAAAATCCATACTGATGTCAAACCAAGGTTTCTCAAGAACATAAATTGGTGTATACAATCCAGTATTCTAACTTATTCCTTTTGCAACTTGATAAATTCCACAACTTTTCACAAATTTCTAAACATCTTTATACAATTGTGGCCAAAAGTATTTCTCCTTAAGAAAATTCATTGTCTTATCAACACCCAAATGTCCATCCAACCATTACTATGTTTCTCATTTATCAAATTAGTTCTCATTGCTCCTCTTGGTATACACAACTAAATACCCTTAAACAACATACCTCCTTGCATAAAATATTCATCCCATTTAGTACTTGGTTGATCTTGAATAGGTGCTCTGTGCTTTCTCCATGGCTCAAAAAAATCAGGATCAAATTCATAAGAATCTCTCATGTCATCAAAGCCTACAACTTCAATTTTCATCTCAGTCATCAAAGATCTTCTTCTACTCAATGCATCAACAACTTGGTTAGTGACACCACTCTTATGCTTTATCACAAATGTATACCTCTACAAATACTCAACCCACTTCATATGTCTCTTATTCAACTTATTTAGACTACCCAAATACTATAAATTCTTATGATCAGTATACAACACAAATTCACTCGACATCAAATAATATCTCCATTTCTTTAGGGCTTCAAGAATAGCATAGAATTCTTGATCGTACATAGAATATTTCCTTTTTGCATTATTCAACTTTTCACTAAATAAAGAAACATGTTTACCTTCTTGAATCAACACAACTCCAATGGCACTTCCATTTTCATCACATTCCACTTGAAATACCTTATTGAAATCAAGAAATGCCAAAATAGGCAATTCAACAACCTTCTGCTTCAGAGTCTCAAAACTTTTATCAGCTCCATGTGTCCATTTGAATTCTCTTTTGTCTCCTCTCATAGTCTCAATCATAGCATTACATGTTGAACTAAAATTCCTAATGAACTTTTGGTAAAAACTTTCCAAACCATGAAATGATCTTACCTCAATCGCATTCTCAAGTGTAGGCCAATTCAAAATAGCTTCAACCTTTTTAGGATTCATTTTCAAACCATCATCTAAAATCACAAATCCCAAATACACAATCTCCTCTTTCATGAATGAACACTTTTTTAGATTTATCAACAACTTTTCTTCTTTCAATCTCTGCAAAACTTGTCTAACATGCAACAAATTTTCTTCTCTGGTCTTACTGAATATCAGAATATCATCAAGATATATAATCACAAACTTACCCAAGAATTTCTTCAAAAATTTATTCATCAACCTCATAAAAGTACTCAGTACATTAGTTAAACCAAAAGGCATAACCAACCACTCATACAAACCTTCTTTTGTCTTGAAAGTAGTCTTTCATTCATCACCTTCTCTGATTCTAATCTAATGATACCCACTTTTCAAATTAATTTTGGTAAAATAATTTTCTCTAGTCAAATTGTCCATTATGTCATCCATTCTCAAAATATGAAACCTATACTTCAATGTGATCTTATTGATTTCTTTGGAATCAGTGCACATTCTCCATTATCCATTCTTCTTAGGTGCCAATACAATAGGTACTGCACAAGGACTCAAACTTTCTCTGATCAAACCTTTCTACAACAATTCTTGAATCTTTTGATTCAATTCCTAATTCTCGATAGGTGTTAAATAGTGTGATGCCTTATTCGGTAAACTAGCTCCAGAGATTAAATCCATACAATGATCAATGCTTCTCTTCAGTGGAAAACCATCAGGTACATTATCAAAAATAATTTCACTATATTCAGTGAGTAACTTATCAATCTCCTTAGGAGAGACTATCCTCTATTTTCTTACTCAGTTTGTTAGGAATCACAAAAAAACATACATCATTCTTCTTCAAATCCTTAAAAAACTTTCTTCCTTTCATCAAGTAGACTTTCATAGATGTGCAAACATTACTAACAGGTTCTTCAATCAAAGGTAACAAGATTTGTCTTCTCCCATCAACCTAAATCATATATTTATGAAATATCCCATTATATATAGCATGTCCATCATATTGTCAAGGTCTACACAACAAAATATGACAACAATCCATAGGAATCATATCACATAACACCTTATCATAGTACTTTCCAATTTTCAAATTCACATAACATTGTTCACTTACCAAGAGTGTATGCTCATCCTTGATCCATGAAATCTGATAGGGCTTCGAATGTTCCAAACTTTTCAACTGCAACTTTGTGACCATTTCCTTAGATGCCAAATTCTTCGAGCTACCACTATCAATGATTACCTTCCAAACTTTATTAGAAACTCTACATCTGGTCTTGAACAAACTTTTCCTTAGCAGATCTTCCTTTTTACCTTCATTCCAAAGTGCTCTCCTTAACATCAAGTTATTTTCTTTCTCAGGTTCATTTGGTGACTCTTCTTGCACCAAAGCATCTCTACTATTACCGACCTTCTTACTTGCATGTGTACACTCAAATGATCTATGTCCTTCTTCTCCACAATTGTAACAAGTTCCTCAGAAACCACCTATGTTATAACCACCTTGGTAGCTCCTGACTCTACCTCTAGATGAACTTTCACCTTTCCACTTGGTCTTGCCTTTATCCAGAGTTGTCTTTATAGGTTTAGATCTACTATTTTCACCATGAGATCTACCTCTTCCTCTAGGGAACCTACCACCTCTACCTCTTTGTCTTTTCTCATGTCTTTTGTTCAATTTATCCTCATATTTCAATGCAAATTGATAAGCCTCTTCAATGTTCTCCAATTTGACCAAACTAATTTCTTCTTGGATGAAAAATCTCAAACCATTCAAGTATCTAGAAATTCTTTCCAAATCATCGTTATCATGTCCAGATCTGATATCTAATCTATAGAATTCCTCAGCATATTCTTTTACTGAGCTATCTTTCTACCTCAAACTTTTCATTCACCTAACTAGGCTAATCTGATAATCACAAGGTTAGAACTTTCCTTTCAATTTATTCACTATTTTACTCCATACCTTGATTTTGTCTTTTTCTTTCCTCTTTCTGTCCAACTGTAGATGTTCCCACCACAAGGGTCCATGACTTTTCAACTTTGTGCTTGCAATTTTCAGCTTCTTTTCCTCAGGTACATTTTCATACTCAAAGTACTTTTCCATCTTAGTGATCCAATCCACCAATTCATCAGAATCTAATTTTCCACTATACTCAAGAGGATTAAAGTGTGGTGTAGACTTCAGACTTGTCAAATCCTTCAAGAATCTTTACTCACCTTGATCCATCATAGGTAAAGGTTCTACATCACCTTGTTCTACCTCAATTTTATCATCACTAACATCTTCAAGATATCTTCCTCTTCTCTGGGCTGTTTCAACAACTTCTAATCTAGCAACAAGTTGTCTCAACATGTCTGCCAATCCTAGATCTCCATCTTGCCTCCCATGAACCATCTTGAAAACCCTCTACAATTGTAGGTTAGATTGCAATGTGCTTGTTGGAAATTTGGTTGAAGTGAGTACATAGATGTTTTCATTATGGCAACATATGATCCACATGAAGATCACACAGGTCAGAGAGCAAGTATAGCAAAGCGCATTGCAAATTTGTCTAAGTGTAAGACAATGTTTTCACCAGTGCACCAGGACATAGTTTTTGTTTGTAACATTGACTGGAGTAGGTTAAGTGCTTGTGCACTTGAAAATAGACTCTATCATGACTAATGATGACCCATCTCAGAGAGTAAGTTAGTACAACATGTACAGAATTAGTTATGATAGTTTTACCAAAGATAGTGTTAAAGCTGACATGACAGGATATGAAGGCAGAATTGGTAAAGAGTTAAGGGATTTTTTTTTTTATCAAAATAATGACTTAACAATATAAAAGGATGACATCCTAGATGTTAAATCTTGGATCAAGATATATGGAAGTTGACCATGTAAAGTTATTATCCTTAATAACTTGTATATATGTAATATGTAATTTTAAGAAGGAAGAGATATGTGATAATATTGTAATGATATGATGCGAATGTAAGAGCAACGAAAAGATATTGATGCAAGTAGCATAAGGTTATATACCTTATTTTTTTTTTAATAAGTATACATTATGCATTACTTGTTTGGGCAATGGGCTCATCTGGTAATCAGATTTTGTATTGACAACTCCTAACAGGGTTGAGGTTTCTAACAAGGCCTATAGTCCCTTAATTAGGACTGATACACTATATTCTTGTAATAGACTCCTAATAGGGTCAACATCCTTAACAAGATACTTTTGATTAGTGGATCTTTGTGGGTAACATCCCCATAGGGGTTTTCCCTTGGCCAGGGTTTCCTCAAGAACATATCATGTGTTATGAGTTCTTTATTTCTATTGCTATTCATATTCTTTAGCTTTTTATGTTATGCATGTATAAAGATAATCTGTTATATCCATAATTGGGAAAAAGATAAAGTTTGTAGAATACTGATTCACCCCCCCTCTTAGTATTCCCTATTTTTAACAATTGGTATCAAAGCTTAGTTACTCAAAGAAGAATCATTCAAGGAAAGCCTAGCAGCTTGAGTAAGATATCTATGGATATGGATCAACTATAGAAAAATCTTGAAGAAGCTCTTGAACAGATTGATATGCTTATTGATGAAAGAAACATTCTAAAAAGGAAATATGATGTTGCAAAGAACCTTATTGAGAAACTGAAAAACAAGGTAGAAGATCTGAAATCTGAAAAGGAATCTAAAATTCTTGTTGAAGATTGTGATGACAATTTAGAAAAAGAAAATGTGATCCTTAAGCATGAATTGAAGATAGCAAATGTGAAGCTTAGTTTGAAAGATGAAAATGACAAAAATGAAGCAAATCTGAGATCTAATAATGAAAGGTTGAAGATTGAGAATGAAGAATTAAAATCTAAACTTGGCAAAGTAACATCTGAATTTGAGAAAGTAAATTTGCAGCATGCAAAACTTGAGAAATACAATAAGATTGTGAAAGGTGAATTGACTCAATCCAAACAACAAATTAAAAGGCTATATTCAAATAGTGAGAAGATCCATGAACAAGTATCTTATGGAAAACCATCCTATGATAAGACTGGACTTGGATTTAATATATTTAGAACAAATGATGAAAGCAAGGAACCAGATCTAAAAGAATCTGAAAGCATAGATGAGAAAAATTCAGATGAGATCAATAAATCAGATGACACACCTAAAGGAGAAGAACCACTGAACCAAGAAGAATCACCCAAAGGTATGCAAAGAGAATTCAAAGGTAGATGTTTGGGTTGTAATACTATTGGTCACATGAAAAGAGATTGCACAAGTAAACAATTTAAACCTCTTAATGGTTATTGTTATAATTGTCATGGTTTTGGACATAGAGCTATTGAATGTAGAAGACCTAAAGTTATTGAGAATAATTATGGTAGTAGAATGTTTAGGAATACTAACAATGCAAATAAGAGAGCTACTAAAGATATGAACAGAAGAAATGAAGTAGTATGTTATAGATGCAACAAGATTAGACACATTGCTAGAAACTGTAGATCACAAATCAATTAGCAAGGACCAAGATATGGAAATAATGGAATTGTTTGTCAGATATGTAACAAGATTGGATGTACAAAAAGGTTTTGCAAAATGAACAATAGATTTTTTCATGCTAACCCTAACCCTAGAAATCATGCAAGAAGAAATGAAGATGCAAGTAACAAATAGAAAGGTTGCTATAGTAATGCAGATGAAGTGAAGTTTGTTAAAGGCATAGATCAAGGAGACATATTCAACATTGAAGGTAATCAAAAAGGTGAAGTATCAAGTGGTAAGAATGAATCCTTACCTGACCTATCTGTAAGCACTTTATTTATGAAAATTATAGTAGATTAGGAACTTAGAATTAGTGTAGAAGTAGATTTTCAATGAGTTAAGTCTTGCATAGTTAATGTAAGGTATTTTATGATGTACAAATGCTATGGTTAAGAGTGAAAAAGAAAATATTATGTTTTGCGAGATCTCAAGAAGTTTTAAGTTTTGCAGGATAGCAGAAACAACTTTTTGGAAAGAAGCAGCAAAAGAATTGAATGTGATGTCAAATCTAAGTGAGATTGAAGTAATAAAAGGTTATGATCAATGTTATTTGATTATCAAAGTGAATTCACTAATAAATTTGGGGCCATTTTGCGACAGCTATGTGTCGCCATTGTGACGGCTATGTGTCGCTATAGCGACAGTGATAGACGTCATAGTTTTTTAGTCACAAATCACGACATCTATGGGTTTCCATCACAATTGTGATGCCTGCCGTCACAATGTCACTGCTTCACCCATTCAGCACCTCTGTCGCATTGCGACGGCAGGGCATCACAGTTGCGACGGTCCTCTGAAGCAATTGTGACGAGCCTGGGCGTCGCCAATATGGCACCGCCGTCGCATGTCTTGGGAGGACCGTCGCAATTGCGACGGTCCTCCGAAGCAACTGCAATGGGCCTGGGCATCGCCAATACGACGCTGCCATCACATCTCTTGGGAGGGCCGTCGCAATTGCGATGGTCCTGGGTAGAATTTAAAAAAAAATTATTTAATACATTGCTAATGAACCACATTAATGCTTTTTTCCTTCAACAAATGAGGACAGTCACTCTAAAGACAACATGATAATGTACACTCACTGTAAGGACAGTCACAAATGAGGACATCTCACAGTGACTGTCCCTTGTGTGATTGCCACTTGAATGTATTGCTATTCAGCCACATTAATGCTTTTTTCCTTCAACAAATGAGGACAGTCACTCTAAAGACAACATGATAATGTACACTCACTGTAAGGACAGTCACAAATGAGGACATCTCACAGTGACTGTCCCTTGTGTGATTTCCACTTGAATGTATTGCTATTCAGAAACATTAATGCTTTTCTTCTTCAACAAATGAGGATAGTCACTCTAAAGACAACATGATAATGTACACTCACTGTAAGGACAATCACAAATGAGGACATCTCACAGTGACTGTCCCTTGTGTGATTTCCACTTGAATGTATTGCTATTCAGCCACATTAATGCTTTTCTTCTTCAACAAATGAGGATAGTCACTCTAAAGACAACATGATAATGTACACTCACAGTATATGTATATATGTATAAGATGGTGTCCTAAGCTTCTCTTTCACTAATCCTCGATATCTGACCTAATTACGAAGATTAAAGATGTCAACTTGAGAACAATAAGCTCAAACTCATTATTAGACAGACACAAGCTCAAGGCCAATGCGTAGTCTATGCTAAACCAAGGATGGTGATTCCTTCAATTTTATACATATAATTAAAGGAAAATAAAACAATGATTAACTTTTGTTCGTAGCTACCCACCCTTACTAGATGAAGGCCTAAAAACTATCACTAGACTTTACTATGCACATTTGTGTACTCAAATTCAAATCCCATTTGATCAATATCATGCATTATAAAGGACACAAACAACTCAGCATAACCGTCAACAAATTTATCAAATGCTAGCTTCCATAAAATGGTACGACATCAAGTTTATCAAGCTTTGCTAGTTGATAATACAAGTCAACAAAAATAAAGATAAATGAATTTTGATTTCCTTATGTGGGTGGGGGTTGAGTGGTAGCAGACCAATGACTTCATCTAAATTGAGTGGCAAGGTTCAACCTTCTACACCAAGTACTCATGTACATAAATAAAAATGTTGCTTCTAAAGTATGACATGACCTAGGACACAATAGAAAAACCAAGACTATACTTGAACTAATAAAGTCTAGCTTTACATTTTTGTTATGATGTATTCCAAATGTATGGTAAAAGTTCATAAATCAGGCATATACTTTATCAATCGTAGGCTATCATATAAGCTCCATATTTTTAAAAATATATGGCATTGAACTTTCACAAGTCTAGCTAAATTAGCTAAATACTTCTTAGAATAAACTTCAAATGGATTGGAAGAAATCAGAAATCATGGATTACTTCAGCAATTCAAAGACTATCATATAAGTTCTATATATTGCAATAGAGTAGATTCTATGATAAACCTTAAAGAAACATTACAGCTTTTGCTCAAGCCAACCAATTTCAATCAATATTCATATCAATACATAGCACCCAGTCTAAAACACCCAAATTAGCATACTCTTGCATGGTTATATCTTTTCTCAGAAATTTATAATAATACATGAATTCATTGAATTCCAATTTTACTTGACCTTTTGGCACCCAAGACATGCATTGCAAACTGAAAGAATGTCATCCCCCAGTCTTGACCGTAAATGCTTTCACAATTTTCCTATCTAAAACACAGACCATCAATCATCTTATGAGTTGAGCCCTTGCAAAGGATTGAGATCAGCAATCTGAGTTGCTCTTGAACAATCAAGAACATTTTGTAAGTAATAACTTAATAAAACAATGATTTTTTTTATAAAAAAAAATTAGCTGGTTAAGTGACAAAGCAACAGTCTCTTTGTCTGAAAACTATCACATTAGCAATTATATTGACAAATCAGAGAAATGTCCATTTTAAGAACATCAAGTTCTTCATACAAACCTCATAAAAGAAATAGTAATTATTATAATAAAGAGAAACTTCTAATAAAGGGTTTGACCAGAAGAAAGAGATCTAAGAATAACCTTAATACAGTGATAAATATTTGTCGAGAAGATGTAGCAATTTTCTATTCAGAACCATAGCAACGGAAATCAGATTAATAGCAAGAAAGACAATAATAGACACTAACTTTAGGAGTTCATTTCAGCAAGCAAACAATAATAATAGCAAGCAAGATTAATATATTTAGCAGTTCATTTCATCAAAAGAAGAGGAAAGAAATACACAACAACAGAAAGACATACATCTAAAAGATAATCAATGCCTTCATCAGCAGCAGATAAAGATAGACTCAGCAGTAGCAGCAATAAATTAGCAGAGGAACATTGATACATGTTTACAACTATCACTGTGATATTACAAGGAAACCTACATAAATCTATCATAGCAGCATAATCAAAGTCCTCAAACACATTCAACAATTCATCTCAACTATAGAATCATACGTATCAAAACTACAGATTAAGCATTCATCGACACAAGAGATCAAACCTCCAACATAGCATTAAGCATTCATCAACACACGAGATCAAACCTCCAAACTAAGATTTACATGTAGCAAGGGCATGACTACAATGATTTGGATGGTTCATGACAAGAATTCACACATCTACTTATATTGCTATAAAATAATGTGCTATAACCCTACAACAACTCAAGCAACTAAAAATAGGTCCAAAATCCAAGGTAATATAATTTGGTTGTGAGACACCTGCCTATAAATTTTAGACCTTATAAACTTTACAAAATATCCTTAAAGAGTGAAAATCTTAGTAGAAAATATTGCAAGGTTACATATAGAAATGTTCATAACACACTTACCTTTTACGAATCTAATATTGTGTCACTAAATAGGACTGTATACATAAGAGGCATTCAAGTTTTTATGAAATGAGATTTTCTTAGCCAACACAAACTTAGCTTAAGACAGATTCCTTCTATTACAAAGCATCTCTCTACTTCATACCTCCATATTCCTGCTAGCAATTTCGTCCATTTGTTGAAGATGTTGCTGCCTCCCGTGCTCATCTTCCTTGAATCAAAGATGAAGCTTGACCACTGAGAAAATACACCAATTCTGTAAATGCCTCAATTGTTTTTGAAATTCTAAAGCTTCAGCCCTATATGTTGTTGTTGCTTCCCTGCCATGCAAGAAAAATAAGACAAAATAATTAATATGCATTAAGCTAGTGACACAGCTAAGTATGAAAAATGCTCCAAGTTATGATAAAATTGTGAAAATAATTTAAACTTCAAAATTCTACGTCTCTAACAAAGAGCCACAATGCAATGATGGTTGTATATAAATTTTCATGCAAACTAGTTCATTCAGAGTGGTAAAATATGATTGCATCCACATTAGTTAAACTACCTACAGTTTTTGAAATCTATGCTAGATCGATCATCTTGACTTTTTTGGAGAAATTTTTGCTTCAGTTCTGAAATATAAGACTCAAATAACAAGTTCTGTACAAAATTTGAGACATTACTAATTGAGGACAATGTGTATTTTTATGGCACTGAAAGTTTGTGTCTTATAGGCAATGTGCAAGACTATTTATCAAAATGGTTTTATGAAAGCTCCAGGCTATATATGTTATAGTGGAGAAAGTTCAATATGTTCCAAACTTCCAACAAAATAATCAGATGCAATATTTCTTTAGTGTTAGTAATTTATAGTAGCTCCAATGGCATCCAAGACCTTAAAAATAAAAGAAATTTTTAAAATTAATATCACTAGAATACTTCCATTTTCACACACCAGCCTTTGCATTATTGCTTGTTTGTTTCAGGTATGCACCTTATTTTTATTGGCATATAGAAAGGCTAAAAACCAACAAGGATGAAGTATCAAAGCCACAAACTCTAGCCACTGGAACTTCTAACTTCATCATGACTACATATCAACTATCAGATACACCAATGACCCAATTATATTTAACATTTATGAAAATCAAATTAATTTGGAATTGAATACTAAGCACAATTCCATTAGGAACATGATAACATATTCTTAAGAAATAATGCTCTACAATAAAAGTGGCTATTTCTGCACCAAACACTCTAGTAATAGGGGTCTCATGACTAAACTGAACAAGAGAGCTTACATCTGAATGTGTGAAATATCTAGAGTTTCATGTGTGAAGTCTGATAGAAGCTCTTTATAATAGGAAAGAAAAAGGTAATAGCAATTAACCAATCAACAATACACAAAAATCAGAAAATAGCAATTATCAAATCATAAACTTATAAAGAAATCAAATGATCAGAAAGAATAGAGTGCTCTATTTATTATTGAAGGCTCTATTTCCTTTACAACTTGCATACCACAAAGAAATAATCTCAATATTAAAACCTTGGTGCCTAGAGATTGACGATGGTGAAAACTACATTTTACTGATTGTACCATTAATTTTCTTTATTCGAATTAAGTCTAACAAGCTAAAGGAAGCTATTAGAGCATGAATCTATGTTTTAGTTACAATAATCCATGCAAGAAATTTATTATGCAAACAAAGTGACTAAAATAAGACTACTATTTGATTGGTCATTTCCATTTTTGTCAGTGGTTTTTCAATCTGGGTGAAAAAAGAAATTCCCATAATTAGTCTCTCATCCAAGGTGAGCAGTATACCTTGCCTAGAATAGTAGGGCATTCAGGTAAGGGAAACAATTGGATTTGGAAAAATTAGGTTTCTTAATGCATGGCGATGTCTCTCTGGTTAATGACCATCTATCTTTTGAATCAAGTTGATTAGGTTAATATCTAAATGCGCAAATAGTAGATATTCTAAGATGGTCCTGGATAGAATTAAAAAAAAAATTATTTAATACATTGCTAATGAACCACATTAATGCTTTTTTCCTTCAACAAATGAGGACAGTCACTCTAAAGACAACATGATAATGTACACTCACTGTAAGGACAGTCACAAATGAGGACATCTCACAGTGACTGTCCCTTGTGTGATTGCCACTTGAATGTATTGCTATTCAGCCACATTAATGCTTTTCTTCTTCAAAAAATGAGGACAGTCACTCTAAAGACAACATGATAATGTACACTCACTGTAAGGACAGTCACAAATGAGGACATCTCACAGTGACTGTCCCTTGTGTGATTGCCACTTGAATGTATTGCTATTCAGCCACATTAATGCTTTTTTCCTTCAACAAATGAGGACAGTCACTCTAAAGACAACATGATAATGTACACTCACTGTAAGGACAGTCACAAATGAGGACATCTCACAGTGACTGTCCCTTGTGTGATTGCCACTTGAATGTATTGCTATTCAGCCACATTAATGCTTTTTTCCTTCAACAAATGAGGACAGTCACTCTAAAGACAACATGATAATGTACACTCACTGTAAGGACAGTCACAAATGAGGACATCTCACAGTGACTGTCCCTTGTGTGATTGCCACTTGAATGTATTGCTATTCAGCCACATTAATGCTTTTCTTCTTCAACAAATGAGGATAGTCACTCTAAAGACAACATGATAGTGTACATTATCATGTTGTCTTTAGAGTGACTTTCCTCATTCTGTAAGTGTACATTATCATGTTGTCTTTACAGTGACTGTCCTCCTTCAAGTGGCAATTACACAAGGGACAGTCACTGTAAAGACAACATGATAATGTAGAGAAACGTTGTCATTTGTATTTTCAACAGAGCTGAGAGAGGTTCCCTCTGTGAAATCATAGCTACAATTTCTGAGTACATTGGGTTTATTTTTCTTTTGTCATTATTATGTAATCTGGTATTCAGCTATTAGAGAGCTAAAATACCCAGAAATGAGGACATATCTATGTTGAATTTATTGTTAGCGGCTTTGGTTATTTAGAATGCTTCCCCACAATACTTAATAGGATGCATTTGGTTTTCAAATCTTTCACTGACTTGGATTCAAGATTCTGAGACTTTCACGTGCCTTGCTTCAGTTGTTTCCGCAAACAAATCGTGTGCCTTTTGTATGCTTCCACATTTTATATACATGTCCATCAGGGTAGTCACCACCACTATATTTGACAAAAACACATCTTCAATTACTTTTTGGTGAATTTCCCTACCCTGTTCTATGACTGTACCTCTAGTTTTAATGTATAAAAATGACCCAAATTTCAAAGGAAGTATATGATAAATTCCACCTAACACTTCTTAATCCCTGGATAGTGTCTTCTTACACTTTGAAACAAACAATTCCAAAGGGAATTAGCCTCTAGGGCTCTGCAACACCCAAACCCACAATTCTTGGCTCTAAACCCTTCTTAACTAGGGCATTCTCAATCACCCGATTCTACACCCTTCAAATCCAAATTAGTGGATGATTCACCATCTCACAAACATTATACAATGTTCCACATTATAACAATCCACCCTTGCTTGGATAGATCACTCACTGCTATACATTAGCATTCAACTCAAGGTAATTTCTCACAGTTTATCCTGTGATCACACTATTTTCCATAAAACTTTGCCTATGCAATGTCAGTACTTCATAATACAAGTTAGTTATTGTCATCCCATGAATATTAGGCCTTCTATGTTACAGCAAAATCAAAGTAAACTCATTCAAAATGGTTTAGAATGGATGAAAGAAATCCTTCTAACTCATGTATGTGTTAGTTCAAACAAATGAGGATAGTCACTCTAAAGACAACATGATAATGTACACTCATAGTAAGTGTACATTATCATGTTGTCTTTAGAGTGACTATGCTCATTTGTTGAAGAAGAAAAGCATTAATGTGGCTGAATAGAAATACATTCAAGTGGCAATTACACAAGGGACAGTCACTGTGAGATGTCCTCATTTGTGACTATCCTTACAGTGAGTGTACATTATCATGTTGTCTATAGAGTGACTATCCTCATTCTGTAAGTGTACATTATCATGTTGTCTTTACAGTGACTGTCCTCCTTCAAGTGGCAATTACACAAGGGACAGTCACTGTAAAGACAACATGATAATGTAGAGAAACGTTGTCATTTGTATTTTCAACAGCGCCGAGAGAGATTCCCTCCATGAAATCACAGCTACAATTTCTGAGTACATTGGGTTTATTTTTCTTTTGTCATTATTATGTAATCTGGTATTCAGCTGTTACATAGCTAAAATACCTAGAAATGATGACATATCTATGTTGAATTTATTGTTAGCGGCTTTGGTTATTTATAAGTTTAATTTTATTTGTTCATCTTTCAAGCACAAATGTTTTGTGGACCGTAACATCTTCATTGTTTCGGGTATGCAATGAAACAGCCCTAACTTGCGACTACCTTCACAGTACTGCAAAACCGAAGAGGGAAAAGCAAGTTAGGATGGAAATAAACAAACTTAAAACTCAGACTTAAGAAAGATGAAGGCAATGCTTCAAAAGGCCGATGCCCTAAACATGGGAAAACACAATACCACCATTAAACGATGCCCTAGTCACCGTATCAATGCTGCCAGCTCCGTACCAGTATGCTGACTGCTCACTTTCATCCTGTGATAAAGGTAACTTCATTAATCATACTTGAAATGGCAGCATAAGAACTAAAGCTGATGAACATTTATAAACTAAAAGTTTAAAACTACAGATTACAAATGTAGTAGTTTCATACGAAAAGAACTTGATGTCTAAAATTTACCATTAGAAGTATCCAAAGGAATACCACAGTACTGTTGAACTTGGAGAATCGGAGATGATCTACACAGCAAGGTTCAATAGCTGTAAGGACTGTTACACCATCTTTAGCATTTGAATACATTTTCTCCTTGGCTTCTGGTGGATACTCAAAGACCCCCAATGACATTTTCCCTACAATTATCAATTGTTTGTCAGTATGAGATATTAATAAATAAACATTAATCACAATATTAGGCAAATAATGTTCTTGATGTCTCAATCTAAATCACAGAAAGCTCTAATAAAGCAGTTCTCAGTTTCACATTAAACTAAGTTTCAATTTCAAATGGTTATAATAATTTTTGCAAGTTATAAGTAGCTGGTTATAGTATATGACATAAAAAGAAAAAAAATCATTTCTATTCTTTTCTTCTTTTTCTCTTTCAACGAAGCTTTTGCACCACACAAATGCATACCAAGAATTTCTCAGGAGGTTTCAAGACCATTGCATACCAAAATTCTTCTCTGTAGATGCTACTGTGTGTCATGGTCCAAACGGGCCCATAAATGTGGTTGAATAACAATACATTCAAGTGGAAATTACACAAGGGACAGTGACTGTGAGATGTCCTCATGTGTGACTGTCCTTGTCACAAATGAGGACATCTCACAGTGACTGTCCCTTGTGTAATTGCCACTTGAATGAGGACAGTCACTGTAAAGACAACATGATAATGTACACATACAATGAGTGTACATTATCATGTTGTCTTTATAGTGACTGCCCTCATGTTGTATATTCTTCTCTGTAGATGCTACTGTATGCTAGGGAACTTCTTAGAACTATTGGTATATTCTTAGAGCTTGTTACACCTGGGATATTGTTCTCTGTAGATGCTACTGTGTGCCGTGGTCCAAACAGGCCCATAAATGTGGTTGAATAGCAATACATTCAAGTGGCAATTACATATATTATAATGTATCTGTCTAGTCCTCATGACTGCTCATAACAGTACAAGTGATATTTTTTTGGGAGTGGGGAAAGGTTCGAGACTTTCACCTATATGAAGAATCCTTTCTACCTAACACAAAAATGCACCCCATAAAACATCTGATTGGTTTGAGTATCTTTGAACTATTTGGGTCTATTGACAACACTAGACCAGTGTATACAGAATGACTAATTTCATGCAAGACAATGTGATGCAGAGTGGTCAGCAAGAAACTTGGTCTTAAGCCCCAACCCACTTCAAGACACCAAAATGTTACACCTAAGCAATTTAGCCTCTGATTCTATTAGACCAGTTTAAAATCTCTATACTAGAGGGACTTCAAAGGTTTCAAGATACTTCTAACACCTTATTGACTCAATCCCAACCAAGACCAAATTTCCTTTTAGGGACAAGTTCCCTGATTTTCTACCAAAAGAGACTTTATTGATCCTAGGCTTTGCCAACCCAATCAAACATTTGAAAACTCTTAAGATTCCCTAAAACATGCAGAATCATGCATTGGTTGTGTTCCAAACAACCCAAGACATCAAAATCACAAATAGACCTAGTGACTCTAGTAGGTCTCCAAAACCTGTTCTGCAGCAATAACTCTTCAATTTGACAAAGGACCTTATGAAATTATATGTTTTTTGAGTACCCTTTTTGATGTTCTAATAATCCTCCAACTCCCAGACCCTGACTCCACTCCAGCATATCAATGTCCTTATTGAGTCCGCAGACCTAATGCATGCCTTTGGGTGTGGGTTCCAAAACAAGGCATTGAAAATGGGTGCATGAAACCAAGATCAGAGTTTGAAGATGTCCACCATGCTCTAAAGATCTATATTCAACAAGGTTTTAGGTCCTTTACTTGCCGCTACCCTCTGATCTTGCATAATCCATCAACTCCTAGTCAAGAACATTGAGATTCTTGACCTAGGGCTTGCTCTCAAAATTCTCTGGCTTAGTATCCTGTTCCAAAGCTTTTAAAATATGAAAATAAACCCCCTTAACTTGCATTTTAAAAAGAACAGAGGATATCCTATGGTTTATTTGCAAGTTAAGGCCATTTGAATGCAATAACCCTAAAAATGAGGGTTTGACAGAACAACAGATAAGAAAAAGGAATAACTTTGATATAAGGTGTCTTGAATCTACCAAATAAACTCTCAAAGCATAAGATATAAATACTCTAACTTCCACACTGGTCTACCCTCCCTTTCACATCTGTACACTGTACAGTGCTTGAAGGAAATGCACAGAAAAGGCTCTAAAATAGTGGCTCTATCTGATAGAGAGTCCATGTTAGGCTTCATGACTAACCTAGAGCACATTCCTTGTTATGGAGGAAGTTTGAATGGTGAAGAACTTATGGAATGGATAGAGGACCTAGATAACCATTTTGACTACAAGTATCTTATTAATAACCATTTTGACTACAAGTATCTTATGGATAGAGGACCTTGATAACCATTTTGACTCATTTAGTATCTTATTGAGCTTCACTTTGTTTCGAGAATATAGTTTAATATTCTCTACTAAATAGGGCCAACCACGTGAAGGTGGAAGCTCATTTGGCCCCACCCCCCTCCCCCTAACATCACTCTACATTCCCCGTTAACATCTAACATTCATTCATTCTTTCAATTATTAATAAAATGTAACATTCAATCAATATCACATGATAACATTCATTAACACATTAGATTCGTTAACACGCAACATTCATCAATATGAAAATAAACACATAATTCATGAACATTTATTAGCACATAATTAAATTCATTGAGACATAAAATTCAGTCATTATCAATTAAGGTATTTAGATGACAATCATTTCTTTTTTCTCTTTCTAATTTTTTTTTCTATGTAAGCTCTAAGAGGAGCATCAGTGTTATCATCAATACCCCCCTCATCAGTTGTTTTGTTCTCTGTTCTTGATGATCTCAAATTCCTATGCTGCTGCAAAGGGGGGTCCTCTACAATAACAAATAAAAGAGTTAAATTTAAAATATTTAATTATAATTGTTACAAGTATTTAATTATTTTAAAGAACATAACTGTGGCGCTCTTTAATTACCTGATCTGGCCACATCATTTTGTCTAGACTCAACCTCAACATGCTCATGAGCACCGACCCCTCGATCCTCTACAGTTGCTATACAAAATGTTACATTAATCCAAACACCAATTGTAATTACATATAAAAAATTTAATAGCAAATGTATACCTCCACCACTAGGATGCACATCATGCGAACCTTCATTATGCATAGATTGTGTAGAAGGATTGTCAGGCTGCATTCCAATATCCTACACATTGTTATCATTTCTTTCTTAAAATAGATATACTCACTTTATATTAGAACTTAACATCAAATAGACTAATTGGTAAAGTATTCAATTTGAAATAAATTTCATTTAGCTTATTTACCTGTGGCTCAGATGCATCATTATTTGAACCTTGCACACTGATTTCAGCTCGTAGCCATTCAGCCACGGCTCTATAGCCTTGTTGGAAGCCAATTCTCTTGTCCTCTTCTGTGAGGCATCTATTGAACTCTGACCCCTACATTTTTGCTTGGTATGGTGAATTTTACTTGCATTGTTTGATCAAAAAAAATTTCCTTGCAATATATAAAAAAATTGATACAAGTTTTCATTTACTAATACTTACAACTCATGCTTGAAGTTTGGAAAAACCACCAGAGTCGAGCTTGTGTGTCCCGTGCTTTTCTAATCTTTCCTTTGTTGCCTTTGATGTGTCAGGAAATCTATGAAAAGTTTAAAATATGTTAGAGACCAGTACAGGAAAAATTTAGAGGTTAATTAGTACATAATTACAGGAAAAATTTAGAGGTTAATTAGTACATAATTGCATTCTCAAAAGTATCACATACCTTGCTCTACTCTCTACTGGCGTAATTCCTTTTTTCATGTCAGCTTTATACTTTCCATCCAAAATCAAAGCCTGCCACTCAGCCTCAAGAACATAGGGTGGACGCTCGTGCCTAGGGTTAACCTCTAAATATTTCCTGTACTTGTCCCTAATATACTTCAAACATAAACCAGCTCTTTCAAGGAGCTTGTTTCTCTCGAATGCACGAGGTCCAAAAAGTTGGGTCATACTATGTACAAGATCATCCTTCAACTTTTTATCATGGTTATTCCACCTTTTAAGTAAAAAAAAACATGTTAGACTCATAAATGAAGAGAAGCTACCTTTAATATAGTTCAAGAAATTGATGAAAAGGAAAACTATTCTAGCAATGATATGAAATCAAAATAGTGGTTTGGGGTTTTAGTTAGGATATGATGTTCCATCATGTATGTAGGGTGGGCCCGAATATCTCCAAACACTCATCACCAAGTTTTCGCCAAAAAATATCATTCCCTACAATAATCATGGGATCATTAGTCGATGAAGAGTGATCAAAAACTAAATTACTATTATATCACTATAGAATAATAATAACTTTAAAGTACCTAGAACTTTGGCTACTTTTAAGGGAATGCCTTCATCATCACTGACGATCAATACGCAATCCTTCACCATTCCCGTACTAGGAACATGGGAACATCTAGGAAATGATGCTGCATCGGGACTTGTTGCATCTCCTATTGCAAAAAATGAAAACCATTATCAAATGCCTCCAAGAAATAATACTTCAAGGGAAATAAATTGGTGCAGAGCACCCATGGCACAAACACAATCAAGGGATCTACATCGTAAACACATAACACTTAAACACATAACAAAAGAGAGAAAAAGAGGGATTTGTGTACCAGTAGATGGTGCAACAATTGGTGCATTTAGGCTGTGTGTTGTTGACATGGCAGTCAGCAAGACATTTGTGGCTGTCCTGGATGGAGGTGGCGTTGTCATATCATCATGGAAAGGAGCTGAAGAATAAAATTATTAGAGCATGCATAAATATAGAACGCGTGGACTATCATGGACAAGATTGTTAGAGCATTAAAAAAAAAGATTGTTCGAGCATGTATTGTCAATGATTATGATCATTCCTATATATATTCAATGGAATACACAAGTGGGGAATGGAACATGTGATCTACCTAAACCACTTGCAATACCAGCCTCATCATGGGAATGGGGTTCAAAATTACGCAAATAACTATGTAAAGACAATGCATCCATATTTTAATTAATGTCATAAAAGAGCATAACATAAAAACCATTATTGAACTCTTGTAATAATTAAAAATTTCATTAATACTTACTTTAAAGTTTTCAGAAGTGCGCAACAACTCAGCTGCCCTATCTTTTATTTCCTGAGTCTGAGGATGTATGGATACCAAATGTAGAAGTTCTTTCCCAATTTTCTTTAGCAGCTTTTTAATGGAACCGATCGGGTCATCGGTCTCTGGTAAATCAATAAAAAAAGGGTCCATAAGGGGGGACTCCTGAGGGACTGCAGGTTGCTTTCCCTCTCTCTGACCACCGGCCCTTTGTGACAACAATAGTATTAGTATTATCAAAATTACTCCAAAACAATGAAGAAAATAACATTAAAAAAAATAACATTTTGCTTCTATCTAGTTTGCACAATTACAATGAGTTTTACCTGCTCATGTGTAGATGAGCTAGGAATATCATCACCATCACCTTCGAGTGGTTGCTCCATATTGTGCCCCTGTGTCAAAGATCAAGTATAAAAATGTTAGCCAAAAATTTAATAACTAAATGGTATGTTGGAGTCATTGATTAGAAGTTGGTTTAATAGTATGTACCACCCCCATGATAGTAGCCTTGTTTGTATCTATGCGGTTCAAATTGTAATCAATAAGCAGCTCTTCCCCTGCATGTATTGATTTTATCACACAGATGAATACATGATTTCCCTCGCACGCCTCAAATATGCAATTGGGTTGCTTTATAGTTGACCCAGGTCGTGTACTATTTATAAAACCCGCAATATTCCCTGTTGCTTTTGGCCTTCCATCAATGTATATAGCCACACTTTTACTTTGATTATTGTCTTGCTATTGTATATAATTTTCCGAGAGTGCATACCTATGCATACTTTTTTTATATTGAACAATATGCATCCAACTTTTGTAATCGTAACATGGTCCAACATACTCCATCAATTCAGAAACTTTTTTGTAAGACACCTTTATGCCATCCATAGAAAATAGGCCCAAACCATGTAATGATGATGGTGCTATGCGATATATCCTCTCATTAACACAAAAATCAGTGTTTATTGGAGGAAGTTCCTTGGGTGCCCAATGTTTCTGTAGATGTTGGTACCTCAAGGGCACCTTGATGTCGCCTTTCATCTCATCATCATAAGAACATGACCCCCCTTGAGCAAGGAAAAATTTCATGTGTTTATTGAATTTCCTTCTAGTCCTTTGACCTCTAGTTAATCTCCCTATTCTAGATAAACTGCATGTCTCACTTTCCTCTTCTATTCCTATATTTCCCTCACTCGAGGAAGACACTTCTGACAAATACCTATTTGCTGGTACCTGCAAATGGGAGAGATCTTAGAAGACATCAATCTTACTATTGATAAGTGTATTAAATAGACTTTCTATAAGGTGTATTGACTTATACCTATCGATCCATGAGGCTGTGCGGGATACTCTTGAAAGGGGTTCAATTTCCTGCAAATGTAATTCAATTATCGTGAGCATAATCACATCCATCATAAGCATCACATAAAAATTAAAAACATTAAAACGTACACATTATAACACTTAAATCAGGCTCACATTATAAGCCTGTTAGGGAAGTAGGCCTACTGAAGGGCTAAAACTGGGTTTTTGTATCAGCTAATGAGTTGAGGGCTTAGTAACCTTGGGGACATGCTATTTGAAGTTGTTTGATGTGTGTGGTGGAGGTGGAGGAAACACCTAGTTAAGGTGAAGTCAAGTTTGGAGCCTATTGAGGCATTGTGAGCATTTGATAGTTTGTTGATTAGATTGCTTGGATGAATCCATTGGATGGATTGAGGGACATTGGGATCATTCCAAAGATGTAGAACGCTAAGGTGGCATAAGGATTTGGTGTGCACTCTGATAGGTTATGGAGCTGGCTTGGATCAAGGAGAGTGATCTTATGAAGATACTTGGTTGGTGTTGTGAGAACACTTACAAATGCTTTTGACCTGAAAGAAAATAAGGCTCAATACATTCATGCATCAATATGTGTTTTAAATAGTTTTATTTAATTAATTTAGATTAATAGTTAATTTAGATTAGCAGTATTCTATTTGTAGTTGAAACTTGTAGCTTTTAAATAGATAATGAATAAACTATGTAACCATTTAAGACAAATATATTTCTATCAAGAAATGAATATTAAATACATTAAGGATTGATGGCATACCTTTAAATTTCATCATCATCATCCTCATCATCATCATCATCATCATCATCATCCTCGTCATCATCGTCATCATCATCATCGTCATCATCATCGTTGTCATCATTTTCATCATCATCAACATCATCATCATCAGCATCAACATCATCTTCATCATCATCATCAGTAGCAGCATCATCGTCATCATCTTCTTCTTCTTCTTCATGAAAATTTGTCTCAGGAACATCATCCAATAATTGTCGATCATGATCATCATCTACATCATCTTCTACTTCTTCGGTATCTTCTTCTTCCATCGCATTATACTTTATCGGCCTTCCTCTCAGTTCATGTCTAACAACAAATGACCAACACGGTTTATGTGAAACCTCTGAGTAAAATACCTGCTCACATTGGCTTGGAAGAACATAGGGCTCATCCCCAACTGGCTCAAACGACCTTGTATTAACCATTGTAAATCCATTATCATGTTCAATAACAGTTCTATTAGGATCATTTGGATTAAGTCGTCGCCTGTACCATTTGACAACGAAGAGTACTAATTTGAAGGAACTAAAGTTGCACTCAAGTATATCATCTAAAATGCCATAGTATTGATTTTTAGACTCTTGAGGATGTAAGTCATTTCTAGATGAAATATTAGTCACTTGAAAGACTGCAGTTATTCCAGAATCACAAGTTTTCTTCGTGTCATCCAACACTTTGACGTGAAATTTTTGACCATTACAGAACATACCCTTGTGGTGTTTAACCTGCAATAATATGTGAAACATGTCAGAATTATTATATCATGAGTTGATAAACATACGGGTGATTAATAATTTTGTACGTACTTGGAAATCTCTTAAACCATATGCTAAATCTATTTCCCTTTGCGTAACATTAGAATCTCCATTACGATGAGCTTCTTTAACCAATGAAGATACACCTTCCCATGTTAATGTGTGACCAGAATGTTGACATCATTCAATCCATACCGTCATCCAATCAAGATTGTTTGCAATATACAAATGTAGTGCATCCCACTCTCGAGCAACTATACAAAAAAAAAATAGATGACTTACAACCGATTTATTTTGAAGATTAAGAAATAATTTATTACAATAACATCTTATAATTTATTACCTGTCACTTTCCTCAATCTACCTTTCCCCATCAAGTACTCCCCTTTGAATTTTTTAAAAGGGTCGAGATCCCAAATGCGATCTACATGGATATTTGAAGCAAACTTAGGAAGATATTTAGTAATGTACACCATAGTCTGCTATACCATGTATCCCTCTACCATAGAACCCTCAGGATGTGCTCTTTGTCGAACCAAAGCCTTCAAAGATTTCAAGTGCCTCTCAACCATCCACATTGACCTAGTGTGTGCAGGTCCACACAATTCAATCTCCTCAACTTGGTGTATGAGGTAGTGTTCTTGTGCATTGAAAAAAGTTGGAGGTAGACACTTTTGCATTTCACACAGTAAATGAGGAATTCTTCTCTTCCAATAGTTTATATCTTCTTTATGGATTTCTTTAGATGACAACCACCTACATTAAGAGATTCAAGTCACAAAAAATATATAAATACGAGACTTTACAAAATAATATACAATAGATTACATAGCAAGAAAAACAAATCACGAATATAATAAATATATACAACAAATTGAACAGATATTACTGCTTACCTCATGTATTTTCCAAGATCATATATCACTTGTTTGATGTTATTGTTGAAGTGCTTTGGGAGAGATAGAGGTAGCACGTACTGCAGTAATTATAAACCAATCATTTCATTATTTTTTAACATAACATAATGAATAGTACACGTAGTTTATGAATATATTGTAAATACAGAAGAACATAACTTACCTTGATGAAAGTATGCCAATCATGCATTTTGAGCCCTGGCCCAAATTCACTTTTCTTTGATATGAGATTGCTTATGTTCGCAGCAAATCCTGTGGGAAATCAAATTTTTCGTATGACTTCTTTTATGGCATCACTTTGCTGCTCCGTTAATAACCAAGGAAGGGAACTTATATTAATCTGATCTCTATTGCTATTTGAGTGAATGAAATTCTTCAGTGCATGATTGGATTCATGAATGTCATTAAAAATTTTGACAATTTTTTCTTTGTCATGCCTTCCATCCAGTATTTTCCACAATGTCTCTGTTATATTCTTTCCAATATGCATAGGATCAAACAAATGCACAATTTGTAGGTCCTCGTAGTAGGGCAACCTACTAAATTGTCTGGGATAGCTTTTTAGTCCCTTTGGAAGGTTGTCAGTAGTGCCTTGACGACCTTCATGATCATCAATTACATAATTAGTAAACAAAAATCACAATAGAAATATATAAATTACAAACATAAACCATTAGGTGGAATGACATTACCTCGACGATTAATTCTATTATATTCCAACTTCCATAGGCGAGGTGTCATTCTTCGTGGCTTTGATGTAGTCTCTTCTTTCCCATTGAAAAGATGTTTTTCCATACTTTGATACTTATGATTCCTGTGGAGGAAGTGTCTGTACTCATCAAACACCTGCTTTCCTAAACTTTTTGAATGACGAGATTTCATCTTTGGACCACAAACTGGACATGCAAATTTTCCCTTTGTTTGAAGACCTACAAGATAATGATATAATTGGATTATTAAATATGTTGATTTTTATAATTAGAATTATCATGCGCAACTTGAATTCACTATAACATACCACAAAAATGTGTTAGCCCTGGGGCATCATGTATTGTCCATACAAGTATTGCATGGAATTGAAATTGTCTTTGTCCTATTGGTCTAGACATGTCATACATAGTGACACCATTCCATAACTCCACCAACTCATCAATGAGAGGCTCAATATATACATTCATATCTTTAACTTGATATTTACCTACTTGAATGAACAGTAACATTACATAATTATTGTGACCATTTTACTGTAAGATTTGTAAGTACATGTAAATTAATAACTATCAAATGATAAAATACCTAGAAAAATCATTTCCAACATAATGTGCTCCCTCTTTATTGACATCCACGGAGGAATGTTATTGTTGATAACAAAAACAGGCCACACCGAGCAAACAGATCTCATCTCTCCAAATGGATTGACACCATCCGCTGCCAATGAAAGCCTGAGATTACGAGGTTCTTCTTTGAAGTGTTGCCACTTTTCCTCTATGTGCATAAATGCCGAACCATCCGCAAGGATTCGAATAATGTCATCTCGACTTCTATTGCGTGCATGGTAATCCATAAATTGTGCCAAGCTAGTACACCTGAATAATTGTCGCATCCGTGGAATAATGGGGATGTAACGAAGAACCTTGTGAGGCACCTTTTTTGTTATTCGATCTGTTTGATATCTACTCGTATGACATATAGGGCATTGTGTTGCAAATTCATGTTCTTTATAATATATAATATGATCATTGGGACAAGCATGTATTGCTTGATACTCCATTCCAATATCTTTCATAATAGCAGATAATTCTCGATATGAGTGAGGTAGAATATTTGATGGTGGTAACAAAAACTCACCTATCAATCTACAGCAAAAAATATAAGTTGTTAATATAAACAATATTAGTGGTACATTATTCACCCTTTGTTAACTATAAAGACATATATGACATACCTTAACATACGTGACATTGTTATGTTGGATAAACCATTCATAACCTTCAAGTTCAACAACAACAATATAGCAGAGAGAAGAGTTGTTTGGGAGTCTTTGTATAGGGGCTTGTATGCCTTCTCAAGTAGAGGTACATCGAGGCTATCATCATCATCATGATCAGATCCGCTTGGACTAAATGTGTCATGGATCAATGTATTTATACCATCATCTTCAATTGTGTTTTCTGGCGCATGATCATCATCTTCCATGGGATCATTATCTTCACCTTGGATATTCACACCCCCATGTTCCTCCATATCATGTACTTCCCTAGGGAGATCAACCTATATAAAATTGATTAACATAAATAAACCATGATCTTCAACTCATCATCAAGTGATTTCATATGTATATAAATTGTTAAAATGATATAATGAACAACTTACCAGTGGATGATAGTCATGCCCCCCTTCAATGTGACCATTCTCCCTACAATGTCTCTTAACTATTTTGATTAGCAGTCTTCTACGGTTTAAGCCCTTACAAATTTTGCAGGGATAATAACATTTTCCATCACCTTTTCTTTTCAAGTTAGACCACAATCTAGCGATTGTCTCCCTATTTTGTTCTTCACTTATATTATCTGACATGATCGTTCTTCGCAGGAAGCAAAAATTGGGCTATGAAAACTTCGGTCTACAACTTTCAGTGACTAAGCAAAATTGTCAAAAGTACACAAATCTTCTTAGACCTAGTTAAATCCTTTAATATTTTAAAAGTCTAGTTAAAATATACATTAGATTAAAAAATATACAATTTTCATACCTGAGCGCGCGGCTACGACTAGTGCAATGGTCTTCTTGCTTAGCTCTAGAAGCTCTCTAGCAATCAAAACATATAAGCTACAAGGCAAGACATATTACATGACATGGCAAAAGGATTAAAATATACATTAGATTAAAATATATACAATTTTCAAACCTGAGCGAGCAGCTATAACTCGTGCAATGGTCTTCTTGCTTAGCTCTAGAAGCTCTCCAGCAATCAAAACATATAAGCTATTAGAATTCATTAACTTTCTGTAATTGGAAAACTCTATTTGATATTAGACCGTAAACTACTACTATTCTCTCCATAAGAAATAAGTACAAAATTCTTTCAAGTTCACATCCATGATTCCCTTTAGATTAAAATATACAGCAAAAATAAGCTAAAAGTCTAGTTAAAATATACATTAGATTAAAAAATATACAATTTTCAAACCTGAGCGCGCGCCTATAACTCATGCAATGGTCTTCTTGCTTAGCTTTAGAAGCTCTCCAGCAATCAAAACATATAAGCTACAAGGCCTAATAGCAATTTCAAAAAAAGGGTCATCAAAAGAACCAAAAACAATGTGTGCAAACAATACCTTGTGAAGTGGTATAGACAATTAGAAGATGCTACTATGTGCTAGGGAACTTCTTAGAACTGTTGGTATATTCTTACAACTTGTTACACCTCGGATATTCTTCTCTGTAGATGCTACTGTGTGCCGTGGTCCAAACGGGCCCATAAATGTGGTTGAATAGAAATACATTCAAGTGGCAATTACACAAGGGATAGTCACTGTGAGATATCCTCATGTGTGACTGTCCTTGTCACAAATGAGGACATCTCACAGTGACTGTCCCTTGTGTAATTGCCACTTGAATGAGGTCAGTCACTGTAAAGACAACATGATAATGTACACATACAATGAGTGTACATTATCATGTTGTCTTTATAGTGGCTGCCCTCATGTTGTATATTCTTCTCTGTAGATGCTACTACATGCTAGGGAACTTCTTAGAATTGTTGGTATATTCTTACAACTTGTTACACCTAGGATATTCTTCTCTGTAGATGCTACTGTGTGTCATGGTCCAAACGGGCCCATAAATGTGGTTGAATAGCAATACATTCAAGTGGCAATTACACAAGGGATAGTCACTGTGAGATGTCCTCATGTGTGACTATCCTTGTCACAAATGAGGACATCTCACAGTGACTGTCCCTTGTGTAATTGCCACTTGAATGAGGAACAAGGAGGAAGTGATACAATAATAGGGGGGTGATCATTTTAAAATGTGTTGGACAACAAAAAATGCTATGCATGGGGTAAAACATGGGCTCAAACCTTAAGAAAACTAGAGACTAACAACAAAGAAAATGTACGTCATGATACTTATTGAGCTTAAAGAATAAATAACCTACTATGTACAAGAAGGAAGGATAAACTATTAATAGAAATGTGTAAGATGGATCCTATTTATCAATATCTCAAAAGAATTACCTTCCATGTTTTCCAACTCAAAAACATAATTTTCTTTGTAGCGAGAAATATAAAAAGGACCCTCCCATAAGGCATCAAACTTTGTATGTTGACTTGGATTGGCTGCTCTTTCATTGTACTTCAAAATCATATCATTTTTCTTAAGAGGGGGATTGCATACCTCTTGTCAAACCCACATTATACTATTCTTTGGTGATGTGTCAAGGCATTATAAGCATTCTCATAAGCTTCTTGTAGATTCAACAATTTTACTAATATGACATTCATCGCACCATCTTCCTCTACTTCAATTAATGTTAGAAGTTGTAGAGCTAGGATTTCCATTGATATAGGAAGAACAACTTCTATTCCATTGGCGAACTGGTGCCGGAGCACCTCACACAACCAATTTGGAGATGGAGATTATACAGACTTTCAGGACAAATCAGAGGGATGGAATACATAAACAGGGTCAACAGGTCAATTGGAGGATCTTAGCACCTTTAATGTTATTAAAATAATGCAATACTTCAATGAGTTTGTAATGATGTCCTTATTAGGACTAAAAGCTTGTTTACAATGGACTGAGATTGTCCAAATTTCAATAATGTTCTAAGAATCTAGAATAGGCTAGTGCGGAAGTTTAAGTCTTTTGGAAAGTTTAATAATCATAAGAGATCAAAGTTAGTGAGTTTAGTGGTCTTTGGATTAAAATAATTCAATTAATTATAAGTTGGAATTTTTGAATTTTCAAAATCCAACGGTTAGCTAACAATGGAGGGAGTTAGTATTTAGGATTTAGTTAGGCTCAAACTAAGCTCCAACCGATGAAAATTGGTTGGATTAGTTTTTGAGAAGTTATAAAGAATCTTATATATATCTCTGTTACGACAAAGAAGGGAGATATATACAGACTGTAACAGTAAGAAATATAAAACTCTTAGTTTTTGCAACTCCATTTATCTTGGAAGTCTTAGTTTGTTTGAACTAACACATACATGAGTTAGAAGGATTTCTTTCATCCATTCTAAACCGTTTTGAATGAGTTTACTTTGAATTTGCTATTGCGCGGGTGTATGGACTGGTGAAGGAAATAGCGAGCAATAAACTTTAATTTCTGCAAGTTCCTTGATCTTTTAAGTCTCAAATCATTTGGTTTGATTATTCAATTATTCTTGTTATTGAATGAGTTTACTATTATATTGAGACTGCTGTCGTGCCAGTCACTGCTGAAACAGTCATTCTTTTGTCTAGACTTGTCATTGCAGTAGAGTTTTAGAGATAATGAAGATCATCCCATGAACATAGAAGGCCTAATATTCATGGGATGACAATCACTAACTTGTATTATGAAGTACTGACATTGCATATGCAAAGTTTTGTGGAAAATAGTGTGATCACAGGATAAACTATGGGAAATTACCATGAGTTGAATGCTAATGTATAGCAGTGAGTGATCTATCCAAGCAAGGGTGGATTGTTATAGTTTGGTTTTATACCTCCCAATTGCATTTGTTTAAAAATCATTGGAGGTTTTTAAACAAATGCAATTGGGAGGTATAAAACCAAACTCAACCACTTTTGCCAGCATTCTTCAAGCATATGCCAAAATGGGATCTTTAGAACAGGGTAGGGAAATTCACCAAAAAGTAATTGAAGATGGGTTTTTGTCAAATATAGTGGTGGTGACTACCCTGATGGACATGTATATAAAATGTGGAAGCATACAAAAGGCACGTGATTTGTTTGCGGAAACAACTGAAGCAAGGCACGTGAAAGTCTCAGAATCTTGAATCCAAGTCAGTGAAAGCTTTGAAAACCAAATGCATCCTATTAAGTATTGTGGGGAAGCATTCTAAATAACCAAAGCCACTAATAATAAATTCAACACAGATATGTCCTCATTTCTGGGTATTTTAGCTCTCTAACAGCTGAATACCAGATTAAATAATAATGAAAAAACAAAAATAAACCCAACGTACTCAGAAATTGTAGCTGTGATTTCATGGAGGGAATCTCTCTCGGCGCTATTGAAAACACAAATGACAACCTGCTTGATTTCGTTGAGGGAATCTCTCTCGGTGTTGTTCAAAACACAAATGACAACCCGCTTTGTTCAAAACACAAATGATAACCCGCTTGATTTCATGGAGGGAATCTCTCTTGGTGCTGTTGAAAACAAAAATGACAACGTTCCTTTTTTTTTTGGCACTTATATCCTGACAACGTCGCAATTGCGACGGTGTCGGGCTATATTTGAAAAAAAAAAGCCAAAACCGCTTAACATTTCCCTGTCGTCGCAAATTGCCGTCGCAATTTCACCCCAAATGTATTAGTGATTGAAGTGTTTAGGAGAGCAAAGAATAGAGATTGGAAGCATTTTGAAGTGATTTGGTGAAAGATTTGAGCCTTGAATCTACAAAAGCCCTAAAATCATGAACTTGAGGTATTTATCTTGACAGATCTTTGAATCGGTATAAGGAATTTAAAGTAGTCATGGATGTATCCTTAATTCACATTGTCAAAGATAAGAATAGACCTAGAATGAAGATGGAACCAATAGAGCCCTTGGAAGAAGATGATCCTAGGTTAGCATTATCATTTGTACTAGATGGAGTTTTGCATTTAGAAAATGTGAGAAGTTATCTTGGATGCAAGTTAGAAACTATCAGTGATAGTGATTTTACTAATGAACATCAGAAGATTTACAATCATGATATGTCATTGAAACAAGGATATGAAGATTTGAAAGATAATGAGATTGTTCAGTATGCTTTGATGTATGAATTTGACAATGCAGAATGCACTAAGATTATTTTGAGCAGAATTCACAATGGGAAGTTTTGGCTAGAGGATAGAGTGATAGACATTACAGCTAACTTGATTCATGAAGTCACAAGTTTATCTAAAGTTGGTTCTATTCCTTTAAATGAGAAAAATATGAGAAAAATAGTCATAGACAACACAGGTTCATCCTACAATGGTAGAGGAATTGTGATTAGCAAGATCAAACAACATGATGTTAGATATTTATGAAAGTACCTAACAACTAAGTTTTGTGCAAATTCTAGAGAAGATGATATGGCAGCTAGAATGGTGCATATTGCCTATTTAATGTGTGTTGACAAAGTACCAGTTGATATGTGTGAAATTATGAGAATTCAATTGTTTGAAAACTTGGAGAAGATTAAGAAATCTAAGTATGCACAATTTAGATTTTCATCCTTAATCACATACATGTTTTTCCACTCATTGAGAAGATTTCCATACACCATTACAAATGATTGGAATGATGGAAAAACTGCTATGGAAAGGATAAATAAAGTATATTTGAGACATGTTATTGACAAAGTAAATGAGAGTGCTATGTTAGTAATGAAGACATTTCAGAACATGGTAACTAGCAGATCAAGAATTCCACAGTCACTTGTGAAGACATATAAAAATGATATATGTTTCATGGTTGACACTGAATTTACCTATATTGAAGTAGTGGAACCTAGAATTGAGTTCATAGACCCTCTTGGCTATGAGATATTTGAGGCTGAAATAGAAGAATATGTTGGTAGATTACTTAAATGTAAATTGGACACTCAGTGCAGTAGATTTGGAACTTTTGAAGAGAACTTCAACTCAAAAAAAGCTATAACTGAAGAGAAGCAATCTAAGAAGAGAGTTGACAACACTATCAAGAGAATACTGAAAGATTCAGGAATGTCAGAACAAGAATTCTTAATAGAAAAATAGACAACAGCAGTAATCAGGGATATTGGACAGAAAGAAGTCTTGATTGTACCACCCTTGTCATCTAGTGTAGTACAACAAGAACCTACACAAGTCAAGGTGAAAGTAGAGGAACCAGAAAAGGAACAAGTAACAACTAGATCCACTTCCTCCATAGCTAGCAAGAGAATGAAAGAAATTGCTACTGGACCAAGAAAGAGACAGAAGACTTTAGTTCAACCAGTACCAAGATAAATTGCTGAAATAAAAGATGATGACACTACTTTGGTTAAGAAGAAAGCTTGGAAACCTAAAGTTGAAAAGCTTAATGAGAAGATTATTGAAAATGGAGACTTTACCAGAATGAATAAGTACTACAGTCTTTATGATTATTCAGATAGACTTAATTTGGAGAATGCTATTGTGAAGCATATGATTTTGGAAGACATGAAAATTGATTCTATTCAAGGTCAAATACCTGATGAGTTGTATACCAAAATTGTAAATAGAAAGCAGAGAGCAATTGAAGAAGATACTAATATCAAAAAGAATCTTGTGAAGAAGCTTTGTGATGTGAGAGATCATGAACACTTGAAGAAAATATTGAAGGCCTTAAGCACCCATTTGAGAACCAAAAGAAGAACCTTTTTGATTATGGGAGGTAGATATGAAGAAGGTTATTTAGATACAGAGCAGGCAATAATCAAGGTCATGGCAGAAAATGTTGGAGAGCCATCAGTTGTAGCAGAGCAAGAAGTTGAAGCTGAACAAGAGGATATTCCTTCTCCTTCAGCTATTAACATTGAAGATGAAACTATGAATATAGAAGGTACTAAGGTCACCTTGGATATTGATGACAATGTATTCAAGAACTTAGCAAACATTGTTGATAATTCGGCTCTTGATGAACCAGATAGAACTAAAGAAGTAGAGAAAACTCAATCTATCAGTGAAGAACCTAAGGAGACTGAGATTCAAGCACCCATTCCTATCAAAGAAGACATCAGTCTTACTCCTGAGACTGGAAAGAAGAAAGAAATCAGATCTTTGTTTGAAGATTTAGGAAAGGAAGTTGATGATGATGATCAGTTGGAACTAATCACTTCTTTGAATAAAATCATTGGCAAGAACAAGAAAGTGAATAATCTTGAAGGGAGTCTGAAGGACCTTACTGAGAAGTTACAAAGCATTATAACTACACAAATCATAGAGGTAGGCCCTTTGGAGAAAGGTAATAAGGTAATGAGCACTTTTGACAATGAATTCACTAACCTATCTGATATTGCAAAAGTGAGAGCTCAAGTAGCTTATGAAGCTGAAATGCTTTTGAACATCAGTTAGAATATTAGGAATGATATTAGTAGTCTTGATATTTGTATCAAGAACTTGAGGAAACATTTGGAGACAGGAAAATCATTGTACATATAGTGTACAAAACCAGAGATTTTGACAGCAGAAGAGGAATAGAAGATCAAGTTGAAGGAAGCTAAGATTTAGAATGAATGTAACCTTCTTTCTAGACCTAATGAGAAGGTATGTGATGCTGAAAAGAAAGTTTGGAAGCTTTATGATGAAATAAGAATATTGCAAGATGAGAAGAATAGAAAGAAGAGGAGACTTGCTCTTTTGAGAGAACACATCTCTATGAAGTTGAGTATCATTAAAGAGTAGTTAGAAGAATTTATTAGAGCTAAGACATCCTTTCAGAAATTCAAATTTGACAACCTCCAGGCTTCTCAAATAGCAACTTATGGACTGAGCACATTACTTAATGTGGCAGATTCCATCAAGAATTCATGGGAAAAGGAGATAGAAGCTATGAAAGATGATTTTTCATATTGTGTTGCAAGCCTATCAACTTTGCAATAAGAAAATGAAGGTATAAACTTTTTGGGATACAATTTTGTCATTGTTGTCAAAGGAGGAGAGATATTAGAGCAGAAAATTGATATATTTGATAAGGATTGATACTCTTAGGGGGAGAATTGTATTAGAGTTTATATTTTGAGGATTTATAAGGATAGTATACATATTCTATACTATGGCCACAATTTTGATACAATTTTGAGATTTTGACTTGTACACAGCCAATTTTCTCATATGTTGCCACCAATGACAAAGGGGGAGATTGTTGGAAATTTGGATGAAGTGATTATATAGATGTTGTCATTATGGAAACATATGATCCACATGAAGATCACATAGGTCAGAGAGAAATTATAGCAGAGCGCATTGCAAATTTGTCTAAGTGTAAGATAGTGTTTTCACCAGTGCACAAGGACATAGTTTTTGTTTGTGACATTGAATGGATTAAGTTTAGTGCTTGCACACTTGAAAATAGACTCTATGATGACTAATGATGATCCATCTTAGAGCACAAGTCAGTACGGCATGTATGGAATTAGTTATGACAGTTTTACCAAAGACAGTGTTAAAGCTGACAGGATAGAATATGAAGGCAGAATTGGTAAAGAGTTAAGGGATTATTTTGTTTATCAAAATAATGACTTAACAATATAAAGGGATGACATCCTAGATTTTAACTCTTGGATAAAGATATATGGAAGCCAACCATGTAAAGTTATTATCCTTAATAACTTGTATATATGTAATATGTAATTGTAAGAATGAAGAGATATGTGATAATATTGTAATGATATGATTGCGAATGTAAGAGCAGCAAAAAGATATTGATGCAAGAAGCATAAGGTTATATACCTTAATCCATTTTTTTAATAAGTATACATTTTACTTTACTTGTTTGGGTTGTGGGCTCATCTAGTAATCAGATTTTGTATTGACAACTCCTAACAGGGTTGAGGTTTCTAACAAGACCTATAGTCCCTTAATCAGGACTGATACACTATATGCTTGTAATAGACTCCTAATAGGGTCAACATCCTTAACATGATACTTTTGATTAGTGGATCTTTGTGGGTACCATCTCCACTGGGGTTTTCCCTTGGCCAGGGTTTCCTCAAGAACATATCATGTGTTATGAGTTCTTTATTTCTATTGTTATGTATATTGTTTAGCTTCTTATGTTATGCATGTATAAAGATAATCTATTATATCCATAATTGGGAAAAAGATAAAGTTTGTAGGATACTGTTTCACCCCCCCCCCTCAGTGTTCCCTATTTCTAACAGTTCTACCCCACAATAATTCAACTAGGTCTTCACAAGAAGGAACCTTCAAACCTAGATTCGCAAACCTAGATCTAGATCTAACCTTGCTCTAATACCACCTAACGCAAGGGAATATATAGAAAGGGGCCAAAGGCACACCCTAACTAGATCCACCTTGCAGAACACACACAAAAGCAACAAGACACAACAATGAGAGAGAGAATGCAGATGTATTTTCATATATTATCTTCAATTTGATTCATACATGTCAGGTTGTAAGGCCTTACTGATTTAGGCCAGATATTACAATCAAGTACATAAGTCCTCCAACATGTGAGGATCTATCCATAATCTCTGATTTACTATCTTATATCTTCTATTGCAAAACTTCTTCCTAAACTCTAACCAAACAACTATATTTATAAAAGAGGCTACCAAATCAAGTCAGCCTTTAGATCCACAATCAATAGAAGGAATGAACATATCTAGGTCCACATGCTTCCCAATGATGAATACCAACATTAAATCTATGACCAAAATTAAATGCACAAGTTGGCCTCAAAATAAATCCAAAACAAACAACTCAACAAGCAAGGAAACCAAGCACTAGACAAGCATCATCGAGCACTAGGGAATTAACCAAGCACTAGAGAGATAACCAACCAACTTAGTCAACAAAGGAAATTGAGCAACACCGAACCAACTTGGTCAAAGTAGGAACCAAGAAACATAGACAAACTTCAAATATGTTTTTGGTGACACATGATTGCCAAGGACCCAAGATGCTCCTACATCACATGTTAACCTTAAATGCTCTTACACATCCCTTACACACTCCATCCTTCTCTTACACTTTTGTCCCCTCTCACATCTCCCAAAGTGGTCATATTCCCCCATTTATTCTAACCTCTCCCATTGTGACACTTGTTACAATGAGATGTGTTTGAGAGCACAATCCATGTGCTCTCTCTCAAATGCATCTTGACCCTTCCTCAGGTTTGCATCTTGACCATCCATTTCACCTTCCCTTTTCCTATAAATTGAGCCCTCATATCCTTCATTTTCATCCACCTTTTATGCATTTTTACCATGCCATTTTGAAGAGAAAAAACACCAAATGAAATCTCATAATGTCAAAATCCTCCCATACTTTGAAGCTTGAAGCATAGTCCATGAGCACACATCCAATCTATTGGACAAATCCAAACATCAAGAGATATTTTTGAGGGCTTGCATCTTCATTTCATGCTTTCTTTGTCTAATCTTTATATGTTGAAATAGGTTAGTATGTTGAATGTTTAACTTGTTTTTATATTACTAACACACTAGTTTTTTTGCATACAATAAGATTAACTGATAAGATCAGATGTGATAATGATTATTGGGTTGAAGGTCTTAACTATAATTTTTTGAGTGTGGAACAGTTGAACAGTACTAGTTATCGAGTTGAATTTCATCACAGAAAGACTAAAATATTTGATACCACTGGTGAACTAACTGGAAGTGGAGAACATACAAGAGGTAATTTGTTCTATCTAGACCTATCTGAAGAAATATATTTGTTTGCACAATTTGATGATGTATGGTTATGGAATAAGAGGTTGTGTCATGTGAACTTTGACAATTTGGTAGATATTAGTAAGATGAAGAAAGTAAGAGGTTTTCCAAGATTGAAGAAACCTAATAATGTGATGTGTAAACAGTGTCAATTCAGAAAAATGACAAAGTCTAGTTTTAAGAGAAAGACATATACTTCTGACAATATTTTGGAATTGGCTGATACTGAACTTTATGGACCTATGAGTGTGCAAAGTTATTGTGGTGATAAGTATTTCATTTTTTTGTTAATGACTATTCTAGAGTGATGATTGTAATGTTTTTAAAAGAGAAATATGATGCATTTTAGTTCTTTAAGTGGTATTTGGAAAAAGGTAAAAAAGAAATAGGTAAATCTTGAAATGTTTGAGATCTAACAGAGGAGAAGAGTTTATATCAAATGAGTTTAATATATTCTGCAATGATTGAGGAATAAAGAGACAAATGTCTGCACCTAGGACACCTCCACTGAATGGTATAGCAGAAAGGAGAAACAGATCGATTATAGATTTTTCTAGAACATTGATGATTGAGAAGAATGTTGCACAAAATTACTAGAGAGAAGATGTAAGTACAACTATTTATACCTTGAACCGAGTACAAATCAAGAAATGTACAAATTCTACACCCTTTGAGTTATGGTATGGTATGCACCTAATGTGAAATATTTTAAAGTCTTTGGGAGTAAATGTTATATACTAAAAGATAGTAGAAATGGAAAATCTGATACTAAAAGTGATGAAGGAATATTCCTAGGATATTCCACTAAGAGTAAAGCTTGAAAGTTTTTGAATTCTGACACTAAAAAAATTGTGGAAAGTGCAAATTTTAGAGTTGATGAATATGAAAAAAAGAATGAAGTTGAGTACAAGAAAGAGCCTAAAGATTATAGATCTTTTGTATACATGGAAAAAGGAGAGGCTAGTAATGCACCTAAACCAGATGTCAAGAAACAACATGAGCCTGTTGAGACACAACAATAAAATGTTGAGCATTAGGAGGATGTTTCTGAGAAATCAGAAGAAGAGATAGAGAATCTTCAAGATGAACCTGAAGATCAAAATCAAGAAAGAAAATCTGAACCTACACTGGGACATAATGTAAGAATACATTATAAGATATAAAAATCATTGGAGATAAAGAATCTAGAGTTATGACAAGAAGTAATTTGAAAGATCATATGTAAGGCCGTACCATAGATCCGTCATAGCTTTTCCATTATCATTATGGTAGACCTAGTAATTGGCTTAAAATTTTGATTATTTTAGTAGATTTTACCCTTTTGACAAAGATTTGATTACAATAGATGGGAATACATTGCATTTTATGATGCTTTTTGTACTCACAATGTTGACCTTATGATACATTATGACTGGCATTAAGATGACTAATTTTGATGAATACTGAGATGTGCAATTAGGGAATTTATGTTGATATGAGTTGTTAGCAAAATGAAAATCAAGAAATGAATTAGGTTGAGATTTGAATTTCATTTAGGGTTAAATATTAGGTGATGATTGATTGATGACTATTTTATGATATAAATATGAATTCTAATTTATGGTTATATTGATTTATGAATGTTGTGATTATGTGATTGATTTTATATGCTTACGTAAGTAACTAGGAAATGGAGATTTGATTTGATTATGATACGATGATATTTCTATTGTGTTAATTACTTAAGTGAAGTTTATGAGTGCACATGATGACAGGAGAGAAGAAGGTTACATTGAATATGCAAAGTGAATTTCAATTGATTATGTGGCGATACAAATGATTTGTTAAGTTGAATGTATTGATTCATAAATGTTGTGGATTTATATTTCTTTGACTATTAATGTTGGTTTTAGTGTGCAGGAAATTAGACCATGGTATTATCAGGGAACTAAAGCATAGACCTATGTTAATTCTGTTGGAGCCAAGGTCGCATCTAATGAGAGACAAAACCTCATTGTATCATGTTTTATTGTGTAAATGTAATGAGCATGTATGTATTGAATTAATATGTTATTTGATTATTGTAAATTGTTATGTGAGTGCTCAAGTGGACATGCCACATGGCTTGTGATGTGTTATTTATGTTGTGTCACTTGACACTTGTAAGTGTACTTGTGGCCATGACATGTCCACTTGAGGATTGGATGTCCTTCAACCTAGGATAGTACCCTTGAGGATCCCCATGTGAATCCCTTGGTTAGGGAGCTTGAGGTAGTGTCTTATCAAAGAATTTCGAATTTGATCTTGCCATGAGTTTTTGGAAGGCTTAAAAGGTGCCTAGGGGTGTGTTTAGGCCATTTTTAGTAAGCCCACTTGATATACCTATCGGTAAGGGATAATTTTAACCATAGGACAACCCATAGTTGACCAAAAGACCCTCCCAAAAGTTAGATTTTTAAAATGGCTGAAAATCAACTTTTGAAGCAAGGTCTTGGTAAGAGATCCATCCATTAGAATGCAAGTCCTTTGCCCACCTTTTTGGCCAACCTTTTTAGAAGCCCATTTTTGCAAAGTTGTAAGAGGCTTAGGGAAGACCATGTTAGGAAGGAATTGTAAATATATCCTATCAGAGTATTGGAAGCCATTCTGTAGTAGTTGTTGTTGCATCCATGACTGTGATTGTCATTGATGTCAACATAGTGATCTACTGGAGATTAGCAGAGGAGCAGACAATGTTTGGATTAATGCACATGGGATATTGTAGATCAAGCTATGTGATATTGAGGATTTACTTTGTGATATGTTTTATGTTCATGGTTAAGAGCATAGACAGTAATTCTTTTATTCATGGAAGTTATGAGCATTTTGGTAGAAGCATTATTTAGGAAGTGTTCCTGAGTAGCGATTTGTGGAAATCGGATGATCTCCTAATCAGGATGGAATCTACTTTTTCATAGTAAGAGAACAGTTGAAGACATGTTGATAGTGACATGGTTGATAGTACAAACTTTGAGGTCACACTAGTGAAGAATTATTCTAATTGGAAGCTGATAGTTTTGTGTAATTTTGATCTAACGTGTGGAAACTTTTATTTTGTAATTTGGATGCCAACTCATTTGTAATTACTTGAGTGTGGTATAAAGGAAGGAATGTTTTTCCTCATTTAGATAGATATGAAATGAATGAAACTGTAGTGAATGAAGTTGTGAAAGAAAATTTGTGAAAGAGGACATGCGAGGTACAAAGCTCTGGAATTGAGATTTGGTGTAGCAGTGAGTGGGGCTTGGCATAGTTAGAGAAGAGGTAACATATTGTTGAGATCAGTAATGATTTGATATTATTCTATTGAATAATCTAGAGATCAGTTGGACAATGTGTTCATTGATATTACCATTGAAGCTATTTGGGAAGTGGGTCCTTCTATCTTCCATAACCTAATAGAGTTAGAATCTTTTAGCATGGATTCAAAATCTCGTAATAGGGATTCATATGTACTAAATGTATTTCATAAGACTCCTAATAGAGTCCATCCTTTTACAAGGAATATTCATATTAGTGTATCTTTTGTGGGCATCATTTCCACTGGGGTTTACTCTTTGATCAAGAGGTTCCCTAGTCAACATATCTTGTGTCATTGTGTTATTGTGTATGAATATCTTTCTATGGTTGTTGGTTATATTTCTTACATGGTTAAAATTTGTTGAAGTTGATAAAAGTTATAATTATCTAATAACTAATTCACCCCCCCCCCCCCCTCTTAGTTATCTTGGTGGACTTTACTTTCTAACAATTGGTATTAGAGTAGTAGGTCCTTGAAAGAAAAGTTTAACAACTTAAGGAGATCCATGGTGAATTTTAGGAAAGAAAGCCATAAGTTTGATGGAGTGAATTTTGAAAGCTAGAAAAAAAGGATGAAGACACATCTACTATGTTTAGGACTAGGTTATTGGTTGATAACGAAGAATGAGAAGACTATTGTTGAATAAGACAATATTGAAACATGTAGTAATAATGAGAGAGATCTATTCATGTATAACATACTTGCCAAGGAAGCACTTTTGTCAGCCCTTCCAGAGAATGAGTACAGTAAGGTAAAATATTTAAAAACATCTCATGAAATTTGGAAAACTTTGCACTCTACTTTTGAAGGTGATGGACATGCAAAGAAGGTTAGATTACATAATTGGATATGTGCATTTTAAGATATAAGAATGATGGAAGATGAATCTATTAGAAGCTATATTGGTAGAATGTTAGAAATTGTTGCAGGTATAAAATCTTGTGCAGGAACAAAGATACAGAATGAAGTGTAATCAAAAATTCTACGGACATTGACTCCTACATTTAAGCAAACAACATAGATGATTGAACAAGTTATACCTTGTACTTTGAACTTTACAAGAGAGACTCTTCTTGGAAGACTGGAAGTAGCAGAGATGAATTTGAGGTTATCAGGAGACTTGCCTAGAATGGAGATAGCATTCAGTGCTCTTAGTACTTTCCCTACTTTGTCAAGAAGCATTAGTGTGAGTGGAGATTATGCTGGTAGCAATAGATCTAGAAATGAAGAAGACATGAAAATTTAATAAGGTATTGCCTTGCTTTTGAAGAGAGAACGAGATGGTAAGAAAATTTTTAAATGTTGGACTTATCAAGAATTTGGTCATTTTCCATCTAAGTTTCCTAAGAGAGTTAAGAAGTATAGAAAGAATTTCAATCCTAGAAGATCTAAAGAATGTTACTCTGCAAATGATGAAGAACTTGAAGATAGTTTTGAAAAACCTTTGAGTGAAAGTGATACAGAGGACAACGATGATATAGGATCTGTAGAAATTAAGAAAGAAAACCCTAAAATTGAAGTTAAGGAAGAAAAGGTTTTAGTTTCTCAAGTAGAAAAGAAAGTTGATTGGATTATAGATAGTGGTTGTTCACATCATATGACTGGAGACATGAGAAAGTTTATAAAGTTTAACAATTATGATGGAGGAGTTGTTAGAGTTGGAAACAATGCACCTTGTTTGATTAAAGGTATATGATCCATTACTCTTGATGGAAAGACTAATACTGATGATGTTTACTTTGTGGATGGTTTGAAACATAATCTTTTGAGTGTTGGATAGTTAGTTGATAAGGGATATCAAGTTTGGTTTACTGAGAAAACCTATGTGATAAAAGATAAAGATGGAAATTTGATTAGCACTGGATCTAGAACAAGAGGTAATGTATTTCAATTGAATCTTACTAAGATGTCATGTTTGATTATTAAGATTGATGACAGTTGGTTATGGCACAAAAGATTTTGTCATATAAATTTTGATAACATTGTGAAAGTGAGTACTACACTTGCAGTAAGAGATTTGCCTAGAATTATGAAGCCTACTAACATGATTTGCAAGGAATGTGTGATGGCTAAATAGAAGAGAAGTTCATTTCCTAGTAAGAAGTTTAAATCTTGAGACAAGTTGGAGATTGTTGATACAGACTTGATCGGTCCTACAAGGACTAGAGGATTCTATGGAGAAAGGTATTTTATCATTCTTGTTGATGATTTTACAAGAAGGATGTGGATTGCATTTCTTAAAGAAAAATCTAAAGAATTTGATAAGTTTAAGATCATAAAGAATAAAGTTGAGAATGAATATGGAATGAAAATTAAATGTTTCAGATCAAATAGAGGTGGAAAATTTACTTCTAGAGAGGTTAACACTTTCTGTGAAGTGAATGGTATTAAGAGATAGTTTTGTTAGGAATGAATGCTAAATGCTTGGCAGTCATTTTGTAGTAGTTGTTGTTGCATTCATGACTATGATTATCATTGATGTCAACATAGTGATCTTCTAGAGACTTCAAGAGAAGTAGATAGTGTTTTGATTAGCGCACGTGGGATATTGCAGTTGGAGATATGTGATGTTGAGGTTATACGCTTTGATATGTTATATGTTTATGGTTAAGAGCACAAATAGTAATTATTTTATTCATGAAAGTTATGAGCATTTTGGTGGAAGCAGTATTCAAGCAATGTTCCTGAGTAGCGATTTTTGGAAATTGGATGATATCTCCTAATCAGGATGGAATCTAGTTTTGCGTAGTTAAATGGAAGTTTGAGACACATTTTTAGTGACATGGTTTATAGCACAAACTTTGAGGTTGCATGAGTGAAGAGTTATTGTATCTGGAAGCTGACGGTTTTGTGTAATTTTGATGTAGCGTGTGGTAACTTTTATTTTGTAATTGTGTGCCGACACATTTGTAATTATTTGAGTGTGGTATAAAGCAAGGAATATTTTTTCATGTTGATATATGAAAAGGGAATGTGAGCATGGTATGATTGAATGTGAATGTATGCATGAAGTGAAGAAGAGAGGCTATGAAGTTGTGAAAGTGAAATTGTGAAGGAAGACATGCGAAGTACAAAGATCTGAAAGTGAGATCTGGTGTAGTAGTGAGTGTGGTTTGGCATAGTAAGGCGGTGACATATTTGATATTATTCTACTAAACAATCTTAAGGTCATTTGGACAATGTTTTTAGTGATCTTACCCTGAAGCTGTTTGAACAGAGTCCATCCTTTCACAAGGAATATTCATATTAGTGCATCTTTTGTGGGCATCATTCCCATCGGGGTTTACTCTTTGATCAAGAGGTTCCCTAGTCAACATATCTTATGTTATTGTGTCATTGTGTATGAATATCTTTCTATGGTTGGTAATTATATTTCTTACATGGTTAAATGTTGTTGAAGTTGATAAAAGTTATAATTATCTGATAACTGATTCACCCCCCACTCTTAGTTATCATGGTGGACTTTAATTTCTAACAATTGGTAATAGAGCAGCAGGTCCTTGAAAGGAAAGTTTAACAGCTTAAGGAGATCCATGGTGAATTTTAGGAAAGAAAGCCCTAAGTTTGTTGGAGTAAATTTTGATAGCTAGAAAGAAAAGATGAAGACACATCTACTATGTTTAGGACCAGGTTATTGGTTGATTACAAAGAATGATAGGAATATCATTGAAGAAGATAATCTTGAATCAAGTTCAAAAGTTGAGGTAGATCTATTCATATGTAACATACTTGCAAGAGAAGCACTTTTGATAGCACTTCCTGAGAATGAATACAATTAGGTAAAATATTTTTTAAAATATCATAAAATTTGGAAAGCTTTACAATCTACTTGTGAAGGTGATGAACATGAAAAGAGAGCTAGATTACATAATTGGATATGTGCATTTGAGGATATTAGAATGATGGAAGATGAATCTGGTACAAGCTATATTGGTAGAATGTCAGAAATTGTTGCAGGGATAAAATCTTGGGGAGGATCAAAGATAGAGAATGAAGTGATATGGTAAATTCTAAGGACGTTAACTCTTGTATTTAAGAAAACAACATAGATGATTGAACAAGTTATACCTTGTACTACAAACTTTACAAGAGAGACTCTTCTTGGAAGATTGGAAGCAACAAAAATGAACCTGAGGGTATCAAGAGACTTACCTAGAATGAAGACAACATTCAGTGTTCTTAGTGTTCATCCTACTTTGTCAAGAAGTACCAGTGTGAGTGGAGATTATGCCAGTGGTAGATCTAGAAATGAAGAAGACAAGAAGATTGAAAAAGGTATTGCCTTGCTTGTGAAAAGAGAACCAGATGATAAGAAAAATTTTAAATGTTGGACTTGTCAAGAATATGGTCATTTTGCATCTAAATTTCCTAAGAGAGTTAAGAAGTATAGAAATAATTTCAAGCCTAGAAGATCTAAGGAATGTTATTATGCTAATGATGAAGATCTTGAAGCTATTTTTGAAAGAACTTTGAGTGAAAGTGATACTGAGAATAATGATGAAATAGGATTTATAGCAATTAAAGAAGAAAATCCTGAATCTGATGTTAAGGAAGAAAAAGCCTTAGTTTCCCAAGTTGAAAAGAAAGTTGATTGGATTATAGATAGTGGTTGTTCACATTATATGACTGGAGATATGAAAAATTTCATAAAGTTTAACAATTATGATGGAGGAGTTGTTAGAGTTGGTAACAATGCACCTTGTTTGATTAAAGGTATAGGATCTATTACTCTTGATAGAAAGACTAATATTGATGATGTTTACTTTGTTGATGGATTGAAACATAATCTTTTAAGTGTTGTATAGTTAGTTGATAAGGGATATCAAGTTTGGTTTACTAAGAAAACTTGTGTGATAAAGGATAAAGATGAAAATCTGATTGGAACTGGATCTAGAACCAGAGGTAATGTATTTCAGTTGAATCCTACTGAGATGACTTGTTTGATTACTAAGATTGATGACAGTTGGTTATGGCATAGAAGGTTTTGTCATATAAACTTTGATAACATTGTGAAAGTAAGTACTACACTTGCAGTAAGGGATTTGCCTAAAATTATGAAGCCTACTAACATGATTTGCAAAGAATGTGTGATGGCTAAGCAGAAGAGAAGTTCATTTCCTAGTAAGAAGTTCACATCGGTAGAGAAGTTGGAGATTGTTCATACAGACTTGAGTGGTCCTACTAGGACTAGAGGATTCTATGGAGAAAGGTATTTTATGATTCTTGTTGATGATTTTACAAGAATGATGTGGATTGCATTTCGAAAAGAAAAATCTGAAGCATTTGATATGTTTAAGATCATTAAGAATAAAGTTGAGAATGAATCTGGAATGAAGATTAAATGTTTGAGATCTGATAGAGGTGGTGAATTTACTTCTAGAGAGTTTAACACTTTTTGTGAAGTGAATAGTATTAAGAGACAGTTTTCAGGCCCTAGAACACCTGAACAAAATGGTATTGCAAAAAGAAGAAATAGGTCAGTGACTGAAGCAGCAAGAGCTATGTTATTTGAGAATGATTTGGTGAAGACATTCTAGAGAGAAGCAATGAACACAATAGAAGCAAAGTATGTAGCAGTAGCAAACAATTGTAACCAGATAATTTGGATGAAGAAAATGCTAAAGGATATTGGAATTAAGTTTGTTGAGCCTGTTGTCATACATTGTGACAACACCAGCACAGTTAGTATGTCTAAGAATCCTATATTACATTCTAAGATAAAGCATATAGAGATCAAATATCATGTTGTAAGAGAGAAATTTGTTGAGAGAGAAGTCATACTGGAGTACATAAGCGCAAAGGAACAGATAGCAAACATATTTACTAAGCCTTTTCCTAAGGATACATTTGAGTATCTGAGAGGTATGCTTGGGGTTATGCCCCAGCCTACTTTTGAGTAATGATGAAGTTGGTTGCATCTATCCAATGGTATATGAGCCCTATCTTTCTTTTGGATTGGATGTTGGTACTTCCTCTATGGGGGAGTATGTGTATCTGAGCTGAGTCATGAGGAATCTTGTGAATGTATTTTTTGAACATTGTCTTTTGACATTGAGTTGTTGTTGACATAGTGATAAAATTTCTGTCATTGATGTCAATGGGGGAGAAGTGTACATGAAAAAATACTTGTACCATCTATTGGAAAGAACTTAATAGGAAAATGAAGCAAGATTTTATTTGATGAAGAAGATTTGAAAATGTTTGTCAGAGCAGCGGTGTTGCAGTATTAGATTTTTGGAACATTGGATGTTTTTCATCTATGTTGCAATTAATGCCAATGGGGGAGATTGTTAGGAATGAATTTTGAATGCTTGGCAGTCATTCTGTAGTAGTTGTTGTTGCATTCATGACTATGATTGTCATTGATGTCAACACAGTGATCTTCTGGAGACTTGCAGAGAAGCAGACAATGTTTTGATTAGCACGCATGGGATATTGTAGTTGGAGATATGTGATGTTGAGGTTATACTCTTTGATATGTTATATGTTTATGGTTAAGAGCACGGATAGTAATTATTTTATTCATGAAAGTTATTAGCATTTTGGTGGAAGCAGTATTTAGGCAGTGTTCCTAAGTAGCGATTTTTGGAAATCGGATGATATCTCCTAATCGGGATGGAATCTAGAGTTTGATAGACATTTTTAGTGACATGGTTCATAGTGCAAACTTTGAGGTCACATGAGTGAAGATTTATTGTATCTAGAAGATGACAGTTTTGTGTAATTTTGATGTAGCATGTGGTAACTTTTATTTTGTAATTGTGTGCCGACTCATTTGTAATTATTTGAGTGTTGTATAAAGGAAGGAATGTTTTTCCTTTTTGATATATGAAAAAGGAATGTGAGCATGGTATGATTGAATGTGAATGTATGCATGAAGTGAAGAAGAGAGCCTATGAAGTTGTGAAAGTGAAATTGTGAAGGAAGACATGCGAAGTACAGAGATCTGAAAGTGAGATCTAGTGTAGTAGTGAGTGCAGTTTGGCAGTTTGGCATAGTAAGGAGGTAACATATTTGATATTATTTTTCTGAATAATCTTAAGATAATTTGGATAGTGTGTTTAGTGATCTTACCCTGAAGCTGTTTGGGTAGTGGGTCCTTCTATCTTCCATAACTCCTAACAGGGTTAGAATCTTCTAATAGGGATTCAAAATCTCCTAACAGGGATTTATATGTATTGAATGTATTTCATAAGACTCCTAACAGAGTCCATCCTATCACAAGGAATATTCATATAAGTGCATCTTTTGTGGGCATCATTCCCACTGGGGTTTACTCTTTGATCAAGAGGTTCCCTAGTCAACATATCTTGTGTTATTGTGTCATTGTGTATGAATATCTTTATATGGTTGGTAATTATATTGCTTACATGGTTAAATGTTTTTGAAGTTGATAAAAGTTATAATTATATGATAACTAATTCACCCCCCCCCCCTCTCAGTTATCTTGGTGGACTTTACTTTCTAACAAGTTTTCAGCCCCTAGAACACCTGAACAAAATGGTATTGTAGAAAGGAGGAACATATCAGTGACTAAAGCAACAAGAGATATGTTATTTGAGAATGACTTGGCGAAGATATTCTAGAGAGAAGTAGTGAAAAAAAAAGTGTATACGATGAACATAGTACAAATCAGAGAAGACACAGACAAGACACCCTATGAATTATAGTTTGGACATGCACCCTCAGTTAAGTAATTTAGAATTTTTGGAAGAAAATGTTATATAAAGAGAGATGATGATATTGGAAAGTTTGATCCTAGAAGTGATGAAGGTATAATTCTTGGATATTCTTTGAAGAGAAAAGCTTATAGATGTTATAATAAGAGAAATAAGACTATTTTTGAAAGCACAAATGTTAAAGTTGATGAAAAGTTCAAAATTTAGGAAAGAATGCTTCATTATGAATCAAATGAAGGAACTCATCCTAAAATTAACATTGAAACTACTAAATTATTCTATGAAACTGATAGTGACTTTTTGAATCAAAGCCATAGTGAGATCATTGAAGAAGCGACACCTGAAGTAAGATCTGAGATAGTGACACCTAACAAGAATTTATAAAGGAATCATCCTGTTGAGAAGATTATTGGAAGCATAGACAGAGGAGTTCAAACTTGAAATAAAGTACAAGAACAGTTATGTTTGATTTCTCAAATTGAACCTAAATCTACTAGTGAAGCTTGTGAAGATGAACATTTGATTAAAGCTATGAAAGAAGAACTATATTATATTGAAAAGAACAAGACATGGGAATTGATCCCTAGACCTAAAGATAAGAATGTTATTGGAACTAAATGGGTATTCAAAAACAAGATGAATGAAGAAGGAGAAGTAGTAAGGAACAAAGCAAGATTGGTATGTAAAGGATACTCACAGCAAGAAGGAATTGACCATGAAGAAAATTTTGCACCATTAGCAAGAATTGAAGTAGTAAGAATTTTTTTGGCCTATACAGCTTTTAAGAATTTCAAAGTATATTAGATGGATGTGAAGTCAACATTTCTGAATGGTGAATTGGAAGAAGAAGTCTACATTGAGCAGCCTGAACATTTTCCTTTGACTCAAGAAGGAGACATGGTTTGTAAACTGAAGAAATCTTTATATGGACTAAATCAAGCACCTAGAACTTGGTATGCAAGATTGGATAAGTATTTGTTAAAATTGGGATTTATAAAAGGCACAGCTAATAGCAACCTGTACACAAAATAAATTGAAAATGGTTTGTTGGTTGTAGTTATTTTTGTTGATGACATTATTTTTGGAGGAGAAGATGAAGCCAGTGATAAATTTGCTGATGAAATGAAGACTGAATTTGAAATGAGTATGATTGGTGAAATGAAATACTTTTTGGGATTACAGATAACACAAAACAATGATGGTATCTTTGTAAGTCAGACAAAGTACTTGAATGAATTATTGAAGATATTTGGAATGGAGAACTGTAAACTAGTTGGAACACCTATGGTAATTGGACATAAATTATCTAGCACAGATGAGACTCTTGCAGTTGAACATAAAAAGTATAGATCTATGATTGGAGGATTGCAGTACTTGACACATACAAGACCTGATATAGCACATTCATTTGGAATTGTAGCAAGATTTCAAGTTGAACCTAGAGAATCACATTATATAGCAGTAAAGAAGATACTAAGATATTTAAGAGGCACATTTAAGTATGGATTGTGGTATGAAAAATATGATGATTTTACCCTATGTCCATATACGGATGCTAATTGGGGAGGTAGTGTTGATGATAAAAAGAGCACCAGTGGTGGAACATTTTTCCTTGGAGGAAGATTGGTTTCTTGGCTAAGGAAGAAGTGGAATTGTATTTCATAGAGAACAACAAAAGAAGAATATGTAGCAGCAGTAGACAATTGTAACCAGATAATTTGGATGAAGCAAATGTTGAAGGATATTAGAATAAAATTTGTTGAACCTATTGTTAGACATTGTGATAACACCAGCACAGTTAGTATGTCTACGAACCCTGTATTACATTCTAAGACAAAGCATATTGAGATTAAGTATCATGTAGTAAGAGAGAAAGTTGTTGAGAAAGAAGTCATACTTGAGTACATAAGCACAAAGTAGCAGGTAGAAGACATATTTACAAAACCTTTTCCTAAGGATACATTTCAGTATCTGAGAGGTATGCTTGGGGTTATGTGCCAGCCTACTTTTGAGAAGTGATGCAATTTGTTGCATCCGTCCAGTGGTATATGAGCCTTATCTTTCTTCTGGACTGGATGTTGGTACTTCCTCTATGGGGGAGTATGTGTATCTGAGATGATTCATAAGGACTCTAGTGAATGCATTTTCTGAATAATGTATTTTGACATTGGATTTTTTATTGACATAATGATGAAATTTATGTTATTGATGTCAATGGGGAGAAGTGTACATAAAAAACCATTTGTACCATATGTTGGAGATGACTGAATAGGAAAATGAAGCAATATTTGATAGATGTAGAGGATTCAAAAGTATTTTTCAGAGCAGCAGTGTTGTAGTGTTGGATTTATGGAACATTGGATGTTTTTCATCTATGTTTCCATTAATGCCAATGGGGGAGATTATTAGGAATGAATGTTGAATATATCCTATGGGAGTATTGGCATCCATTTTGTAGTAGTTTTTTTTGCATTCATGACTTTGATTGTCATTGATGTCAACATAGTGATCTACTGGACATTGGTAGAGGAGCATACAGTGTTTGGATTAGCACACATGGGATATTGTAGATCAAGCTATGCAATGTTGAGGATTTACTTTGTGATATGTTTTATGTTCATGGTTATGAGAACATACAGTAATTATTTTATTCATGGAAGCTATGAGCATTTTGGTGGAAGCAGTATTCAAGCCATGTTCCTGAGTAGCGGTTTGTGGAAATCAGATGATATCTCCTAATCGGGATGGAATCTAGTTTTGTGTAGTTAGAGAGTAGTTGAAGACATGTTGATAGTGACATGGTTGACAATGCAAACTTTGAGGTCACACGACTGAAGAATTATTCTAATTGGAAGCTGACAGTTTTGTGTAATTTTGATGTAACATGTGGAAACTTTTATTTTGTAATTTGGATGCCGACTCATTTGTAATTAATTGAGTGTGGTATAAAGGAAGGAATGTTTTTCCTTATTGAGATATATATGGAATGAATAGAAATGAAGTGAATGAATTTTGTGAAATAAAATTTGTGAAAGAGGACATGTGAGGTACATAGATTTGGAATTGAGATATGGTGTAGTAGTGAGTGTGGTTTGGCACAGTCAGAGAAGAAGTAACATATTGTTGAGATCAGTAATTATTTGATATTATTCTATTGAATAATCTAGAGATCATTTGGATAGTGTGTACAGTGATCTTTCCATTGAAGCTATTTGGGCAGTGGGTCCTTCTTTCTTCCATAACTCCTAATAGAGTTAGAATCTTTTAGCAAGGATTCAAAATCTCCTAACAAGGATTCATATGTACTGAATGTATTTCATAAGACTCCTAATAAAGTACATCCTTTCACAAGGAATATTCATATTAGTGTTGGATACAATTGTCTGAAGGAGATTGTTGGATTAATTGTGTGTTGTCTTTGATGTCACACAAATGTCATATCATTTACTGAGCTCAGTTAGTCAACAAAGTAGTTCCCATCATTTACCGAGCTCAGTTAGTCTGCAGGCAGTTTTTAGTATCTACCGAGATATTTCTGGCGTCAAAGAAAAGTATGGCAGAAAATAGTGTTAACCGAGCTTCCATGGTTATCAAAGGAAAGTTAGTGTTTACCAAGTTCACTTGGTCTCCAAAGGATGTTGCAGAATTCGTAGTGCTGACCGAGTTCTCTCGGTCACCAAAGGAAATCTCTTTAGATTAGTGTTTACTGAGTAAGGTCAGCCTAGTGAAGGATTTTGTTATTTTGAGAAATAAAGTTTGTTTATTCTAGCTGACTGTTGTAATGATTAGTAATATTATTAGTGCCAACTTGACAATCTGAATGGACAATCCGAATGGTATATATAGAAGGTCAAGTTGTGAATTAAAAAGTCTGCAAGTGAAAAGAAGGAAAGTGTGAGTGAATTTTGAAGGATGATTAGATATCCTTGAAGAGCAGCAGAGATATATTTGATCAGGAAGGATCTAGTGAAGCAAAATAGAGATCTGTAATCAGCAATTCAGTTGTATCATTATTTAGGTCACTTCATTGTTACTTTCTTACCATTGTAGCAGTGATTTCAAAATCTCCTAACCGAGTTGGTTTAAAAGCCACTTTGTAAATCCTCTAACAAGGTGACAGTTCTATTGAATTGTTTCAAGACCTCTTACAAGGCCACTCCTAATAGGGTGATTAAATCCTCTAACAAGGTCACACCTAACAGTATGTTTTGTAACCTTTAATCGGGTTGGCTCCTAACAGGGCTCACTTCAGAAGAGTGAAAAATAGTAACTAGTTACATTGGTGGTTTTTCCCATATTGGGTTTCCATGTTAAATCTAGTGTCTCTTGTGTTCATGATACTTTCTTTATTCATGTATGTTAATCACTAATGAATGCTTAAGAACAGTTATAATTAATACTCACTGCAATAACCGAGCTTTCAGTATAACAATAGTAAATGATTTAATAAAACATCTAAGGGATCTGTGGTAATATTTTTTTGGCTAACTAATTCACACCCCCCATCTTAGTTACTCCATCTATATTTCCAACAATTGGTATCAGAGCTTTTGGTGCTTGCAGGAAGGGTTTCAAGGACCTAAGCTAAAGATCAGGTTGTCTTACAAGAGAGAAATTCCAAGGCTTAACAGAGATAACTTTTCAGCATGGCAAGTTCTCATGAGACTTCATCTAGCTTCCATTGGTGATTCATGATGCAAATATATTGATCAAGAATATATAGTTCCTACTGGCACATTAACTGTTGAAGACATTGCAGAGGAAAAGAACCATAACACCATGATGATAGACATTGCATCAGCTCTCAACGATGAAGAATTTGATGAGATCAAAGATTGCACAACTGCTTATGAAATGTGGAACAAGCTGAAGAAAATTTATGGTGGTGATGACAATGTGAAGAGAGCCAAAGCAGAAAGCCTAAGAGGATAGTTTGATCAGATGAAGATGAAAGAAGATGAAAACATTGCAAAATATGTTGAAAGGATCAAGGTGAGTGTTAGTGCAATCAGAGGTTCTGGAGGAAAAATTGATGATGAAACTATTATAAGTAAGGTTCTTAGAACATTACTTCCTATCTATGCAATAAGAGTATCTGCTATTCAAGAAAGAAGATGTGAACAAAATCACAATATAACTTTGGATGCTTTAGTTGGAAGATTGACAGCTTTTGAATTAGATAACTATGACAACTATGTTCCAACTTCTAAAAATATTGAATCAGCATTTGAGGCCAAACTTTCACTTAAGAAGGGCAAGAAAATCTAGTCACAAAGTGAAGAAGAATCAGAGGAAAGTTCAGATAGTGATCTTGAAGTTATTGAAGCATTACTTGCAAAGAAATATACTAGAGGCAGAGGTAAATACAAAGGTAAAACTCCTTTAATCTATTTTTCATGTGAAAAAATTGGTCAGATTGCAGCTAGGTGCCCAAAAAAGCAAAGAAAGGATGAGAAGAAAGGTCACAAGTACAATGGAAAGAAGAATTTCAAGTCATTCAAGGATAAAGGTAAGAAAACATGTTTTTTGGCTAAGGATTGTGATGATAGTGAAGAAGAAATTGTCTTCATTCTTGTAAAAGATTAATCTGATGATGATGAAGATGAGATGGCATTTATCTCTCATATAAGCAAAGATGATACATGGATTATAGATAGTGGATGCTGACATCATATGACTGGTGACAAAACAAAGTTTGAACACCTTGAAGATTATGATGGTGGTAATGTAAGGTTTGGAAACAATGAATCTTGTTGTATAAAAGGAAGAGGATGAATTTCATTAACCAAAGAACTTATATGTGATAATGCATATTGGGTTGAAGGACTAAAGCATAATCTTCTAAGTGTAGCACAACTAATCAACATTGGATTCAAGGTTGAATTCATGAATGGCAAAGCAAGACTGCTGGATGACAAAGGAAAACTGATTGGTTCAGGCAAACAAACCAAAGGTAACCTATTTTATCTTGATCTTGGTGAATGCTCATGTTTTATTGCTCAAATTAAAGAAATTTGGTTATGGCACAAAAGGTTATGTCATGTAAATTTTGATAATATGGTGAAAATAAGAAAATTAAAGAAATTAAGAGGTATTCCTACTTTGAAGAAACTTGATGTTGGTCTATGCAAGAATTGTCAGATTGGTAAAATGGGAAAGACTAGCTTTAAAAGTAAAAACTATCAGTCTGAAGATATTTTAGATATTGTGCATACTGACTTATGTGGACCTGTTGGAATTGAAAGCTATACTGGAGAAAAATTCTTTATTCTCTTTGTTGATGATTACTCTAGAATGATGACTATTATGTATTTAAGAGAAAAATTAGAAGCATTTGAGAAATTCAAATGGTATTTGGCAAGAGTAGAAAAGGAAATAGGAAAAAGGATGAAGTGCTTAAGATCAGACAGAGGTGGTGAATTCATCTCCCATGAATTCAATAATTTCTACATTGAAAGAGGAATCAAAAGATAGGTATCAGCCCCAAGAACTCCTGAGCGAAATGGAATAGCTGAAAGAAGGAATAGATCTATCATGGATTGTGCAAGGACTCTAATGATTGAAAAGAACATTGCTATGAAATACTGGAAGGAAGCTATTAGCACTGCAGTTCATACCTTGAACCAAGTACAGTTGAGGAAAGACACATTCAAAACTCCTTATGAGTTATGGTATGGCTATAAACCCAATGTAAGTTACTTGAAAGTATTTGGTAGTAAATGTTACATCTTAAAAGAATCTAGAAAAGGAAAATTTGATGTAAAAAGTGATGAAGGAATATTTTTGAGATATTATTGCAAAAGTAAAGCATATAGATGTCTAAATTTGTCTACTCACAAAATCATAGAAAGTGCACATGTGAAAGTTGATGAGTTTGTAGAAAAGACTGAAGAAGAAAGCAAAAAGGAAGTAGAGGATTACAAAAGATTTGTTTACATTGAACCTGATACATTGCCAAACACATCTGTCAATAAGGAAACTACATCTACCAAGCCCAATACAGTAACTGAGTCACAAGAAGAAGTTCAAACCGAGTCACAAGAAATTGAGTCTCAGCCTGAAGCTACTGAGCAAATATCTACCGAGCCCAAGCAAACTAAACCTAAAGATGAAATTCAAGAAAATGACAATACAACTCATTCAAGAGGCAAGGAACCTGTATTGGCCAAGTATGTCAGGAAGCATCATACACGAGATCAAATTATTGGAAACAAATCAGACGGTACTATGACAAGAAGTAAACTGAAAGGTATGTTTACTTGCTGATTTTGAACCTAGAAATGTTAAAAATGCATTGGAAAATGAAAGTTGGATTGAGGCTATGAATGAAGAAATAGAACAAATAGAGAAAAATAAGACATGGACTCTTGTACCTAGGCCTAAAGACAAAAATGTAATTGGAATGAAATGGGTATTTAGAAACAAGCTGAATGAAGATGGTCAAGTATCTAGAAAAAAAGCTAGATTAGTGTGTAAAGGGTATTCTCAAGAAGAAGTGTAAGGAAACTCAGGTGCGAAAACAACTTCCTACACTAATCTCTATAGGAGAGTATTGTGCAAATTCTTATAAATCCTTACAATTTTAGATTCGTTAACTACTTTAACAAATATATTGCAACCACATACCATGCATACAAAAAAATAGAGAATGACACAATGATATACCCTGGGGAAACCTTTTGGTAAAAACCCCAGCACTCCAAAACCTGCACAATGTATTGATCAAAACTATTACAGCTTACAATACACTTGTAATGCAAGTTCTTTCAAAAGATTTCCAAAACCTTGAAGACAAATCACGAAAGCATAAAAACATTCCAACACACTCACATCACATCTCTTCGCAACCCTAAAAAAGCTTATATCATGTGCTTCACTTTTTAGGGCTACTCCCAAGATAACCGTATTAGGGTTTTACCATTCTCTGAGAAAATAGGAAACCCAAAATTTGTTTTGGGGTGATGCCCCGAACCCCACGACTAGGGAAGAGTGTACAGTACTCCAATTTATTAGTTTCCACATGTCTTCACCTATCATTGAATCTTCCTCACATAGCTCTTGTGTGTCATAGGAATCCGTCATAACCGTTTTAGCCATGATCTCCTTACACACAATTCAAGATGCCGACACATCAACATTATTTGGAAGAAATACATTTTACAAAACAAATAATAAGAATAGGAATTATCCAAGGTTGAGACACCTTATTCCTAACAAGAAGGTATAGATTATGCAGAGACTTTTGCTCCTATTGCAAGATTAGAAGGTGTAAGAACTCTACTTGCATATGCAGCACATAAAGGATTTAAGGTATATTAGATGGATGTAAAATTTGCATTTCTCAATGGTATTCTTGATGAAGAAGTCTACATTGAGTAACCTAAAGGTTTTGTCGATCCAGACAAAAAGGATATGGTCTGCAAGTTACACAAAGCATTGTATGGTCTGAAACAAGCCCCTAGAGCATGGTATGAAAGATTACATAACTATCTTATTTAGATTGGTTTCAAAAGAGCTAATGATAACAGTAGTTTATACATCAAAGAAGGACCAGATAATAGAATTGTTTTGGAAGAAATATTTGTGGATGATATTGTGTTTACAGGTAATGATGATCAGTGCAAAGAATTTTTAGAGAAAATGAACAAAGAATTTGAAATGTCTATGTTTGGTCAGATAAAGTTTTTTGTTGGTCTTCAAATTCAGCAGAGCAAGAATGGTATCTACATTACTTAGTCTAAACACATCAAGGAAATACTTAAGAAGTTTGGTATGGAAGATGCAAAACTAGTTGGTACACCCATGTGTATAGGACTAAAGCTTACAAAAGATGATGATTCAAAAGAAGTAGATTAGACCTTATATAGATCAATGATTGGAAAATTATAGTATGTAGTTCATACAAGGCCTGATATTGCCTTAGCAATTGGTATTGTAGCAAGATTCTCAGCAAAACCTAGAGAAAATCGTATGATGGCAATCAAAAGAATCTTGAGATACTTGAAAGGAACTGAAGATTATGGCTTGTGGTATAAATTTGGAGGCAATCTGGACTTAAAAGTGTTTACCGATGCTGATTGGGTAGGAAACATTGATGATAGAAAGAGTACAAGTGGTGGAGCATTCTTTCTTGGCAAGAGGTTGGTATCTTGGACTAGTAAAAAGAAAAATTGCACATCCCAATCCATAGCAGAAGTAGAATATGTTGTTGCAGCAGTAAACTGCTCTAATATTGTTTGGTTTAAATTGTTATTGGAAGGCATGAAAGTTGAGATCAAAGAACTAGTTGTTATATTTTGTGATAATACAAGTGTAATAAATATTTCAAAGAATCCAGTAATGCATTCCAAAACCAAGAACATTGCTATAAAATATCACTTTGTCAGAGAATTGGTGCAGGACAAGGAAATCAGATTGGAATATATTCATACAAAAGAACAAATTGTAGATATATTCACCAAGCCACTACCTAAGGATGCATTCTTGTATCTAAGAGGTAAGTTAAGGGTCATTCCCCTATCTGAGGCTCACTAAATGAAGTTTTAGTGATGCATCAACCAGAGCATATTGAAGATCAGTCAGGTGATGTAGCTTAGTCAAGGAATCATTGCATATGAATTAGTACTCAAGGTACATTGCTATTCACCTGGTATGTGTTGTCTTTGGCATGTGTTGTCAAAGAGGGAGAGTTTGTTGTCATACTTCAAGAAATTTCTTAAGAGTTCTAAGAGGGAGAGTTTTCTTGGAGAGTTTTCAGTCAGAAAGAGAACTTTTCTTATAGAGCACTAATAAATTTGGCATCGATTTGCGACGGCTTTGTGTCACAATTGGGATAGCCATGTGTTGCAATTATGACAGTAATAGACGTTGCTATTTTTTAGTCACAAAATATGACATCTATCCATTTCTGTCACAATTATGACTTCAATCCATTGCTATGAAGCCCCTTAAATCTGACATCAACCCCATTACAATTCCTTATATTAGCGTCGCAATGGTGATGAAAACCCGCACAACTACGACGGCTTGTCGCATGGTCACATGTGCTTGGGAAGCCACATGCGATCATGTGATAACTATCACAAGTATGACAAATACCCACGCAATTGTGACGGCTTGTCACATGGTCGCATGCACTTGGGAAGCCACATGCGATCATGCGATAACCGTCGCAAGTGCGATGAACAGCCGAAGCAAATACAATGGGAGTGGGCATCACCTATATAGTGCCCTCATCGCAATTCACTGTGTGGCATTGCAATTGTGATGAATACAAAATAAAATGAAAAAAAAAATTCTGGGACAAATTACCTTGTTCTAGGTACAAATTACCCCCGTCGCAATTCGCCTATGATTAAAGAGTCTAGTGGAAAGATCGAGTGTTATTTCTCTTTGACTATGAAGAAAGTCTGTGAAGTTGGAGTTTAGTTGAGAACCTTGTTCTCGAAGAACACTCTGTCTGGTATATGAAATATGACAGAGTGATTTTTTTGAAGAGCCTTTGGAAAACTTGAATCTCTGTGCCAGGTATATACCAAGATTGGTGAGTGACTGGTTTATCACTGGAATAGATTTGAAATTGGGAAGGATTGGAACAAAGTATAAAGTTTGACAAGTGATGAAACTATCAAAGAACATACAGAAAATAAACTGGCATAGTTGGTGGGAAAGGAGGTACACAAGGTATACAAGAACCTGTCATCACTGATAGAACAACAGACTATGAATAACATTGTGAGGAGTTACGGGTAAATAATGTGTTGAATGTTTACAAAAGACTTGTTCATTCAATAGTGTAGAGATTTGGTAAGGAGTGCCCTAGCATAAGTAGGGGTAGGAGAGTTTGAATTCTCACACAAATTTTAGTTGAAAACACTATTTTTCACTATGGATACCAAGGCTCTACATCACATATATCAAATATAAATGGCACAAGAATTAGGGGCTAACCTACCATGTAGATGGTGATGACCGGCTATCTTTTACTGGACTTTCTAGACCAACAACAGCCTTCGGAGAATTTTCACTCTGAGTGGAGATATAGAATAGAAGTTCACCTAAGGCTGCCATAGCAAATCTTCTCACTTTTTCCTTCTTATCTCGAAGAGCATCAGTTAGCACTGAAATTATACCTGAACTTTCCACTTCATCTTATATAATAGTTGCATGCTGAATCAACAAACCCATTACTGAAACAAGCTGAACACACAAAGCAGTTGGTTTAGATATTCTTAGCATCTTAACAAGCATGGACAATACTGAACCATTGGTTAAGATGTTGGCTTCTTCCACATTGCTACTTAGGGTTTCCAAGTATTTTAAGGCATTCTATTTTTCCCCAAGAGTTGTGCTACTACCGATACTAGAAATTATACGAGAAAAGAAACCTTCTAGTAAACCTTCTAGTTTATCTTGTGAGAGTTTCAGGAACTCAGAAGTAGGTAGGGCATCAAATGGATGTGTGCGTGCATCAAGCATAGGCTCAATAGCCTTATCAGTTTTCTTGTTGACCATAATTGGCTTCACAGATAAATCAGATGGATGCCACAGTGCTTGTGATAGATTAATGGAGACTTTCAAAGGATTCACATTAGTTGGAGACACGAAGACCCCCCATCCTGACATATCCCCGCACCCATGTTTCACTAGTTTTATGTTTTATTCATTTCAATTGTAAAACATTATCCTAGCTCTTCTCAGCTAGGTAATTGTTCTTCTCCAAATATTTTTACCAAGTGATAATGTTTAGGGCCTTAGGCACTTCAAGCACTCAACCCAAATGTAAAACTATTGGATGATATAGATTAGCAGTATTCTATTTGTAGTTGAAACTTGTAGCTTTTAAATAGATAATGAATAAACTATGTAACCATATAAGACAAATATATTTCTATCAAGAAATGAATATTAAATAGATTAAGGATTGATGGCATACCTCTAAATTTCATCATCATCATCATCATCACTCAAAGGCTCACAATCCTACATAATTTAGGCAAATTGATATAACAAAAAATTAATAACAAACATTTGCCAAGAAAATCTAAAGAGCATTACTATGTTTTTCATCTATATTACATATATTTCAAGTTTAAAGTCATATGCTAGAATCTAGTTGCATCCTCATTGATAGAGGAAATAAAAATTACCTATTGACATCATCCTACTCTCAATATGCAACTTCTAAAAGTAAAGAAGAGTGTGCTCTGTTTAAAGACCTTCCAATTAATCAATGGACTTTTACAAAACATGGGGCTTGACATCATCTTTCAAAGGCGATTGATGCAAGAAATAGTACAGGAAGAACACTCAACATGATAGGTCACATGGAAACCCTATAAGATGGCATAGAAGATGTTGTTGGATAGGATCTAGTGTCCTACTCTATACATAATTCTACATAATATTTATAGTAAGGTTATAACAATTGGAAAAGAAGGAAATTATTGAACATATGGAGACTAAATTTTATTAGGCCTTTTAACAATTAGAGCCAATTCTTATTGTGAGGTGATGAAAATTGGAATACTTCAACAGGTGGGCAAATGAAAGAGCTTTTCAAGAAAAATAATAAACATTGAATGCATTCAAATCATTTGATCACGTATTTTGTTTATGAAGTGACTTTATCCTAACCTCAGATAACTCTTTCATATGTTTCAAGTTAGAGACGGTCAAGCATGATAAGAGAGATTATTCAGTAACACAGTCCTTTATGAATTGAACTTTTGTATTCATAACTATCTATTCAATTGCAAAATTGCTATAGTTTCTTCCCATAATACAATGTGGAAAGTATAATCTTATTTATTTGCTAACTTATACACTTTCCATTTACAATGTCGAGATTAGACATGATGGGTAGGACTAATCTACAAAAGAATTTTCAAGTTTACTAAACATACATGATAAAGACATACCATTTTCCCACACAAGTTTTCCAATGCTCCCAACAATCTGAACCGTTTGTGGATCTTCTGCCTTTTTGGCCATCTTTGCAAGCAATTCAACACCTCCCTGCATCATAATCAACTCCAGATTTTTTTCTTCCACAATGATAAGATTATCAATATAGATATAAATACACTACAAAAGTTTTAATTTTCTATAGTTGGGGACATTTTTTGTGTTTCTGCAGCAACATTCCAATCATCTAGTGAAACTTACAGTCATCTATGGGATAGGGGGTATCTAGATCAACATACTCAAACAGAAAGAAATATTTGTGACAATCAAGAGGCACCATCAATAACTCAATTCCTCATAGGCTGTCAATACATCAAATAGAACAGTATACTTTGACAATGAGTAACAATTGGAGTTTATAAACCTTCACCTCCAGTGTATACTTTGCGATAGGGGATTCATAAAGAGAATGTCAACACTCAAACAAAAGATGACAACCATCCTACGTGGATACAAAAGATAGAGGGAATATATAGAAGCACTGCATATAACTGAGGATTTGAGAAACATCAAAATTCGGGGGAGAGACAAGAATAAAAAGTAGGAATCACCGAAAACATTAGATACACGATAGTCAAAATATATATATCAGTGTTAATAAGAGATGAATAGGGGGGGAATAATCAGGAAAGAGAGAAACATAATAGCATGGGAATAAAGAATGGGATTTAAAAATTGGAATGTTAAAAAGAAATGGGAGAAGAGAACATCTAGTCAGTAGTAGATAGAAAGGGGATAGAGAACGGTGGTCCCAAATAGTCATATATGAAGGATAATATTGAACTTAAGGAACAGCAATGAAAGAATAGTAATATATTATAAATAGCGATTCTATAATTTGAGAGGGGAATAAAAAACATTACTTCCATATATGTGAATTCATATTTGAATCTATGAAAAGGACAAATAGCCATTGACAGGAGATATAGAGTTGATAATGGTAGTCTTACATTTGAGAGTATTGTTACAGTAGCATTATATGGAAAAAAACTATCATTATCTATACATTATCAATTATATAAGTTTATAAGTGATATCATATATTTTAATTTATGGTATGAAATGATAATTCAAGGTAATTGTCACAAATTCCCAAGTCAATCAGGAAAGGGTACATTAAAACCAAGAACCTTAGAGTAGTCACAAGGTATTAGAGTACTATTAGATACAAATCTTCAAAAGACTTCGAAAAGTATAAATTTGACAAAATAGAGAAATATTTAGTATCTTATTGAGCTTCACTTTGTTTCGAGAATAGTTTAATATTCTCTACTAAATAGGGCCAACCACGTGAAGGTGGAAGCTCATTTGGCCCCAACCCCCTCCCCCTAACATCACTCTACATTCCTCGTTAACATCTAACATTCATTCATTCTTTCAACCATTAATAAAATGTAACATTCAATCAATATCACATGATAACATTCAATCAATATCACACGATAACATTCATTAACACATTAGATTCGTTAACATGCAACATTCATCAATATTCTACATTAACACATAATTCATGAACATTCATTAGCACATAATTAAATTCATTGAGACATAAAATTCAGTCATTATCAATTAAGGTATGTAGATGACAATCATTTATTTTTTTTCTTTCTAATTTTTTTTTCTATGTAAGCTCTAAGAGGAGCATCAGTGTTATCATCAATTCCCCCTTCATTAGTTGTTTTGTTCTCTATTCTTGATGATCTCAAATTCCTATGCTACTGCAAAGGGGGTTCCTCTACAATAACAAATAAAAGAGTTAAATTAAAAATATTTTATTATAATTGTTACAAGTATTTAATTATTTTAAAGAACATAACTGTGGCTCTCTTTACCTGATCTGGCCACATCATTTTGTCTAGACTCAACCTCAACATGCTCATGAACACCAACCCCTCAATCCTCTACAGCTACTATACAAAATGTTACATTAATCCAAACACCAATTGCAATTACATATAAAAATTTTAATAGAAAATGTATACCTCCACCACTAGGATGCACATCATGTGAACCTTCATCATGCATAAATTGTGTAGAAGGATTGTCAGGCTGCATTCCAATATCCTACGCATTGTTAGCATTGCTTGCTTAAAATAGATATACTCACTTTATATTGGAACTTAACATCAAATAGACTAATTGGTAAAGTATTCAATTTGAAATAAATTTCATTTAGCTTATTTACCTGTGGCTCAGATGCATCATTATTAGAACCTTGCACACTGATTTCATTATTAGAACCTTGCACAAAAATAGGCCACACTGAGTAAACAGATCTCATCTCTCCAAATGGATTGACACCATCCACTGCCAATGAAAGCCTGAGATTATGAGGTTCTTCTTTGAAGTGTTGCCACTTTTCCTCTATGTGCATAAATTCTAAACCATCTATATGGATTCGAATAATGTCATATTGACTTCTATTATGTGCATGGTAATTCATAAATTGTGCCAAGCTAGAGAGATCACAATTATATGTGTCAAACATAGTCATGAAAAAGAACATAAATTAGTTAGTATATGAAATTAAAATATGTTTAGGAGAGGTGAGGAATGGACACCACAAGTAAGTATTTTTAGGACTAATTGTTTAATACAAGGTGAATTTTATAAATTAGTCATAGATTCAGGTACTTGCAGCAATCTAATATCATGGGATGTTGTCAATGCTTTGAAACTGCCTATTCAACACCATCCTATGCCTTATTATGCTACATGGGTGGAGGAAAATCAAAATTTCATAGTGCATTATCAGACCATGTTAAATTTCTCAATAGGTGGGTACTCTAATCAGATTCTATTTGATGTTGTAAAAATGAATTGTGCACATGTTATCCTAGGAAGATCTTGGCAAGTTTCTAGGAAAGTGTTACATGATTGCTTCACTAACATCTACCAAGTGTGGAGTAATGGAAAAAGGTTTAAGTTGATACCATTGCCTTGCAAGGGAAATGAATCTCTCCTTATAGGAAGAATCAGAGAATTGGATACAGGTAAGACTGGAAAAAGCATAAAGTTGGAATAGCAAGTAGTGGAGAATAAAGGACAGAGAATTCTGAATTCTGTGACAGAGATAAGGATAGGATTTAAAGGTGGTGAAGGAGTGTTAGTGGGGGATTGGTATTTTCCTATCAGAGGACATGAAAAAGACAATGAAAAGATGGTGCAACAGCAGTTGGAAGGATAGCAAGGGTACTGCCCCAAACAGGCAGAAATAAAGACTGTCCAGATAGTCAAGAAAACAACCAAGGCAACAATGGTGACTGCCCCAAGGGTAGGAGTTATGATTTCTAACAAATGTTTGAATGTTTTACATGTAGGATGTCAGAAAAAGAGACACTTTACCTTAGGATGTTTCATTCCTATGCACCATATGCAGAGATATGGAGGAAAAGAAGTAATTTATGCCAGACACGGTTCTTGGGACAAGAACATCTTAAAAGGTGGTGAAATTGATGCAGGAGCATCATATGCTTGTCAAAGGAACATTGGAGATCCAAGGCATTATAGAGTTCATGGATCATCTCCTGGATTCAATTGGGCAATCCTTCAACCAATCATGGTACATGGAGGCATTGGAAGTCATGAAATTGCATAATGTCCTGATGGATTTCTATGTTGAAAAAAAGTTGTAATTGCATCTTAGGGTTGCCTAGGGTAGAAAAGACATTGGATAGGGTCCTATAGGTTATCATAACCTTACCATGTCATTACATAAATTAGAAGATTCGATAAAATCTTTAAGAGCATAGTTTAGTAGTTTAAAATTTGAAATTTGAATGCTAACGACTATAAAGCCATTTTGGAAGGAAACTCCATAATTCAAATTTTAAGAAGGATTAGCAAATGAAACTAGTTGGAGATGGTTAAGAGGGGTAGTTACCATGCCTAGGTCTATAAATATGTGTTTGTACAGACTGGAAGAAATAATGGACGGACTGTCTCAGAAAAGTGAATAGAAAAAGCTTGGTTTGAACAGCAATTTGAAGCATTCTTGGTTTTTCTGCATATCTTTAGATTGGGAATGTATTGTGCTATCTTACCAAACATTTTTTGATGATAATAATCAATTCTTGAATCCATTTGGTGAGTTTGTTGTTCAATTTTATTCACTGCCTGGCTGTAGCAAACAATTTTCAAGCAATTTTGTAGTTTTTTTTTCATTAAATCATGCTCATCCCATGAAATGTCCACTATTTCTTCATGGAATGGCACTCTTTTAACATGTACAAATGCTTCTAACTCTATAATGAATATCTAACCAGAATATTTGGTAGCCACCAACAATAAAAAGGTGAAAACAAGGGTTAAGGATTGAAGGGACAGTCCTATAGAGAGAGATTTTCCTTAAGGAGGGTAGTGTTTGATTTTTGATTCATGGTTATGGTGTTGAAAAATTTATTTTTTCACTTGGAATTAGTCAAAGAAGTCTTTACACATGTGAGATTGGTGATACCCTAGGAACAAGGGTTTATAAGGGATGAATTGGGGTTTTGGGGGATGGGAAACCCATAGACTAAAATTGATTGTGTATTTGTCTAATTGAAGGCATTTGATGAGCCTATACAAATTTTGAAGTCCATACATTAAGTATTGCTATATGTTGCTTTGTAAATGCACTAGTTGTTCCATTGTTAAAGACATGGTCATTGTGAAGAAACTTTGATTTTTGCCAAAGGAAGCCCATCCAATCTTGAAATATGTTTTATATAAGGATAAAGGGTATTTGAAAAGGTTGTTTTTTCAGAGAGTCACTTGAGAAAAAAAAAAGATATCTACCAATTTACCTTGCTATTGTTACAGAAATTGAAAATTGTCATTGACAACATTTTGGTTTGCTATGCATTTTTACTTCAGAGGTGTTGAAACTTGAAGGTGATGTTTGGAACATGTTAGATATGCTAAAAAAAACCTATTGAAGCCTTGAAACCTCCTAGAGTTGACTATTTGTAGATTTTGCCCATCAGGACCTAGAAGGGTCACTTGGAACACTTCTACAATTTTGCTCATTTTGGGTTATTTAAAGGGTTCATCATTCTATCCTTTGCATCACTCCCATTTTAGCACAAGTAGAGAGAATGCTGACAAAGGTTGTGAAATTAGGATTTACACCTACCAAGTGTATTTGATTGAAAGTTTCTACAACCTTTTCAACAAATCCATCTTGTGCATATCTTGCAATTGTTGCAGTCCATGAGACCACGTTTCTCTAAGGCATTATCTCAAACAATTTATGTGCCTTGTCTATGCTTTTACATTTTGCATATATGTCTATAACAGAATTTCCAACTATAATATCTCATGAAAACCCCCCTTTCATTATGCTTTGATGGATATCCATACCCTTTTCCAAAGATCCTATTTTGGCACAAACAAGGAGTATGTTTGCAAAGGTTATGGAATAGGCATGGAGTAAGAGGAGTTATAGAATGAATAACTTTGTGAATCTTCCACTATACTAGACCAACTTTGTGAATCTTCCACCATACTAGACTAGCTCAGTTATCTTCAATAAAAATATTTGTTAAATATGGAGAGGTATCAATCTTAAGGCATCTAACTTAATTTCATTGTGTAATACATAAATCCAACATCTAAAATAGGCACCTTGAGGTTGATGAACTGAGCATTTAATGGATCTCTATTTTAAACTTTCAAAGATATCTGCATTAGTTCTTATTTTCACATGTTCCCTTCTTTCTTCTTCCTCCCTGCAGCCTCCTTTCAAATGAGTTTCCCTTCTCCCTTCTATATCTCATGTTTGAGGGAGTCACAACTTTTCATTTCATGCCTTTTGACTATTCGTTAAAGTTAATTTTATTCTTTTAAATTTTAATTTTAATCTTATTTTTATCCTTTTGTATTTTACTTTATTATTTTTTATAATTAAATCCTATTCAAAGAGGGGACATTAGGATGACAATTTGGTAATTTGGGCTGAAATTGTGTAGTTCTTTGAATAACTCCATGTAGGCTAGTCTAGTTGAGGTGTTTAGGCATGCTCAGGAAGGCATTTTGCATCCACTTAAATTTAATCTTTAAAATTATTTATAACTCACTTATGAGATCATAGAATCAGATTTCAGAGGCATTTCTCTCATGGTCTATATCAACATTCAGTACTCTCTTCTTCTTGAATTAACATGTTTATTCCACTATCATAATTTTGTGGGGATACATAAAAAATCCTTGAGATCCTTGTGAAAACATATATAGTAAGGGCTGTAGAAAAATAAAAACACCAAACCAAATAATAAGCCCCCATAATGTAAAGCCAATATAGGAATTCATGAACTAAATTTAGCGGCTGAATTTGACTATGTTAACTGTCAATGCAAACATCATCTTGTAATTTTTCTATCTAATGTCCTTTTTTTCAAAATGAAGCCCAGTTGAAACCCAAAATGCCCATCATATATTTAAATTCTTTAAGTGGATTTTGGGAATTTTGCACTAAGGAAATGGGATTAAAATTATAATAGAGGGCCTCAAGTAAAGTGAAAATATAAAAGAAGGTCTCTTATCATTAAATTTTATTTTAAATAATTCCTCTCCAATATCAATCAAAATTCATGAAGGAAATTTGAAGATTTATATCTTTTAGATGAAATTTCTATTTAAAAAAGGTAAAGTGAGGAGGACGCATATTGATCTCTTCCTCATTTTTATTCAGTGGTGATAGCCATTGAAGAAAGGAATGATCTAACCACATTCAAAGTGGCAAAATAGATAAGTTCTTTACAATCTCATGAGAAGTACATGCAATGTTCTACAGAAAGCTTGGTGCAAGCTTTCCAATCTCCTACAAAAATTGAAGAAACTCTCCCAAGATTTATATCTTTTGGATGAAATTTCTATTTAAAAAAGGCAAATTGAGGAGGACACATATTGATCTCTTCCTCCTCACTTTTATTCAGTGGTGATAGCCATTGAAGAAAGGAATGATCTAACCACATTCAAAGTGGCAGAATAGATAAGTTCTTTACAATCTCATGAGATGTATATGCAATGTTCTATAGAAAGCTTGGTGCAAGCTTTCCAATCTCCTACAAAAATTGAAGAAACTCTCCAAAGACTCTTCCTCGCCCAAATAAATTCCAAGGAAATTTTAGCTAATAGAAGACATGGTAGAGAACAAGGAATAGGAAGTGGATCACTGAATCATTCAATGCAGGTGTTCTAAACAATATGGACATGAAGGGAAAAAGATTGACTTGAATAAGTTGAAAGACAATTAATTTAAGTCTTCCAAAGATGCAAAGTACTCTACATTCTTTGCATGCATTTTGACAAAAGAACACCAAAAGAATGTGTGGTTCCTAAATAGCAGCTATTCAAATCATATGAAAAGTAAATATACCCTCTTTGTCAAATTAGATGATTCATAAGAAGTCTAACTTAAATTTAATGATGATAAAGAAAATGATGTAATGGGTAAAAGTAACCTTGTAGTGAAGACTAAGCAAGGAGAAATTATTATATTCATGATACTTGTGCCAAAACTAAAACATAATCTTTTGAATATTGGGCAGCTAGTAGCATAAAATTACAAAAGTGTATTTGAAGATAACCATAGCAAGATATTTAATAAATCAAATAAATATCGCTTGTAGCAAAGTCTTGTATGATAGAGAATATATTATTTCCTCTCCCATTGGTTTCCACTAAGATGCATGCATTCATGGTAATAATAAATGATTCGTGGTTATGGAACCAACAATACGGTCATTTTAAATTTCAAGGATTAAGTTTGCTTCACAAGAAGAATATGGTTAGAGGACTTCCTACAATTCAATCCAAAGAAGAAATTTGTTCAAGGTGTGCACAAGCACCATCATGATAATTTTTTAGTGAAAAAATCATGGAGGGAAATATCTCCAATAGAGCTTGTGTGTTGACATTTGTGGTGATATGCAAGAGGAGAAATTGGGTAAGGATATTTATTTTTTAACTTTTATTGATGATTTCCTTGCCACACGTTGGTTTATTTTCTTATGCAGATATCTAAGGCTTTTCAATGCTTCAATAATTATAAAGCTATGCTTGAAAAAAAAATTGGGTATTATCTCAAAATACTCAAACAGGTAGAGGGGGAGAATTTACTTCCAAAGAGTTTTTTTATTTTGCAACAACTATGTCATAAAGAGAATTTACTATGGCTTATACTCCCAAAAAAATGGTAATGCAAAAAGAAAGAATGGTACCATTATGAAAATGGCATGAAGTATGTTGCAATAAAAATGTCTTCCAAATAGTTATTAGGGGGTTGTGGCAACAATAGTATATATTTTGAATTGAGATCCCACAAAATCAATCAAGAACATCACTCAAAGGAAACTCAAAGTAGTCATAATACTTTTGTAGCTCATTTTCATGTATTTGGTTGTCTAGCATTTATTCATATTCCAATTCAAAGGCAGATGAAGTTGGATACAAAATCCCAACTTTGTATCCTTGTGGGATATTCCAATGCAACTAAAGGGTACAGGTGCTATAATCCTAGCACAAAAAATGTTTTTGATGAAGGGAGAGTCTGTCAATGGAAAAATGGTGTACAACAAAATATACTAATAATCATGGCCATTGAAGATGGCAGTGTTCCTCCTCCCCACAAGCTCAAGTGGAAGTTCAAGCTCTAATAGGAGCTCAAGTTCCAGTCCACCAAGTTCTTCTAGTAGCACAAATTTTGATGATAATTCACATTAAGCATAAACTCCAAGCTCTTCAAGAAATGCACACAGACTATTTGACATTTATCATAGGACTACAATATAAAACCAATCATTAATTTTTCTTTGTTCAGTACAATTCAAGTGGAACCCTCTATGTATGAAAAAGTAGTCAAAGGAAAAGTATGGATTAATGCTATGAATGATGAGATGAATGCCATTAATAAAAATTAAACATGGAAATTATTTGCAACTTCCCAAAGATAAACAAGTGATTCATGTCAAATGGATTTATAAGGTGAAATATCATGTTGATGGTTCAATAGAATGACACAAGGCTAGACTAGTCACCAAAGGATTTGCACAAACACCTAAAGCAATTTACAGAAACTTTTGCTACAATTTCTGGACTTGATACAATCAAGATTATATTGGCTATTGCTACACAATACAAGTGGCTATATCTCGGATAAATGTAAAATCTATCTTCCTTAATAGTTATACAGATAATGATGTTTATGTGGAACATTCAAGAACCTATGGGCTATGAAATTCTAGGCAAAGAACAATTAGTTTACAAGTTTTTAGAAAAAACACTTTATGGGTTGATGCAAGCTCCCAATGCCTAGTATACAAGGATTAGCAGTTCTTTCTTGAAGAAGAGATTTAGTAGAAGAAACTAAGAGCCAACCTCATATGTTCAACATATTGATTATGATATTCTCATTGGTTGCCTTTACGTCGATGATCTTATTTATATAGGTAACAACAAAGCTCTCATGGAGAAAGAAATGAAACAGAAATATGAAATGTCAAATATAGGACCCATGCATTATTTCCTTGGTGTGAAAGTTCAACAAAAATTAGAAGGTATATTTATCAAACCAAATATGTAATTTTAGAATATCCCATCCAAAAATGCTCAACCCTCATTCTATTAGCTACTGAACTTCTACAGCTTTAACTAATCATACAAAATGATTTGGTGTATTGATAGTTAAAAGAATTTTTAATTAAAAAATCATAACATAATTTTTAAACACTACTATTTTTTAGTGCACTTTTATACAGTGGATATCGTGACATGCCCTGGTTGGTTAACTTTAGAATATCCAAAAATTCTCAACAACCATTCTATAACTGTTGTACTTCTACAGCTTAAACACTTCATACAAAGTGATGCAGAACCATCGAATTGTCATCATAACTAAAATGGTAATAGTTACACCCCAGTGACAAACATGTAGATTTATCAAAAGACTCAGTGCAGTCTTGAGAGCCTTCTACAAGGAATTTTCAGATTTGTGCACTGTGTTGAGTGCTTTGTTGAAATGAAGGACATCGTCAGAGGAATGTTTAGGTTTTTAAATGATATTTGTAAACCCTAGCTGGGCTCGTGACTATATCATTTGAAAGCACAGTCCAAGGCATCTTTAGAATCTCCATGAAGCACAATGTTAATGATCAATCTTATGACCTAGAAATATAAAGAATAATGTATGACAATAATACAACAAAGCTTTCACCTATCGGTGCTATCAAGAGTTTAAGGGGTAGTGTTCCATTTAATGGAGGCACTGATATGAATTAGTTTACAATACAGAAGCAATGCCCAAAGTACCTAAGCGCATGATAAAGGGAAGAGAGGGTGACACAAAAGGAGGAGGAAGTGAAGTTTAAAATCATACCTTTCTCAACCTTTTGGATTCTAAATGTACAATGCCTTTCACCGCAGAGATGCCTGGCCGCAGAGATCTCCTGGTCCAACATACAAATTATCCAACGGATGCAAAAATCCCTCTCGGTGCTATTGAACATAGAAATGACCAACATTTTCTTTTTTGTTTTCTTATATCCCATTAACATCACAATTGTGATGTTGTCAGGTTATAATTGAAAAAAAACTGCCAAAAACATATAACATTTGCCTACCATTGCAAATTGTCATCGCAATTTCACCCCAAATGTATTAGTGGAGGGAGTTCTCATAGATGAGAATCAGAATGAAGCTAAGGATATGTTCCTTACTCTATGATTTCTATGAAATTTCATTGTGCTATGACATGTTGTGTTGTCATCAATGCCAAAGAGGGAGATTGTTGGATTAATTGTGTGTTGTCTTTGATGTCACACAAATGTCATATCATTTACCGAGCTCAGTCAGTTAGCAAAGTAGTTCCCATCATTTACCAAGCTCAGTCGGTCTACAGGTAGTTTTTAGTATCTACCGAGATATTTTGGGCGTCAAAGAAAGTATGGCAGAAAATAGTGTTAACCGAGCTTCCATGGTTATCAAAGGAAAGTTAGTGTTTACCGAGTTCACTCGGTCTCCAAAGGATGTTGTAGAATTCATAGTGCTTACCGAGTTCTCTCGGTCACCAAAGGAAATCTCTTTAGATTAGTGTTTACCAAGTAAGGTAGGCCCAGTGAAGGATTTTGTTATTTTGAGAAATAAAGTTTTTTTATTCCAGCCGACTGTTGTAATGATTAGTAATATTATTAGTGCTTACTTGACAATCTGAATGGACAATCCGAATGGTATATATAGAAGGTCAAGTTGTGAATTAAAAAGTGTGCAAGTGAAAAGAAGGAAAGTGTGAGAAAATTTTGAAGGATGATTAGATATCCTTGAAGAGTAGCAGAGATATATTTGATCAGGAAGGATCTAGTGAAGCAGAACAAAGATCTGTAATCAGCAATTTAGTTGCATCATTATTCAGGTCACTTCATTGTTACTTTCTTACCATTGTAGCAGTGATTTCAAAATCTCCTAATCGAGTTGGTTTAAAAGCCATTTTGTAAATCCTCTAACAAGGTGATAGTTCTATTGAATTGTTTCAAGACCTCTTACAAGGCCACTCCTAATAGGGTGATTAAATCCTCTAACAAGGTCACACCTAATAGTGTGTTTTGTAACCTCTAACCGGGTTGGCTCCTAACAGGGCTCACTTCAGAAGAGTGAAAAATAGTGACTAGTTACATTGGTGGTTTTTCCCATATTGGGTTTCTATGTTAAATCTAGTGTCTCTTGTGTTCATGATACTTTTTTTATTCATGTATGTTAATCACTGATGAATGCTTAAGAACGATTATAATTAATACTCACTGCAATAACCAAGCTTTCAGTATAGTAGCAGTAAATGATTTAATAAAACATCTAAGGGATCTATGGTAATATTTTTGTGGTTAACTGATTCACCCCCGCCCCTCTTAGTTACTCCATCTATATTTCCAACAATTAGTGCATCTTTTGTGGGCATCATTCCCACTGGGGTTTACTCTTTGATCAAGAGGTTCCCTAGTCAACATATCTTGCATTATTTTGTATGAATATCTTTCTATGGTTGTTGGTTATATTTCTTACATGGTTAAAATATGTTGAAGTTGATAAAAGTTATAATTATCTGATAACTGATTCACCCCCTTCCCTCTCAGTTATCTTGGTGGACTTTACTTTCTAATAGACCAACCAATTAGAAGGCTTGCCTTATCCTTAGGAGTTGTGGGAAGAAGTGTAGAGGTCTTTTTAGCGGGGACTCTTCATTTTTGGAGAGTTTGAACACCCACTCTCTAACTTAGAGTATAGATAACTTTGGAGAAGCTAGAAGAGGAAAAAGCTTGGAAAAAGGGCTCTCAACTTCAACTCTCACCATTATTTCTTGGACTTAGGTTGCTGGCTCCACTTGAAGGCTCGTGGATATTTTCTTTCTTGTATATTAGAAACTAGTTATTGTGCTCTTTATGTGCTCATTGTTTGAGAATCTTGTTATTTTGTGTTAGTAGATGCATATGTAAATCTTTAGCTTGTTGTAGTGCTTGTTTTTCTTTTGTGTTGTAAATGTGAAGATTTATGTTCTTGAGTTTTCTTGTTTTGTGTTGTTATTATGGGAGTCTCAAGGACACACTCACCCATGGGGGGAAGAGTAGCCTTGGGGGTGAAGGGTTTATTGGGACAGCCATGGGTGTAGAGTCTCTCCTTAGAAAGGAGAAGGAAGAAAACATAGAATTATGGGCTCCATGTAGCCATTTCTCTTTTTGTATTTTGGGGGTCATAAGGGATTTGTATGGCTTATAGCCTTGGGGGTCATAAGGAGTCTTGTTGGGTTTGTGATATTGTGGTAAGATGTGTGATGAGAAAGCCAAGTGTAGGCTTGTCTCTTATTATGAAATGAGCTTTCTCCCCTTGGTATTTAGTCCACCTTCACCCCAAGTTTTGGGTCATTATGAGACTCATTGTTCATAGCCTTGGATGGGAGTTTTAATGTGCTTAATGTGTTATTGATGATGTTGGTTTGCATGAAAGTGTATCCATGTCTATGTGATGGTTCCCTAAGCTCGGGGGTGGCTTCTTAGAACCCTAGGTTGGGAGGTGAGCTTCCATGGTCTATCCATATTTTTATTGTAGGATTTGAAGCCATGAAGCTTGAAGAAGAAAGTTTGAGGATGCATTCAAATTTGATATGGATCACATTTGTTATATTATTGTTGTTATTGTAATAGAATCTTAAGGATCCCTTGAACTCATTGTTATTATGTAATGGAGTTAACACATCAAGTCTTGTGGTTGTATCAAAGTTTTGATGTCTCAAGGTCATGAAGTAATATCTGATTTCTTTTTGGGATAGATTCTTATGAAAATATTGTATGATGCTCAAAGGTAGATGCTAGTGTATTTCATGTTATAATCTATTAAGGAAAGAGGAAATTGTATTTCTTGTTGTAGGTTTCATCATGAGGTTTAAGAGTGAAATTTTGTTCATTTTGGCATCTCCTAATGTTGTATGATACAAACATTTTTCTCTTCATTATGATGCTTGTTGAAAATCAATGTTAAGAAATGGAAACATTGTAGAATTCTTGCTTGGATAATGTACAATTGAGTTATCAAATTTTGTTGAAGCAATCTCCTTAGCATTTTGATTTATTAGTTTGTAAAATAGTTATTCATGTTGAACAATTTAAAGGAAAAGTTTAAAATTTCAAAAGTTTAGTTGTTTCTTTTGATAGCAATTTTATGTTAAAATCATAGTTTGGTTCTATAGATTGTAGAAGAGATTCATCCTATCTTATGTGTACAAAAACTAGATCAAAAATACCTCATGGACACTTAGGGAAAAAAAAAGAAGGGAAACAATGCAAGCAAAAGAAACAAGTCAAAAATCTAAGAAAAAGGCAAAATGGAGACCTACAGGTCTCTGGAAAATGTATGGGAAAAATTCCCATACATTTTCCTTGCCACAATCATTATTTAATATTATTCAATCCACTTGCAATCAAACACACAAAAAAAAAATATTTTATCTTCAACTAAGAATGTCTTAGTCAATATGTGGGATGCACCTGGGTCGCCACCCCATAAAGACTCTAAAATAGACCTTTTAAAAATAATAATAAAAAAAAATAAGGGGGTGTAAATATTTTCTAACAAAAAAAAACCACTTTCCAAATAACATGGCCGAATGCATGATTGTCTTTTTAAAAGTATTGTTTCAAAAAATATATATATTAAAAAAAATTATTTAGGGGGCGGGGGGGGGCACGGGCGCCACTCCCTATCTCCCTACCATGACTAAGGGACCTGCCGTAGCAGGTACTTGTTGCGCATGGTAGGAAGGCCTACTCTAGTAGTCCCTACTGTCGTGGGCGGTGGGCCTGCATGGGCCCCACCGCCAAGTCCCCCTTGGGACTTAAAACATATGCGACAGTCTTTTTTTAAAATTTTGATTTTTTTTATTATCTATTTTTATTAATAAATATATTATTAATTAATAGTTTATTTTATTTAGAAAATTATTTTTTTATATGAAGTTAAGTTAGCTAATTTATAAATAAGGAATTTGTTTTTATTAAAATTTAATTTAGTAAGTTTAATTAAATTAATTTGTACCACTAAAATTCATCTAATTTATTTTATCTAGTGTGTTTAGCTAATTCATTTTAATTGCTTTAATTAATGCATTTAAATCATTTTATTAAATTCAACAAGATTTTTTTTGGTTTGTCTAAGTTGTATAATTAGCTTAGTTAATTTCATTTTGGTTTAAGAAAGATTTCTTGCTATAGTTCATTTTAAGGAATGTTGACATATGACCTTTCCTTATATTAGTTTGATCTCTATTATGTTTAGAAGTTAGTGAATTTATTAATGTCATTAGTCATTTAAACTAAGGTCATTAATGGGGTATAAGAGATTTATTATCTTTTAAGCATTGTTTACTCAATGTTTTCTTTAGTACTTACATGATAACATTATCAAATTGCGAAGTGGAAACTAATTAACATAATTAATTTGAAATCACCCCTTACTTAGATTGGGAGTTACTATAAAATTGGATCCTCTTTTAATGAAACTAATATGCAAGGTCATTAAGGAACACTTCATCAAACAAAACCATCAAGCGTGTCCAAAATTATAGAAGATTGGTAATTGAACTTTTAGGAAAAAATTTCCGCCTAGGTATCCTATGCAGACCTCTCTTAGTACAATGACAAACTTGGTATCCTATGGAGAAAACATGTAGAGGAGAATTATAGTTAATAGAGATTAATTTTTGATTAATGGCTATCTAATATTTTAAATAACCCAAATTTTAATTATTGTCTAATTCACTATGCTAACCACTTGATTTAATCTTAGATAGTCCTAAAGTATAGGGAAATATTTTAACCCATTTATTGATGCACTTGCGATATAGAGTATGTATATTTAATTGGAATGAGATTAAGACTTGCTAGTTAACCCTAGAACTTGTTGGGCATTTTGGTATGCAAGGGGAGAGTGTTAACAATAACCCCTCAATCAAAGTTAGCCAACACCCTCTTAGTATCAACCCTTCAAGTTAAGTCTACTGTTAACCTTAAACTTAAACTTATAACCTTTAAAAAAAAATGGTGTGTTTTTGCTCATAGAAATATGGCCATGACATCATACATGCTTTTTATGCGAGTTTGAGCCTAAAATAGTAAAAGATTCTTTAGAGAATGAGGATTGGATACAAGCCATGAATGAAGAAATAGAGTAGATAGAAAAGAACAAAACTTGGACACTAGTGCTGAGACCAGAAGACAAGAATGCACAAGAAGAAGGCATTGACTATGGGGAGGCATTTTCCCCAGTTGCAAGATTGGAAGGAGTGAGGACATTACTTGCATATGCAACATATAAAGGATTTGAAGTGTATCAAATGGATGTTAAATCTGCATTCCTAAATGGGATACTAGAAGAAGAAGTATACATTGAACAACCAGAAAGATTTTTTGACCCAACCAAAAAGAATATGGTTTGCAAGCTAAAAAAGTGATTCCATGGAATGAAACAAGCCCCTAGAGCATGGTATGAGAGATTGCATAATTATTTGATAAAGATTGGATTTGTAAGGACAAATGACAATAGAAATGTGTATTTGAAGACTGAAAAAGGTGAAGGGATTTTGTTAGCTGAAATCATTTTGTATGATATCATATTTGGAGGATAAGATGCCCTATGCCAAACCTTTTTAAATGATATGCAAACTGAATTTGAAATGTTTATGTTTGGTGAGATCAAATTATTTTTTGGTTTGCAAGTTTATTAGATGAAGAAAGGTATCTATATTACTCAATCTAAGTATGTCAAGAAGATACTAAAAATGTTTGGTATGGAATATTCCAGACTAGTAAGTACACCTATGGATACTAGACAAAAGTTATCTAAAATTGATGATACATCTAAAGTGAATCAAACTTTGTATAGATCTATGATTGGAAAGCTAAAATATGTTATCCATAGCAGACCAAATATTTCCCTAGCAGCTTGGAATGTTGCAAGATTTTCTACTAATCCTAAAGAGAATCACATGATGGCAGTGAAAAGGATATTGAGATATCTAAAAGGAACATAGGACTATGGATTGTATTACAAGAAGAATGATAATTTTGAACTAAAATTTTACACTGATGTAGATTGGGTTGAAAATTTTGATGACACAAAGAGTACAAGTGGTGGTGAATTCTTTATAGGAAAGAGATTAGTCTCTTGGACAAGCAAGAAATAGAATTGTATTGCCTAATCTGCAATAGAAGCTGAATATGTAGCAGCAATAGTGAATTATTCAAATTTAGTGTGGATCAAGCAATTGTTAAAAGGTATGGAGGAAATCACTGAGCTAGTTGTTATTTTATGTGATAACACAAGTGTTATTAACATATCATAAGATCATGTTATGCACACTAAGACTAAGAATATTTCTATCAAGTATCATTACTTGAGAGAGTTAGTTCAAGACAAGGAAGTGAGATTGGAATATGTGAATACAAAGGGGAAATTAGAAATTATATTAAAAAAAGCATTACCTAAAGATGCTCATGAATATCTTAGAGGTAAATTAGGGGTGATTCCCCTATCTGAGGCTACCTAGAAACATATAGGAGCACTACATCAAATGTGATAATTATAATATCTGACAAATTGATATAGAAGAGGTCACACTTTAGGAGTTTCCTAGAGTTATGAGAAGTAAAGAAAAGATGTAAATCAGTCATAAGAAAGATCGCAGAGGGAGTATACAGCATACAAAACTGACATGAAGACATCTACATGGTAAAGATGTAAGTGACAGATACAAGTTTCTTTTGCATTGTTGTCAAAGAGGGAGAGAGTCAATGAACCAGAGAGATACAACATTGAGAGAGACGTACAAAAAAGCAATTCAGAAGAAATGACCCTAAGAAAAGAGGGATTGATTGAATAAGAGAGAGATTCAGTGAGCAGACAAAGCTATATTTATTTAAGAGGGAGCTATTAATTGGATGTGTATTATGTGAATCAGAATGAAGATAAGGATATTAATGTCAAACCTTAACTGGTAAAATAGTTTCTATCTAGGAGAGTACCATATCTTTTGATTAATTAAGAACATTTGAAAAGAGGAGATAACAAGAGGACCTAAGGAAAGGTTGAGTTATGTGATACTTCAATGGGTACTTGAGTATTTTCCACATTTACAAGGTAATGTGTTGTTTATCTTTAACACCAAGTGAACAAGAAAGATTGGAAACATACGCTTAACCGAGAAAAAGTGAAGAAATTTAGCTCAAGCCAACTAATGCTAGTGTTGACCGAGTGCCAATATAAGCTGAGAAAATCTAGTGTCGACTGAGCATTAGTAATTGTCAAGCAACAAATAATTACCCAAGACAATGTTTTCTAAGAAGGAAATTTTTAGCGATGAGCGAGATATCCAATAATGACTGAGCAGATGAACATAGTATTGACCGAGTGTCAGTAATTTACATTTTGTGAAAGAATTGAGAATCCCAGCTGACATAGTTGAATTCTTGGGATGTGTAAAATGTGTTGAAATTATTACTAAATGGTATGGAGAATTTAATGCATGGTAAATTTTTTTCTTATGGATTCAAAGAGAAGTTTGAAGATTTATCTAGAAGAAAATGAAGGATAACAAAATGATGGAAGGATTTGATGAATCTGACCTAAACCTAAGATCTACAGAAGAGATTAAGCGAAAAAATATTAATCTACCTAATCAAGGAGGTATAAGGATGACCTAATTGTGAGGTTACAATATGGCTGGAAGAGGTTGATTTTATTGACTGATGAATCTAAGCAGAAGGCTAAGGTGAAGCTATGAAGAGATGAATAGAGTTGTGGTGATTTCTTGAAAATAATTCTAAGCAGATGAGAGATAGAGATGGAAATGAAGGCCAGTCCGTAAATTAGCATATGTGCAAAGTGGATCTATATTTGCAAAGTGATTTGTATATTTCAGATCAGAACCTACTATTACTTTCAAACCATTGTATCAGTCTAAATCCTTTAATCAAGGTTGACCTAACAGTCATTGTGTAAACCCTTTAATCAAGGTGACATTTTGATAGAATGTTCTTAAGCCCTCTAACCAAGCCACTCTTAATAGGGAGATTAAATCCTTTAACCAGGTCACACCTAATAGTGTGTATTGTAAACCTTAAACAAGGTTGGCTCTCACAGAGCTCACTTTAGAAGAGTGAAAATCAGTAGCATGTTACAAGTGGTTTTTCCCATATTGGGTTTCCACTATAAATCTGGTGTTATACTTGTGTGAATATTATTTGATGTGAATGTTGTTGAAAGTTTTATATTCTGCAAGCTAATTACTTATGGATAGTGGAGTGAAATTTTTATGTTATTGATATATGTTATAGAGACCGAGTTAAAAATTGATTAGATCTAAGTTTTTTGAAGAGCTAGAAAGTTGAATTGATACATCTGAACCTAAGGATAACTAATTCACCCCCCCTCCTAGTTATTCTAAAATCATTCTAACAATTGGTATAAAAGCTATTGGTTCTTGTAGAGAAAATTTTTTAAGGTACTTGAAGCTAATGATCAAGATGTACAAAAAAGAGGTACCAAAGTTGAACAAGGAAAACATCCCTGTATGGTAGTGTTTGATGAAATTTCATCTAGCTAGTATTGGTGATTCAGAAAAATACTATGTGGAAAATGACTATGTAACACCTGCTGCACCTTTGACTATTGAGGAGATGAAAGTAAAACAAGAACACAATCAGGCAATGTTGGAGATTGCATCTTCCCTAAGATATCCTAAATTTGAAGATATTAAGCACTATACTAATGCAAAGAAAATGTGGGACACTCTAGAAGCTATCTATGGTGGGGGCACAAATGTACTAAGAGCCAAATTTGAAAGTTTGAGAGGCAAGTTTGATAAAATGAAAATGCAAGAAGGTGGAAATATTGCTCAGTATTGTGGTAGAATTAAGGAGCTAGTAAATGCTATTAGAGGAGCTAATGGAAACATTAATGATGAAACTATTATCAGTAAAGTATTGAGAACTTTTCTTCCTATATATACCATTAGAGTTTCTATAATACAGGAATCAAGATCTAACCCTAGTAATGTCCTAACTTTGGAAAGTCTTGTTGGCAAGCTTACTACTTTTGAGCTATCTAATTATGATAATTTCACTATTCACAATACTGAATCTACATTCAAGTCTCAAATGGTTTTTCATAAGCCTGAGAAGGGAAAAGAAAGATGTGTGAGTAGTGACAGCAATGGTGAAAGTAATAGTGACACTTCTGATGATGATCTAAATGACCTTGAGGCACTTATGGCTAGAAGTCTATAGAGAGGAAAAGGGAAATACAAAGGTAAACTTCCTATAATCTATTTTTCATGTAAAAAAGTTGGCCATATTTCAACAAAATGCCCTAATAGAACTAATAAGGATGAAAGAAGGGAAAGTAAGTAAAAAGAAAAGAGAAATGAAAGAGATCAATGAAGGTACAAAGACTACAAAGATAAATGTGAACTATATCAGTTCACATTTGGTGTGTAAGAACCCTTTTTCTAATAAATATTTTGTATCAAGGAAATTTTCCAAATTGGTAGTGAGCCTACCTATAGTGAGTATACCAATATTGAGACCTTTGTAAAAATTATCTTAACTAGTGTCACCTCAACTGGTGTTTACTTTCATGAGAATTAGTTTCTCTATGGTTTTTCCCATCTTGAGTTTCCATGTTATTCATACTCCTAAATAGTTATTTTGTTGTCATTAGTTTTTTCAAAGTCACATTGGATAATCAAAGTCAGTCGATGAAGGAAGGAGTCATAGGACTCATTAGATGAAGAAAATAGAGAAGTTGATAAAAGATAGCAAGAGACAATTCTAGTAAACAAAAAGACAGTCATATCGGTAAAGAAAAATGAGTGACATCCATTGAGTAGTGAAAGATAGGCACCGAGAAGTGCATGGTAGTTACCAAGTTGAGATCTCATGTTACTGAGAAATAAAAAAATGTGTTACTGAGTAACATAGGCTGACATAATAAATCATGGAAGATGAATTGAACTTGGACATCAAGAAAAAATATTTTACTAAATATAAGGAGATTGTTTGGTAAACCATTGGAAATGTAAAAATATGATAGTGCATGATTACAAGGTAGATCCACCAATAGAAAATAAAAGGAATATATACATTGGAAATGAAATATAAGCTACTAGCATTATAAGGAGAATAATCTAGAATGTTTCCACCACTTCCAAGTCAATTATATAAAGAACAAATTGTGAAGATCAAAATATTATGTGAAGATTAGTGAAGGATGCAAAACTAATGTGATGGTGATGAAATTATGATAAGAGATCAAAGATACCAAGTACAGAGTATTTAGAGAAGAACTGAGAAGGTGAATCAAATTTGAGGCTACCAAGTATTGAAGTTGAATTTTGCGTGAAAAGAACTAAAGTATAGAATGAGGTAAAGATATTATTGAGCACAATGAGTCTGAATAGCATTTGTTGATGCATTATGATAGACAAATTTTGTACTAATTTATATTATATTTAGAATTGTAAAATCCCACTATTGGGTAGGCCCTAATAGGTCTTATTTTGTAAAGCCTTTAATAGGGTACATCTCTTAGATTAGAGATTGCGAAATCCTTTAGCAAGGTAGACTATATAATTCCTTTTGTACTCTTAATAGGGTAAGCTATCAAAAGTATCTAAACATTGTAGCTCTAACCAATAACTCTTTTTGTTGCAGTAGTGAACAATTGTGGGTACCATCCCCACCATATTTTGTGCCTCTAAACAAGGGTTTCTACGAGACCAAAAATCATTGAGTTATGAGTTATATTTTTTATGTTTTGATTTCTATGTTTTATGGTGTTACATGCAAAGTTTACAATTTTGTAAATGATCAGAATATATGATAGAAATATAAATCAAGTTAACAAAAGATTGATAAAAATTTTGAAGTATTGATTCACCCATCCCCTCTCTGTACTTAACTTTCCACTATAGATCCAACAATTGGTATCAAAGCTTGGAGTCTTGAGATAAGGGTTTGACCATCTAAGAGTGAAAATATCATAGCAATGGAAAGTTACAAGAAAGATAAGCATATTGATAATCTTGAGTTTGAATTGGAAAATGTATATGAGATGATTGACAATCTAAAAAAGAAATTGGAAAAGTCATTGAGGGTGAGAAAGTGTTTATTTGATGAGTTGAAATCTAGACAAGAACATGTTGAGATACTTGAGACATCATCTGAAGGGAGTGTGAATGATGAATTTGAAGTAGCCATTGCAACCCTGATGGAAAAGAATAAAGAACTCATAGAGCAACTGAACCTCATAAAGAAAGATCAAGAGGCACAAGGTATTAGAATGGGTGAAATACTTGAATCAAAGAGATCAGCTGAAGATGCAAAAAAGAATAGAAGAAGAAGACAAGAGGCAAGTTGAGATAAGACTAACTTAAAAGGATGATGAGATCATCAGAATGACAAAAACACATTTTTCAATGCCCAACCAACTAGTGAATGAAAATCATGAGATAGCCAAGAAGGAATCTAAGACTAAATCATTAAGGTCTAAGGTTGCAATATTAACAAGGGAACTGAAATCAGAAAAGGAAGAAAATGTAGTACTGAAATAGAATGAAGAAATATTAAGGATGTTCGATGAACAAATTATAGTTTAGAGACAATCGAGAGATGCAAATGGACTTGGATTCACTGAAAACAACACTACCAAGAAGGGAGATTCCTCAAACCAAGCTACCTACCAAGACACTTCTACCCCACCAAAGACAAAGAAACCAATTTTCTATTATTGTGGGAAACCTGGTCATACAACTAATGTATGTAGAAGAAAAAGAGGTGAACCATCAACAAATCCTAAATTTGATGGTTATTTTTATAATTGCAATAAGTATGGACATAAAGAATTTGAGTGTAGGTCAAGGATTTCTAACAATACAAGGAAGCCAAAATTCAATAGTTACTACAATATTTGCAATAGATATTTTCATAAGTCTAAATATTGTAGGTCACAAAGAAAAAATGTCAAATGGGTACCTAATTGATGGAATACATCAAACAACTAACAAGGCACAACAATACCATGGGACTACAACACAATAATTTCATGTACAACATGTGGGAGATATGGACACATTGTAGAAAATTGCATGTTGATGCATGGTATAAATAACAAAAGATCATGGAGAACTCCTAGAATGGTGTGTTTCCATTTCTATAAGGTAGGTCACCTAGCCAAAGATTGCAGGTACCAAGGTAAAGCTCCAACTGAGGAAAAGACAAATGACTTAACACAAGTGAATGTTGAAGAAGTAAGAAACTAGATGGATCAAATATGGAAAAGGAAGTCTCTAGATGATGGAACATCATTTGGAAATAGCCAATGGCACATCATCCTCTAGATTGGGTGCACCTATCTTCAACTAATCAGTCAAAGGAATGAATAGTAACTATGAGTACAAATTTCAATCATAAATCGGTTCCTAACATTTGTGCAAAGATCCATATAAGAATATTTAGATGCATTTGGACATATATTGTGAAGTTAATATTTCATGTTTGAATGGTCAAAGATTGTTATTTTCTTTCACTTAGTAAAAGAAAGTATATTTTGATGATTGGTGAAAAGGTGAGTCGGTGAAAACATTAATTGCTAATGTACTACCTATTCCAAACCCTAATCGATGAAAAAGTATAAACAGACCCCTTTTTTAGTCATTTTCACCTAACCTTTTAAAAGAGCATTTGAGTGCATTGCAAAGTGGAGTCATCTGAGAGTATTTGAGTGATTTTTGAGGTAATTCTAAGCATATTTAAGCACCATTGAATTTATTTGAGTGATTTATGGTATGTTACCTAGTTGTGGAAGTGTGATCCAGTTATTTCACATGAAAACCTACTTCAATCAAGTGGTGATACATCTGAGTTAATGGTACCTAAGGTACAAAATCTTATTGTTGTTGAGTAGGTTGATCTTGTCAACCCTAAATACAAGCTTCCTCCTGTGAAAGAAGCTAAACTAGAAAAAATGGGAGAACTTTCATCTGTTCTAGTAAGATTTATTTTGATCAAATACATCTATGATTTTATCCACTGTAGAGTTGAGGAGATTTGTCAAGCGAACATTGATACATCTTTCTAGAGTTTGTGCAAAAATGAGAAATTGAAGGATGAACACATCTACTTGGAGGCTAAGGGTTTAATGCACACTCTACATATTTTGAGTGTTTTCAAGACTGAATAGATGATAATGGTGTTAATCTGAGTTCATGGTTAGTTTATGTGGCTAAATGAACCAGTCAAAATCGCTAGGGATGTTCTACACATCGTGACTAGATACTTGATAGGTGATACACTGAAGGTAAACAAGAAGACTGACAAGAACAAGATTTGTGAAATGAATAAATCCCAATGGGATGGAAGAGGTCTTAAGATACCTACTCACATGCAATTTCATATCATACCAAATCTTCCAATCTTCCTGAGTGGATAGTGTACCATGTGGAGTAATGGACATAGCATACAAAATTTTCAAGGACATGAAAATGTATTTGTGTGAAATCTTGTTGATGAAATTTGATGATAACATGAATACAATTCAGAAAGCTAAGACCAACACATTGAAGTTCAATTCTTTGTTGGTATGTATATTCTTCTATTTCCAAAACTTCTTTCCATCTATCGATAATGTGATCTGGAATATGGAGAAACCGGTTATCTGTCAGATTAATGAGCATATCAAGACTTTAGGAGATAATTTTGATATTGTCATGAACAATTATTTTACCAATTTTTTAGAAAGGATGCATAAGAAATTCAAGATTCCACCTCAACTAGTGGAAGAACACTGAGATACTATATGTTTTGAGGTTGATACCAACACTTGCATTGTTAAAATTTTTGAGCAAAGGACTATTTGGCTACAAGTGATGGAATATGAGATTGAAATTCATATAAAATCACAAAAAATTGAATCCCTACTAGCTAAACCCATGGATAGGAGATAAAAATGATATGGAACATATGAGGAAATCAAGCAAAAGATAAAACTAGGTATCTTGATACCTAAGGCTCAAAGGAAAACAAACAAAATTATTATTGATCTATCTAAAATTATTGGAATAGGAATTGAAGAAGATGAAGAAGGACCATTTGAAGATGAGGGAAAGAAACCAAAATTGGAAAACCAATCACCGAGCCCAAAAGGAACAAGACCAATGAAAAGGTCTATAGCTACACCAAGGAAGTAGAGAAAACCTGAACCTGAGCAACTAAAACCAAAAAATTATGTAAGAGAAAATAAAACATCTACCAGAAAAAGAAGAAAAATACAATTGAAAGAGGATAGTGAAATTTAATTTGAAGATTTGAATCAATTTAAAGTTGTGAAGAACCTGCCACCATTACCGAAAAGTTAGATGAATTTCTTGATAATCTTAAGAAGTATGGAGGGTTTGGAGGAATGAGATATGCTAAGTATGATAAGTAGAGTGATGAAGATAAGGAAAAGATAGAGGATCTACTTGTTTTCACATTACACAAATTCAAGAGTATACCTATTGAATTTTCCAACCAACTACCTAATAATCTCTATAAGAAAATTGATGCAAGATGGAAGTATGCATTGACATCTAAGAAATAGATGGGGGAAAGATCTCTATTATTAACGATACCCAAGTTGATTATAATCAAGATTAAGGAGGCAATGCAAAAGTACTCTACAAAATCCCTCATCAAAGGAAGATCTTTAAGGATCATGGTTAGAGAACTGGAAGAAGTACAAAAAGAAACTAATGAGAAATGGAGAGAAATCTACTTTCCAGACCATTCAACTAAGACTGAGGAACATCAAGGTAAGTTTGATCCTATTGATTTAACACAAGAAACAAATGAGGTGATAATTGAAGACATCATAGATAAAGACCCATCAGAAGAAATAAAAAAAGATGAAGATGTCATAGATACTGAGAATAAGGAAACATAATATATTGAAATTGATGATAGTGCTACAACAAAGTTTATGGATGAAAATAATTTTTTACAAAAAGAACATGATTATTCTAAGATTCATGAAGTTATTTCTTAAGTTGTTAAAAAAATCCCTATAGATATAGAGGAAAAGACTACTGAATAGTAGAAGGAGACTAAATATAAAGAAACTGAGGAAATTAAGGAAACCAAGACTAAAAAAGAACATAATACTGACCAAGTTACCTCCACTGAGACTATAGGATAGAAACAAAAAGAGGAGAAATAAGAAAAAGATAAGAAAGAGGAAAATCAAGAACAAAGAAAAGAGCACAAACGATAGAAACAAGAAGACAAGAAAGAAGACAAGAAAGAAAAGAGAAGAGAAGAAATAATAGAAGACACTACAAATGAGACTACATTTGATGCAATGAAGGCATCACATTCCCTAAAATTTTCTACTGGTGAACCTTTATGGTTGAAAATAAAAAGACAAGAAAAAGAAAACATCAGAAAACTAAATTTGATTTGAGCCAACTGATAATAATACCCAAGGTAGACATCTCTTTACTTAGTCCAAAATAATTATCCAACTTTGGAGATCTACTAAAGATGAAAGCAACCCAAGACAAAATTTTGGCAAAGAAACAAAAGGCATATGTATTAGAAAGTATAAAGGATATATTGCAGTAAATTGTTCCTGATGCACATGTTAATGAGAAGGGTAGTTTACTTAGTCAACTGGAATATTTGGTGAAGCAAGTCAAAGAACCTAGTACAGACACCACTGAGTACCTCATGAAAGTACATGAGAAGAAAATGGAGCATACAATAATTGAGGATATGCTAAAGAATGTTGCATTAGACAAGGTATCACTTTTTGAGTTGATTAGAGATATGGAAAATAAATTTCATGATATTCTTTCATCATTTCATAAAATTTATTTAATATCAAATTTCACTGAGGATATTAGAAAGAAAGTTGGTTATGTGGAGAAAGAGCTAACCGAGCAACTAATAAATGTTACAACCAAGCCTGGATCACTTAAAAATTACTATCCAAGGTTGAAACATTTGATGGGAATGCATCACGAACTTAGAAGAGAAGAGGGAAAGATAAGAATGGAACTTCTTGAGTTGCAAGTACTTTTTATTCCCCAAGTAGAATCATCGCAAAAACATCTACATAAAGTCAAGGATTTGGTCAATACCCCTGATATCAATGTAATGGATAGCATGATTGGATTAGTAGTAGATATTGGTGAACAAATTATTATAATGAAAACATTGAAGGAAACCTAGGAGACATCACTAGAAGATGCAAAGAAGAGGTACCCACACATTTTTATAAGATACATGCACTTGATCAAAGTAAGTAATTTTGTTTTTTGCATATTTGTCAAAAAAGGGGGATATATATGTATAGGGATTGTAAAATATAAGGAAGATATATATAGGAAGTATTATTATAGGGGGATTTATAAGTCACAAGTTCATACTGAGTTTACAGTGTATGCATGGTCACAATTTTGAATAAAGAAAAAATCTTGATGACTTCTAAGTTTTTAACAAAGATGCCAAACTAATGCAAAAGGGGGAGATTAATACTGTTAAAGAGTTATTTTGTTTTCATTAGTTTTGTCAAAGTCATATTGGATAGTCAAATTTAGTTGATGAAAGGAGTCATAGGGCTCAGTTGGTGAAGCAAACAAAGAAGTTGGTAAAGGAAAACAAGTGAAAATTTTGGTAAAGGAAAAGACAGTCATATCGGCAAAGGCAAATGAGTGACATGCATTGAGCAGAGAAATACATGCACCTAGCAATACATTATAGTTACCGAGCCAAGAGCTCATGTTACTAAGCAAGAACAAAATGTGTTACGAAGTAACACAAGAGGACATAACAGATCATGGTAGATGCATTGAACTTGGACATCGAGAAAAAAATGTTTTACTGAATTCAAGGAGATTGTTTGGTAAAACATTGGAAATGTAAAAATATGATTGCACATGGTTACAAGTTGGTAGATCCACCAATGGAAAATGAAAGGAATATATACATTGGAAATGAAATCCAAGCTAACACCATTATAAGGAGAAGAATCTAGAATGTTTCCACTACTTCCAAATCAAGTATATAAATAATAGATTGTGAAGATCAGAAGATGATACAAAGATCAGTGAAGGATGTGAAACTGAAATGATGGTGATGAAATGTTGATAAAAGATCAAAGCTACTGAGTATAGAGCAGTTAGAGAAGAACTGATAAGGTGAATCAAATTTGAGGCTACTGATTAATGAAGCTGAATTTTGAGTGAAAACAACTATAGTACAGAATGAGGTAAAGATTTTATTAAGCATAGTGAGTCTTATTAGCATTTGATGATTCATTATTATATAATTTTTTGTTTACTGATTTATACTGTATTCAGAATTGTAAAATCACACTATTTGGTAGGCCCTAATAGGTCATATTTTGTAAATCCTTTAGCAAGGTGCATCTCTTAGATTAGAGATTGTGAAATCCTTTAGCAAGGTAGACTATATAATTCTTTTTGTATTTCTAATAGGGTAAGCTATCAAAACTAGCTAAACATTGTAGCTCTAACTAAGCACCCTTTTTGTTGTAGTAGTGAAGGATTATGGGTACCATCCCCACCGCATTTTTTCCCTCTGACCTAGGGTTTCTACGAGACCAAAAATCATTGAGTTATGAGTTATTTTTTTATGTTTTGATTTCTATGTTTTATGGTGTTACATGAAAATTTTACAATTTTCTAAATGATCAGAATATATGATATCAATACAAATCAAGTTAACAAATATTGATATAAGTTTTGAAGTATTGATTCACCCCTCCCTTCTCAGTACTTAACTTTCCATTATAAATCCAATAGTTATATATGCTTTTGTGGTGTTTACTATTTTTACTCTTTTAAGTTTTTATGAATCTAAAATATTTGAATGTTTTATTATTATAATCATTCAATAAAGTTTGTATAATGTATTTTTGAATAACTAATTCAACCCCCCTCTTAGTTATTCAACCTATTCTATACTAAGTAGAGAAAAATCATGGCCAAATATTTAAGAGAAACCCCTTCACTGAAAACCCTTAAGTACCAAGCTCTAGAAAGATCTTGCTAGTCAAAAAAATAAGGGCAACATGCTTTCAACTCAAACATCACTTACAAACATATCTCAACACCCAAATAGAATAGTAAAGAAGGCTCTGCATCATCTTAATCTCTTGAATCTCCCTCACCTTCCTCTAAAAAACTTGAAATGGTACCACTACTCTATTTACCACTCTTCACCCTCCACTCCAACTTATATTGGTTGTTACTAAAATTGGCAAGGAGAAAAACCAATTTTCAAACTAAAATTGTAAATTAATTAAAAAATTAACTATTTCTCATTGTTATTGGCATGGATATCATTCAATTCAAATATTTTTTGCAATAAATGTGCATCAATGGAAAAAAATGTCCATCCTTCTTTTCTTGTTATGTGCACATTTATTTCAAAAATAATTTTCAAAGAGGAAATTTGAAGTCTCAATACCTATTGGCTAGGGTTATTGCATCTTTTAGTTTGTATGAATGTTCCAAGGTTTCTACAAAGTTTTATTTACCACTATCTTTGATTATTTGTTTAAGGTTCATTTTCCTTTGTCTTTGATTAGTGTTGCAAGCTTGAGAGGTTTAGTTTTTTCTTTCATCATATTTTCTAGAAAACATGGCCATTGTTATGGGTTTTGTCATATTTATGAAATTTTGGCTTCATACTATGTTCTGGTTTTTGAGATCTTTACATGCAAGCTTAAATTATCATGCTCTTTAGGTGCATCTACACTTAAAATTCTATTAGTAAAAGAGTATGTGGAAAAGTCTTTAGATCCTTTTTGTTGAACATTTTCTATTATTTAGAGCTAAAAATCCTCTTTTTTGGTGCATTTATAATTAAGGAACATAAAATTATGTACTCTAAAAAGTGCACTTCTCTAAGTCATTATATCCAAGGGAATCCATGAGAGGGAAACCTTGAGAAAGCGACCTAGAGCTCCCTAGGCATGGAGTGCAAGGGTATTTTAAGTTTGCTCTCAACTAGAGCTATTAAGCCTATAACCTTGCTAGTAAACCATGCAATGGGAGATTCAATGAAGACAAGGGAAAGAATGCCAGTATCCACAAGAAATCTAAATGAGAATGCAATGCAATACTATGCTAGAATGAAGATGAAAGCTAAGCTATAAAAATGAAAGATAGAAGTATTACAAATCCTTGCTAATTAAACTATGTGAGCTAATCTATAGCATAAAGGAAACTAAATTAAGAATGCAATGATAAAGAAACTAAACTATGATGCAAGAATAAAAATGAAATGATGATGCAATGTTTCAATATGAGAGATCTAAGAATACCATAGCTCCAAAATGTCAAGATTGAGAAGCTCCAAGATTCCAAGATGCTAAGATGCCAAGACTCCAAGAGAATGATAATGCAAGAGATGAATTATGCAAAAGATAAATCATGCAAAAGATGGATGATTAAGAATGAGGAGAGAGTCTCCTTTTAAAGGATTTTAGAAATGAACGGATGGTCAAGATTAAGAGGCAAAAAAGAATTATCAAAGGTGGAAATTAAATCTTGGTTGATTCATGTGCTCAAGATTCTCAAGAGGCAAAATCAATGGACATGGTTAAGAGGCAAAAAAGATATGTGGAAGAGATTAAGAGGCAAAAAGAGATTCCACTCACCTTGAAAAGTGTCCATTCATGTGAAGACAAAAAGTCTTTTTCTTTTTCTTTTTATTTTATTATTTATTTATTGTTTTTAGAAAAGTGGTTTCCATTAAAAGATTTTTTATTTAATTAAAAGAGATTTGTTCTTTTAATTAAATGTGGGTTAGGATAAAGTGATTTTATTATTTAATTAAAAGATATTTTATTTATTTAATTAAAAGAGATTTTTAATTAATTAAAAGAGAGCATGTTCTCTTAATTAAATAAGATTTTTTTTATTTATTTTTTTTCTTTTTTTAATTAAATAAGGCTCAAACCTTAGGAAATATTGAATTGATTATGATTTGATCAAGTAAATTGATATAATTGAAAATGTTGATATTGATTCAGGGACTTGATAAATTGATAAATGGGGTCCCAAAGTCTAGGCGACCATTTTAGGGTGCATACAAAAATTAGTCAAAATATTTATTTTTTATAATGTTGAATCATGTCAATTTGAGTTTTAAGTGCCTAGGCATTTTGATTTTTTTTTATAATTTACCATTTTTTAGAGCTATTTCTTACAGGCTTAAATTATTATGTTTTAAGCTACTCTTGGAACTAAAGTTCTATTAGTGAAGGAATATGTCAAAAAACATTAAATATTTTTCATTCAAAGCTAAAATAGCTTTAGTTTTTCTATCCTTCTTAATTTATTTTATGTATTTATCATGATGCATTTCTAAGAGGGAATTTAAAGTTATCATACGTAACAATTATGGTTAGTGCATCTTCCACTTAGTATGAAAATATGAAAATATTCTACAAGGGTTTGTTATCCTCTATCTTCAAAAGAAAAAAAGTAGACAATTTTTTTTTAAAATGAGCAATAGCTAGGCCTTTAGAAAAATATGACAAGTTGTCATTTCTCAAATCTATCATAGTTTTAAGATCTCTTTTATTTAGAATTCTCTATTATCAACAACTACAATTGCCCTTTTTGTGCATTTATAATTAGAGGACTTAAAATTTGTCAAAATATTTTTTTCAACTTCTCAAATGTTTTATCCAAAAGTCGTAGCTAGGATTTTTTGTAAAATTCAAAGCTTTGAATGTAGAGATGTTTGTACTATTTCATGAAACCATCAAATATCCAAAATTGAAATACACAAAGCTCTTAACGTAGCATGATTTAACCTTGTTGAACATTCTTTGTTATTCACAACTATAATCATTTTTTTCTTTTTTATATTCTAAATTAGGACACTTAAAATTATAGGGAATAGTCAAAAATCATCTAAGAGGGGGGGTTAAATTAATTACTACAAAAATACTTACACATTAAAACCCTTACACCATTCTAGAATAAAACCCTTAATCACATAAATTATTATTACTAATTTACAAAATGTAAAGTATGTAAATGCAAATAAGAAAACATCAACACCACATATCACAAATTTGTTTTTACATGTAAACCCAAACTAGTGTGAAAACCATGGTGAGGTTGATACCCATAATAATACTAATACCTTGTTAGAAGTATAGCTTATTAAAATATAAAAAATGCACATGTATTTAGGCACACTTCCTATAATTCACTACATAATTCACCTTGGGCACCCACCCTAAGGAAGTCACACTAACTTATAATTACAATCCATAATTCTAATTGACTTGACAACACTTTTTTAGACAACAATTTGATAATTCATGAACTGTATAGTAGCATCTCACTATGCCTTGGTTAGTTCCTTTTTAGTAAATTCATATCCCTCATTGCAATACTTTCTACCATAGTATAGACAAATAAGTTAGCCCTCAATAGATATATAAAAATACTTCACTAGCACACACTTGCTTTCATGATTTCAAAAATACTGGGGCATACACAACACATCAATCAAATCCCAACTCACCATATTTAACAAGAACTAGGTTGGAAAAATCTAATCCCTAATTGTTTATCTCTTAGTGCCAAAATTAACCATCAAGATATATGTGTTCTTTCCAAACATCCCTTAGATCCATCAATAACATCTCAAGCTCAAGACCATAACCCTAAAATTCTTTACTAATCTCTTATAAACCATTTTTATAATCTATTATTAACATGTCAACAAAGATCACAAAAATATAACTTAGATTCATTGAACTTTGTCACCTTGATCAATGTAAGTTTTCAAATCATGAGGAACATAATCCTAGATCATCCTAAGGTATCACTAAGCTCAAAAAAAAAAAAAAACACACTACATTTGTTAGATCTACTAGTATCTTATCATAAACTTTCAAGAACATTGTCATCCCCCAGTCAAATACTTGTAAATGCCTTGCAGATCATCAGAATGAGAAACCCTTTGAATGGTAGACACATTTCTATGTTATTAACATGTTCCTAGTTGCAGAACCAATGTTCCCATTTACAATAGGTGTACAATATAAATCTTTGCAAATCTATAATTTTGTAACATTAGAAACTGACAAAATAACCAATCATTATCTATGACACCATAACTTTATCAAATCATCATTTCATAAAATCAAACTTTACAAGAAGAAAGTAGACAACCTCTACATCATCCCATGAGGTATTTGAATCCTCATCTTTATTAACCTTTTATCACCATTCATCTTAACAATCTATGTTACTAGCAGAAATGCATATCTATCAACCCATCTTTATAATAGATATTGAAACCATATGATATTCACACTAGACATACAAACAATATAGTAGACATCAAAAAATCATAGAAGACATGTTGAAATCAATGAAAACACATCTAACTTGTGATATTTCTACCAGGATTCAACTATGTAGTTTTTTGGGTCAAACTCATTGACCCATGTTTCATAAGTAGTGGTTCACAAGAACCCATCTCTCATGAGAATGAACTCATTGTATCTAGGTGATAATCATAGAGGTGAAGCATTGGGACTTCCTAGGAGGTCACCCATCCTAGTACTACTCTATCTTGAGCATTCTTGACTATCGAGACATCCAAATTGCCAACAATCTCCCCCTTTGGCATTCATGGAAACATGTGATAGGAAAAAAAATAAAACATAGTAATGCAATTAGAAACCAAAATTTCTACCAACAATATCTACAATACATCATTATCTTCCATAATCTATCTAATTTTTCTCTGATTCATCACATCTACTCTATCTTTTTTCCCCCTAAGAACATGCTGTCCTTGTTTTTATTCTGATTACACACTCTTCTCTCCATAAGTTTCTCCCCCTTAGATGTACATGATGAAGGAGCATGTTGGGTTCATCCCAATCTTGCATCAACAAAAAAATATTTCTTTGTTATTTTCATTCTTGTTTACTAGTTGGAGAGATTATGCTAATTGATCACCATTTGTTCAATATGGCATGTGTAATCATAAAGTCTTATTCTATACCTATTTGGGATCATCTTCCTATGATCACATCTCCTATTTTTTATCGATATTTGAGATTTGATCCATTTTTTGTCTGTGGGTAATATGTTTGTTTCTTGCCGAGACCTATTTGGAGATCCAATGTGTGGTTGTTGATCTTTGATTTTTGACCATTAAAATTGTAGCATGTGGTTGATGGGTCTCTCATGGACTATTTCCTATGATTTTGTATCTTCTTCTTTCACTTTTCTTGGATCTTTTATTTATTTTTGGTTGGACCTATTTGTTTGTACATGTTTCCTTCTTGGGGAATGTAATTCTCTCTTGGCCAACCTTTAGAGGCATTTCCTATATGTAATAACTAGATGTATCTAGTGTGGAGGATAGAGGATATTAGTAATTGGTTCATGAAACCTATATTTGAGAATTTAAAAGATCACAATTAGGATTAAGTTCCATTGCATGTATATGTTTGTAACTAGGAAGGCCTAACAGCCTGCCATTTATGTTGTTTGATCTCTGAATAATATATTAGATTGTGCATTCTCTCTCTATTTTTGTAATTTTTTTTCCCTATGTTACTCTTAGCTATGAGGTTGGGCATCTCCTTTGGGGATTCTCCCACCTTGGCATTGTACCAAGTGGTATTAAAGAAAGGTTTTGTTTGTAGAAAGAGAGTTGAATTTTTTTTAGGGTAGAAGATTGCAGTCTAGCCTACAATTGTAGAGGGTTGTGAAAATGGTTCATGGAAGGAGAGATGTTTACCCTGCTATATTGGATATGTTGGGACAAATTTTTGCTAGGCTTGAAGCTGTTGAGACAACCCAAAGAAGAGGAAGAACTATTGAAGATGTTAGTGAAGATCAAGATGTAGAACTAAAAGAAGGAAAAGAACAAGCCCATGTTCTTGAACAAGGTGAAGAAATATTCCTGAGAGATTTAACAACTGTGAATCAAAAACCACATTTCAATCCTCTATAATATGATGGCAAGTTGAATTTAGATTAATTGTTGGACTAGATGTATGAAATGGAGAAATATTCATGGTGGGAACATGAAATTTTTTCAATACAAATTTGAAAAGACATGCATCTTTATGGTGGGAAAATGTGAAGGTTGATCAAAACAAGAGAGGAAAAGAAAAGATCAAGGTATGGGAATTGAAGGATAAATTCCTACTGAATGATTATCAAGTTAGTTTGATGAGAAGACTAAAAAATTTGAAATAAAAGGATACTATTATAAGAGAATATACTGAAGAATTATATAGATTGGACATCATATTTGGATAGATGGATGATGAAGTTGAAAGAGTTGTAAGATACTTGGATGGATTGAGAACTTATATACAAGATGAAATCAGTTTGGTCAAGATGAATATCATTGAAAGAATCCTATCAATTTGCATTGAAAGCAGAAGAGAAGCTAAACATAAGGCATGATAAGAGGAAGAGAGGTAGATGTTGTATATTTTCTATAGAAAGAGGTAGATCTTATGGAAAAATAAATACATATGATCAGGAAAAGATAAATTCAGATGAAGGAAAATCAAAATGGAGAGGAGAAAGTTCATACCAAGGAAGAGGAGGTTATTCAATGGGTAGTTACCGTAGAGGTAATGATCATAACTGAGAAGATAGAACTTGGTTTAAGGGAGCTTTTTTCAAGTGTGGTGAAGAAGTACATAGGGAATGTGAATGTAAGAAGGTTGGTAGTAGTAGAAGGAATGCACTTGGATAGGTAGATTAACCTAATTCAATGAGCCAACTAGAAGGTGGTTAAAACTTGATGATTAGGAGAGATTTGTGGAATGAAGGAACTAATGAGGACTCTCTGATGAAAGGCTTATTCAAAACTAGATGTAAAGTTGTTGGAAAAGGGTTAAATGGTGATCATTGATAGTGGAAGTTAAAATAATTTAGCATGAAAAGAGATAGTTACAAAGTTGTAGTTACTGAGGATGAAGCACCCTAATAAAATTTTGGTAAGTGAACATTGTCTTTAAAATTTGAGATCTAAAATTATCATTCTAAATTTCTTTGTGATATTATGCTGATGGATTGTTTTCAGCTCTTGTTGGGTAAACCATGGAAGTGTAATAGACAAGCTATACATGATGGTAGATTGGATAGGTATACTATTATGGATAATGGGAAGAAAAAAATTTAGTTATGTCTGATAGAAGAATTTAAGAATGATAATTGCACTTCTGTTAGACTTTTCTTTCTTGAAGAAAAATAGTTCATAAATGGTTTGAAGAATAATGATGTGTGCTATGCTTTTATTCCTAATAGACCTATTGTGAAGAGAGGGTGATTCACACTCGGAAGCTAAAGAATTGTTGACATAATTTAATGATATCATTTTAGATAATATACCTAATGGGTTACCTCCAATTAGAAGCATTAGTCAAAGCATGGATATTATACGAGGAGCTAGTTTACCTAATAAGGAACCTCAACAATTGACACCTATATAGATTGAATAATTGAATAGAATGGTTCAATAATTGTTGCAGAAGGTTTTGATCAGAGTAATTTTGAGTATGTGTGTAGTACTAGTTGTGTTGGCACCTAAAATAATGGAGAATGGAGAATGTGTACATATTCAAGAGTTATACATAGGATCATAGTGAAATACTAATTCCCCTTGCCTAGGATGGATGATATCATGGATTGCTTGAGTGGAGAAAAGTACTTTACCAAAATTGATTTGAAAAGTGGCTATCATCAAATCAAAATTAGAGAAGGAGATGAATGGAAGACTACTTTCAAGACAAGAGAAGGTTTGTATGAGTGGTTTGTTATGCCTTTTGGTTTGACAAATGCACCTAGTACTTTTATGAGGTTCATGAATGAGATATTAAATAAATTATTGGGTAATTGTTTTGATTGTTTACTTCTATGACATTCTAATATTTAGTAAGAATAAGCAAGATCATTTATTGCATCTGAAATAAGTATTGCAGAGATTGAAAGTAGAGAATTTGTTGATTAGCTTAAAGAAATGTTCTTTCATGAAGGAAGAGATAGTGTACTTGGGTTTTTTGATTTCAATTGAAGGTTTGAAGATGGATCTTGAAAAATTTAGAGAAATATTGGAATGGGCTACACCTAATAATTCTAGTGAAGTCAGATCTTTTCATTGATTGGCAAGTTTGTATCAAAACTTCATAAGGAATTTTAGTTCTATTTGTAATTCTATGATAGACACAATGAGAGGAGACAGTAAAGATTTCAAATGGACACATGGGGAAGACAAAAAATTTGAGACCTTGAAGTAGAAGGTAGTTTAATTATCAGTACTAGCTTTATGTGATTTCTCTAAAGTATTTCAGGTTTATTGTGATGCAAGTGGAAGTGCAATGGGTGAAATATGGAATCAATAAGGTAACCCTATTACATTTTATAGTGATAAATTGAATGATTCTAAGAGGAAGTATTTAGTCTATGATCAATAATTTTATGCTATTGTTCAAGATTTAAAGAAATGGAGACATTATTTAATGCCTAAGAAATTTGTGATATACACCGATATTAAAGAATTGTAGTATCTTGGTAGTCAAAATAAGTTGAATTAGAGACATATGAAGTGGGTTGAATACTTGTAGAATTTTACTTTTGTGTTGAAGCAAAGAAGTGGATTGTCAAGTAGGGTTGTAGATGCATTTAGAAGAAGAAGAAGAATTTTATTGACTAATATGAGAGTTGAGGTACTTGGTTTTGATGATTTGAAAAGTTTGTATGAAACTAGCCCTAATTTTGCAGAACCTTGGAAAGCATGTAAAGAACTGATCATAGATAATCAGAGTAAGAGGGTTGATTACTTCATTCTAGAAGGTATGTTGTTTAAGGAAATTCAATTATATATACCAAGAGGATCAATCAAAGAAAATATAATAAAAGAGAAATATAGTAGAGGACTTGGAGGACATTTTGGTATTGATAAGACAATGAGTATGATTAAGGAGAAATACTTTAGGCCTTAGTTGTATAGGAGTGTTCAGAAATCTATTTGAAGTTACATAATTTTCCAAGTTTCTAAGGGAATAAGTCATAATATAGGGTTATACACACCTTTACCTATTCCTAGTAGACCTTAGGAAGATATTAGCATGTATTTTGTTCTTGGCTAAACGTAAAGAGGTAATGACTATATTTGTTGTGCTAGACATATTTTCAAAGATTCCACATTTCATTCCTTTTAAGAAAACATCAGATTATATTCATACAATAGATCTATTATTTAGAGAGGTTGTGAGATTGTATGGGTTTCCTAAGACTGTTACTTCTAACCAGGATAGTAAATTTGGGGGATACTTTTGGAAGATACTTTTGAAGAAGATGGGTACAGGTTTGAATTTCAGTTCTACATTTCATCCACAAACTGGTGGACAAATAGAAGTTGTGAATAGGAGTTTGGTTAATTTGTTAAGATGTCTTGCTAGAGATAAACTTGATAATTGGGATTTGATTTTGGCACATGAAGGGTTTTCATATAACAATTCAGTGAACCAAAGTACAAGTAAAACATATTTTGAAATGGTTACTCAAAGGCATCATAAAGGAATATTAGATTTGAAAGATATTGGTCTAGAGGAAAATAGAAGAGTTGAAGCAAAGGGATATGTTGAATTCATGAAGAATTTTCATGATGAGGTGGAAGTATAATTTGGAACATAGTAACCATAAATATAAGGATTTAGCTAGCTGATCTAGGAGCCCTAAAATATTTAAGGTTGTTGATGAACTTATGATTTTCTTGAAGAAGGGAATATTTCCTTTTGGAACCTAGAGTAGGCTAAAGATGAAGAAGTTTGGGTCTTGTAAGATACTGAAGAAATTTGACAGTGTTAATTCATTTGAGGTTGAGTTACTAGTTGACATGGATATATCACCTATATTCAACATTGTAGATTTTTATGAATAACATGAGTTAGATGATGATATCTATTTTTTTGTACATGTTTCCTTCTTGGAGAATATAATTCTCTCTTGGATGACCTTTATAGTTGTTTCCAATATGTAATAACTAGATGTATCTAGTGTGGAGGATAGAGGATAGTATTAGTTTGTTCATGAAACCTAGATCTGAGACATTGATAGATCACAATTAGGATTAAGTTTCATTGCATGTATATTGTCATAACCTAGAAGGACTGACATCCTAGCATGTATGTTGTTTGATCTCTAAATAATACATTGAATCATGAATTCTCCCTCTATTTTTGTGTTGTTGTTTCTCTATGTTACTCTTAGTTGCAAGGTTGGGTATCTCCTTTGGGAATTATCCCACCTTAGCATTGCACTAGTACACCACTCTTCTTGACAAAATAATATTTTTTATTATGTGAAAGTATATATGAACTTTCTTATCTCATATGATCTATTATTTATTATCTTTTTTTATGATCTTCTCTTATGATCCTCTCTTATGGTCTTGTTTTCTGATCTACTCTTGTTATTTTATCTTTTTTGAATTCTGATTTAGTCTTTTTTATTTTTATATCTACTTCTCTCCCCCTTTGACATAAATGAAAAAGGTGCATCATCTTCTCTTGTACAACTTTATTTTCCATATAAATTTCTAATTCATTTTCTTTATTTTCTTCTACTACCTTGTCAATATCTTCTTTCCTTCTTTCACATATCTCTGAGCTACTAAACACATCCAACATCGATCAAGCACCAAAAACTTAACTCTCTAATTTTTTCAATTCCTTGTAGTTTTATTTTCAAACACTCAACTTCAAATCAAAAAAATTTACCTTAACATGCTTACTACCCCCCCTAAATAGTAGCTTCCATACATCAACATAGTTGTAAGATTTATCTTTGAAACATATCAGACTGATGTGATTCTCCACATCTTAATATTGTTCAGGAGGATTAATTGTTGGAAAGTTGTGTATACTAAAGTATATGACTAGATATAGTTTTTTCATTATGGAAACAAAGTCATATAGCATTTTGGAGTCAGCGCACTAAAGTGTAAAGATTAGAATTCAGTTAAGTGATGAAGACTGGATAGCATACAAAGCACTAGAGACTCAGACCATCAGCGTACATGTGTATGGATGAATTAAGGTATTCACCCTGGAAGTTAAGGTTGTTATACTATATGCTTAATCTAAGAGTGCATAAGTAGATATGAAAAGATGTGAAAGTTATAGTCAGTTGAAGTTGCACAGCCAGTGTGTGCCAGCAGAGAATAGAGCATGGAGCCGATAGTGACTATTTTGGTATGTGATTATAAATTAATGTTGTAGAGGCTATGCACCCATTGTATTTAGGTTGCTGACATATGTACATGTATAATTGTAAGCATGCTTAAGCCAATTCATTTGGAAGCATTATTTGTAATTAGTTATAGGGCCAACCTAATTGTATAATTGGTATGAGCGCATAAATATAAGGTGCACCCATTGTATTCAGTATGGAAGGAGTAATAGAGTTGTGATAAGTAGAGCAAACGTATGAAAAGTGAGCATAAGATGTATTAGAGCTCTGCTAGAGGTCAAAGCATTAGCGTACCAAAGGAACTAATCTAACAAGCAGTGTCATAGTAAACAATTCACCTACAAATATAGTGTGTATCTGATTCAGAAGGTTGTAGCCTTCACCATTTGAGTAGTGAGCTCTAGGATAGTTAGTCCACTCCCCTAATAGGGATCATTGTAAAAGACTCCTAATAGGGTCTGACTCTTAACAAGGTCTACTATACTTAAAGCATTGTAAAGCCACTCCTAACAGGGTAAAGGATCTTCTAACAAGGATCACAAAACACTAGTGTAGATTATTAGTGGGTATCAAGTCCCACTGGAGTTTTTACCTATTTGGGTTTCCCCATAACCATATTGGTGTCATGTGTTGATTTCATGTTTCATGTTTATGTGAATGATTAATTCAGTTCTTAAGCATTTATGTTCAGCATAAAGATTAAAGTAAAAAGTTAAAATACAATGAACATTGATTCACCCCCCCCTATCAGTGTTCCCATTCCTAATAGTTGGTATCAGAGCTCTAGTCCTTAGCAAATAAGTTTAACCACTTGAGGAGATCATGGACAAAGAAGATATGAAACATCTAGAGAAAAATCTTGAAGACTTCCACAATTCAGAAAGAGAAATTGAAGAACTAAAAGAAAAAGTTAGTGATGCTTAATTAGTTATCAAAAGACTAAGAAAGGATTTGAAAGGATCCTCTAATAGTGAACTTGAAGAAAAATTCAAGAAGTTGAGTGAAGAAGATGCATCCTTATTAAGTCAGCTTGAAGAATTTGATGACAAACTGATGAACAATCAAATGTCTATAATGAACAAGTCAAGGAGAACCTTCAACTCAATGAAGAACTAAGGGAAGCTAACTTAGAAATCTTGGAGCTAAAGAATATCAAAGAGAGCTTGGAATCTGAATTGAAGAAGTCAAAGGATCATATTGAAAAATTACACACCAGTGCTGAATTGGTAGAATCATAGTTGCATGCAAGAAGAATCAGAGGAGACACTAGCTACATTGGATATAATGAAGCACAAAATCAGATCGAAAGTATGCAAGAAAGAAAGGATTCACAAAAGAACTCTACTGATACTGAGAAGACTGAAGATCAAACCAAAGACAATAGTGATCCTCCTAAGAATGAGCACAGGCCTATCGAACGCACCTTTTTTGCATGTAACAAGCATGGACACATTGCAAGGAACTATACAGAGGTAAAACATTTCAATGGTTATTGTTATACATGTAATAGATTTGGTCATATAGCAATAAATTTCAAGACTAGTAAGAAGAATAGGATTTAGCATGATCAAAGAAATCAAAATCAGACCAATGCAAGAAGTTCTTAGAATGTTACATGTCAGATATGTAACTATAATGGTCACTCAGCCAGAACATGCAAAATGGTGACCCATGTTAATGCACCAAGGAATAATAGACCTCCAGTGATTTTTCACACTTGTAACAAGGCTCGACATATCTCAAAGTTTTTTAGATCAAGGACGTAAGGTCAAGAAAGCCCTAAAAAGGCCGAAGAACCAGTTTTGGATCCTAAAGTAGAAGTCAAGTTTGTGAAGGCCTCAGAAGATGCGAGCTTGATTTGGTTAGAAGGAAAGAAGGACAATCTTGTTGAGAATGTATTGGATCCATCCCAAGTGTACACACCCTCTACATCTGCATAAATGGCCCTCAGGGTCATAGGGGAAGCTAATTTAGCTCTAGTCCATTGCGTTCCTGGTATTCTCATCCTCAGAGTATGCACCTTTGGACTTAAGCTATTGGAGTATATAGGAACCTTTGTGCAAGAGCACACATGTTGATTGTTAGCAGAACTCAAGTTTGAAAATTTGAAGTGATAGCCTGGTTTATGCGAGTTGCATTAATGGTGAATTTCTTACTTTAAGTACACAAAAAATTGTTTATTCACTCATTGCATTCATATTCAAAGTGATTGGAGAGAAGATTGAGCCTTCGAAGTTGTTGTCAAGATTTGGAGATTAAATTATTAGTGTTTGCAGTGCATTTGATCAGTTGCAAGAAACCCTAGCTCATTGCGCTAATTCGAAAGCCATCTGAACATCTCAGAGATCATTTAGAAATCAAATATCAAGTAAGTCATGGCCACTCCTATTGTTTTTTATGTTGCTGAGAAGAAGAGGTATGTTTTCAAGAGGCACCCATTTAAATCAACCCTAGATGATTTAGAGGGAGCATTTTCCCACACACTGATGGGCATCATGCATGTAGAAGACATAAGGGCTTACAGCTATTGTAAGAAGAAACCTGTTGGACTAGGTAGGTTAAGAGCGCACATGGACACAATGTTGAAACTAGAAAAAATGTTCATGGATGAATACAACAAATGGAATGATCACCCCATTGTTAAATATACCACGACATATGAATTATATGAAACTTAATGGATAAAGATATTATTGAGTAGAATCCATGATGATTTTTTTTGGATTGGAGATGTACCAGTAAGAATCATAGGAGACTTAATTCATGAGATGATAGGCCTTTCTAAGATAGGTGCCATCCTTCTTGTGGATAAGGATGTCAGGAAAATGGTGGAGAAAGTGTGTAAATCCAAAAGTGATAAGCGTAGCATGACCATTGAGCCTATAGAGAAACTAGACATCAAGTTGATATCAATGATATTGGGTTATAGATTTCATCATACTAGCGGGGTGAATAGTGTGTCTGTGGGCACTATTCTAGCAGCCATCCATCTTGTGCAAGAAGATGGAGAGTTCAACTTGTGTGATATCTTGTGTGCATAGTTGATAGACAACATCAAAGCTATCAAACATGACAAGACTAAGGTATTTAGGTTTGGGTCCCTAATCATCTATATCTACCTTCATATAGTTGGTAAAGTGTCAGACTTATATCTAGACAAGTCAATTCCTACCATGCCATAGATATCAAACAAGGCATCCACAGAAAGCACACTAAGAGATTACATCACTTTGGAATTGAAGACCTTTAGAGCAAGGATGTAGATGAGGTACATGATTCCTGAGAGTATTGTAGAAAAGTATAAGGATACAATATGATTCATGGTGGAGATTGATACTACATGTATGGAAGCTGTGGAACCTAGAACTAAGTGGATTCATCCACTTGGGTATGAAGTTGAAGAAAAAGTTGTTGAAGCTTATGCATAAGTACTACTATTAGCCCCTAAGGATGACAATGAACCTAGGTGGGGAACCTATGAAGAGAAGACTAGAGAAGTTGATGCGAAGATAAATAGTGTTGCAAAAAAAAGAAAGGTTGCAAAGGTCACATCAGAGATCCTAAGAATACATGGTGTATCACAAGAAGACCTTGATAAAGAAAGGGCTGAGAAGATTGCCCTAGAATTGAAGAGTGTAGTAGAAAAACAAGAAGATCCCAAGATGAAAAAGATAAAAATTGAAAAATATGACAGTAAGAAGGATAAAGAAGATAATACTCCTTGTGCACCCAAAGATACTCCTCTAGAGTACAAGCCTTTTTTTGAAAGGAAGAAAGAAGCTAGGACTAGTCATCCATCCTTGCGAGCATTAAGGAGCAAGAAAAACACTCAAGCACCTCCTCAGGCAAGATTCAGACCTAGCCTTAAAGTTTTGAATGCAAGAATTGTTGATGAAGGAAGAATTGATCAAGTAGGGAAGTTCTATGAATCTTACAGTGAGATTGACAAATCTAAAATACATAGTATGATTGTCAAACACATGATAAAATTCAAGAAGACAGTCCTTGAATTGAAAACAAAATTTCCAGATAAAGTATGGGACATTCTAGAAAATCTAAAGAGACAAGCTAATGAGGAAGATCAAATAATATGAGAAAAAGTATTAGAAGATACTCTGTTTGTATGTTCTAAAGAAGTGAAACTGATATTGAATTTGGTGAAGTTGCACCTAAGGACTAAGATGAGGACTATAAACATCATGAATAAAGATTATGATTTGATTGCGAAGGAAATAGAGAAGGCCTTTAAAAAGGTTTTATTGGAGAAATAGATAAAACCACCTACTACACCCATCTCTCATGCACCCATCAGGGAAGATAAAGTGGCAGAGCCCACTAATGTACCAATGATAGGTCCTCAAGACTCAGCACCCATAGCAAAAACTCAAATAGAAGCATATCAATCTATGCCCATAACGGAATCACCCAAAGACAACACAATTATCATAAATAATGTGGAAATAGCCATAGCGGCTACTGATAAGGAGTTGGAAAAGTTTGAGGAAGCATTTGTCAACATTGAGGAAGCAGAAATCCTATGCGGCAATACCCCTCCCACTCAGCAAGAAGAAGTAATCATAGAAGATATATCTGATGAGAAAGAAGAAGAAAAGAAAGGAGTAAAGGAAGAAAAGAAATATGAGTCTTCTATTGATTTGGTCAAGGTGAAGCAAGAGGTGATGGATAGCACTCCCATCACTCCCTCCTCAACATTGTTGTCAAGTTTCACACTTGACACTAGTAGTTTGGACTCCTAGAAGGAAGAAGACCTGATTAAGTTTAGTGTACTAGTTATGGAGAAGGCTAAGGAGAAGCAAGTAATGAGAAATCCTCTCCTGGTGGAATCAGTAAATATTTTGAATAGTTTTTTGCCAAAGGATAAGAAGATGGTAAATATACATTCAGTTGATGATGTGAGCACAGTCATCTCTTAGTTCAAAGTCAATTTTTCAAACCTAGAAGAATTTGTGGCCATAGTGGTAGAGGAGAAGTACTTAAAGAAGAGACTCAATGAACTGATCAGTAATTTTGCACTAGACTTGAACTCTCTTAAGTCTGGTTAGGCATCATTAAATGAATTTGTAGATCAAGGAAGGAAGGAAATATTTTAGTGCTAGACACATCCACTAATGTAAACATGTGTAACAATGTCTATCAAGGGTAGTTGGACATAATTGATAAGGCAAAAAAATAAATGGAGAAGATAAGGTCTAGACAGACTTAGTTAAGGAATGCTCTTGCGCCCTCCCTAGACATTCTTAGTCAGAACATAAAGGAGATTGATGTGACCATGATAACCTATGATCAAGGTTTGAGCATAGAATTGGAGAAGATGGAGAAGCTTCAATATGCATTATGCACCCATCTACAGATAGTCAACTCTCTATTAACCTTTTGGAAGAAGGAGATCCAGAAACTCAAGATTGCATATCGAGATATTTTCCCTCAGTAAGTGTATGTAGATAAATTTTTTGATGTGCCTTTGTCATTAATGTAAAAGGAGGATTTGTGTATATAATATGGACCACATATATGTATAGGGAGATATAAGAGTATGTATAAAATGTATAGAAGATAGAACATTTTGTGTAAAGGGACAATTAGAGACTTGGCCATATTCCTTTGTTGCCATCAATGACAAAGGGGGAGATTGTTGGCAAGTTTTCTATACTAAAGTATATGACTAGATATAGTGTTTTCATTATGGAAACAAATTCATATAGCAATTTGGAGTCACCACACTAAAGTGTAAAGATTAGAATTCAGTTAAGTGTTGAAGACTAGATAGCATATAGAGCACCAAAGACTCAAAGCATCAGTGCACGTGTGTATGGATGAATTAAGGTATGCACCCTAGAAGTTAAGATTGTTAGACTATACTTATGCTTATTCTAAGAGTTCATAAGTAGATATGAAAAGATGTGAAAGTTATAGTTAGTTGAAGTTGCACAGCCAGTGTGTGCCAATAGAGAATAGAGCATGGAGCCGATAATGACTATTTTGGTATGAGATTATAAATTAATGTTGTAGAGGCCATACACCCATTTTATTTAGGTTGCCAAAATATGTACATGTATAATTTTAAGAATTCTTAATCCAATTCATTTGGAAGTGTTATTTGTAATTAGTTATAGGGCTGACCTAATTGTATAATTGGTATGAGCACATAAATATAAGGCGTGCCCATTGTATTCGGTATGGAAGGAATAATAGAGTTGTGATAAGTAGAGAAGAGGTATGAAAAGTGAGCATAAGATGTATTAGATCTTTTCTAGAGGTCAAAGCATCAGCACACCAAAGGAACTAATCTAACAAGCAGTGTCATAGTAAACAATTCACCTGCAGATATAGTGTGTATCTGATTTAGAAGGTTGTAGCCTTCACCATTTGAGCAGTGAGCTCTAGGAAAATGAGTCCACTCCCCTAATAGGGATCATTGTAAAAGACTCCTAACAGGGTCCGGCCCTTAACAAGGTCTATTGTACTTAAAGCATTGTAAATCTACTCCTAATAGGGTAAAGGATCTTCTAACAAGGATCACAAAACACTAGTGCAGATTATTAGTGGGTATCAAATCCCACTGGGGTTTTTACCTATTTGGGTTTCCCCGTAACCATATTGGTGTCATGTGTTGATTTCATGTTTCATGTTTATGTGAATGTTTTATTTAGTTCTTAAGCATTTATGTTCAGCATATAGATTAAAGTAAAAAGTTAAAATACAGTGAACACTGATTCAGCCCCCCCCCCCCTCCCTCTCAGTGTTCCCATTCCTAACATTAATGACCCCTAAATTTCCTATATGAGTAGGCTCTTTGTTGACAACATGCTTTCTTTTCTTTCTCTTGAACATGATTTTGCACTTCTGTCTCTTTCCATCTTTCTTCTCCCTCTCCTTTCCTTTGTCTTCTATTTGTTTGTCCCTCTTCATCTCCATTAGATCAAATTCATCTACTTGTGTGTCTATTTAGTGTTAAAAAATTTATGTAGACATATTGTATCTGAGACATATAACAATAATCTTCTTACTATCATCATTCCTCATCATAGAAAATGGAAATCTACCTATTTTTATTATGGTAGTAACATTTATCCTTCTCACACCATTGAATATATCTAAGACATGATAAATTCTCTTTCCTATAGGAAAATGACTCTTAGTTCTTTAATATGAGGCTCTTTGTCCATAATTTCTACGATCAAAAAAACTACCATTGAATTTTTTAGGCTTAGGATTTCCTACCACATTCTTCTTTCTCTTATTTCTCTTTCTACCCTTTCACATCTTTTGAATCTTCTTATTCTTGTTTTCCCTATCCTTCTCTTGTTTCCCTTAACCTTTATCTTGGCTTTGTCCTTCTATTCTTTAGATTTTCTTCTTCTTCTTTGCCTTGTTGTTATGTCCTTTGGCTTTATTCTTGTCTTGACCAAGCTTGGATCATTCTCCTTTCACATGTATGAAACCATTGTTTTATCTTTCAAGAAAAGCCTCAATTTTATCTAATCTAAGCATGAGATTATCCAAATGATTATTTATAGTTCTAATCTCTTCCATGACATACTTTGACCATTCATCACCAAATTTTTAAACTTATGGTTTTAGAAAAATTAGATCCTTTGTAGTCTTACTTCTTGTCTAAACTCCTTTGATCTTATCTCCCATGATCTATCCATCATTTTAGTTTAGTCTTATACACGTTGGTAGCATTTACTTTATCACATGCCTTTGTTCTTATTTGTCTCTATCATATTAATCTCTTGTAGTCACTGGTATACTAGGAGCTTGGGTTTGAACCAGTTGATATTTTATTTGATTATCATTATTGATTTTTTTTCCAACTTAATATTTATTAGATTTGGTTATATTCTCAATACTTTCTTCCACCTTAACATTTTTTCTTTCTATTGACTTCTTTATCTTTTGTTATAGCACCTATATGCTCTTCTATTCATAGAATATCCAAGGATAATACCTTCACTACTCCTTGCATCAAAATTTCCTATATCTTCATCTCTCTTTATGTAACATTTACTACCAAAAATTTTGAAGTATTTAACAATAGGCACATGACCACATCAAAATTCATAAGGTGTCTTAGAAATTCCATCTCTAATCTTTACTCAGTTAAGAGTGTCTGCTAGAGTGCTCACAACTTCTCTCCAAAATATATGTGGAATATTCCTTTCAAGCATCATGGTCCTAGAAGTCTATAGAATTTATCTATTCTTTTGTTCTACTTCACCATTCTATTTTGGAGTCCTATGATAAGACAACTATCTCTTTCTTCCATGCATCTCATAGAATGTGTTGAACTCATTTGATGTAAAATCTCCACCTTTGTCTAATCTTAGCTTCTTCAATTTCAGACTATTATCATTCTCCACCATTGAATTGAAGGCCTTGAACTTACCAAAAGCTTCCAACTTCTCCTTCAAGAAGGTCATCCATACCATTTTTGAATAATCATTAATCACTAGCATAAAATATGTGTTTCCTTGAAATTTTATAATCTTGGTAGGGCCACACAAATCAATTTTTAAAAGATCAATAAAACCATTATAAGTTTATTTCTTAGAGTGAAAATTATCTCTTTTTTTCTTACCTGATTGGCATTCCTTGAAAAAACTATTAACAAACTTCTTCATATTATGAAAATATCTAACATAAAAAGTAGAACTTATAGCAACAATATTGTCAAATTTCATATGAAACAACCTCTTATGCCATAATTGGATTTCATTTATCTGATAAATCAAACAAGTCTTTTGACCACTACTCAATAGAAATATGTTACCTATTACCTTGGATCTAGCAGAAATTTCCCTTCCATAATCATTTAAGATCTTGCATGTGTAATTATTGAAATGAAAACCACAACCTTTATCCATTAGTTGACCGACACTAAGAAGATTATGTTTCAAACCTATTGTAAATTTTTCTATACTAAAGTATATGACTAGATATAGTGTTTTCATTATGGCAACAAAGTCATATAGCAGTTTGGAGTCAGCGCACCAAGTGTAAAGATCAAAAATTAGTTAAGTGTTGAAGACTAGATAGCATACAGAGCACCAGAGACTTAGAGCATCAGCGCATGTGTGTACGAATGAATTAAGGTATGTGCCTTGGCAGTTAATATTGTTAGACTATAATTATGCTTATTCTAAGAGCACATAAGTAGATATGAAAAGATGTGAAAGTTACAGTCAGTTGAAGTTGCACTGCAAGTGTGTGTCAGCAGAGAGAAGAGCATAGAGCCGACAGTGACTATTTTGGTTTACGATTGTAAATTAATGTTGTAGAGGATATGCACCCATTGTATTTAGGTTTTTAACATATTTATATGTATAATTGTAAGCACGCTTAAGTCAATTCATTTGGAAGTGTTATTTGTAATTAGTTACAGGGCTGACCTAATAGTATAATTGGTATGAGCACATAAATATAAGGTTCACCCATTGTATTCAGTATGCAAGTGGAAATAGAGTTGTGAGAAGCATAGAAGAGGTATGTGAAGATAGCATATGACATATGAGAGCTTTGCAAGAGGTCAAAGCATTAGCACACCAAAGGAACTAATCTGACAAGCAGTGTCACAGTAACAATTCACTTGCAGATATAGTGTGTATCTGATTCAAAAGGTTGTAGCCTTCATCATTTGAGCAGTGAGTTCTAGGATAGTGAGTCCACTCCCCTAACAAGGATAATTGTAAAAGACTCCTAATAGGGTTTGACCCTTAACAAGGTCTACTATACTAAAAGCATTGTAAAGCTACTCCTAATAGGGTAAAGGATCCTCTAACAAGGATCACAAAACACTAGTGTAGATTATTATTGGGTATCAAGTCCCACCGGGGTTTTTACCTATTTGGGTTCCCCCGTAACCATATTGTTGTCATGTGTTGATTTCATGTTTCATGTTTATGTGAATGTTTAATTTAGTACTTAAGCATTTATAATTCAATATTCAGATTAAAGTGAAAATTTAAAATATAGTGAACACTGATTCACCCCCCTCCCCCTCTCAGTGTTCCCATTCCTAACAATTGGTATCAGAGCTCTAGTCCTCAGCACATAAGTTTAACCACTTGAGGAGATCATGGAAAAGGTAGATATGAAACATTTGAAGAAGAATCTTGAAGCAGCTCTTGAAGACTTGGACAATTCAGAAAGAGAAATTGAAGAACTAAAAGAAAAAGTCAGCGATGCTCAATTAGTTATCAAAAAACTAAGAAAATATTTGAAAGGAGGCTCTAATAATCAACTTGAAGAAATAGTCAAAAAATTGAGTGAAGAAAATGCATCTCTATTGAGTCAGCTTGAAGAATTAGATGACAAACTAATGAACAATCAAGATGTCTACAATGAAAAAGTCAAGGAGAACTTTCAACTCAATGAAGAACTAAGGGAGGCTAACTTAGAAATCTTGGAGCTAAAGAATATCAAAGAAAGCTTGCAATCTGAATTAAAGAAGTCAAAGGATCATATTGACAAATTACACACCAGTCCTGAATTAGTAGAATCATAGTTGTATGCAAGAAGAATCAAAGGAGACACTAGCTATATTAGGTACAATGAAGCACAGAATCAGATTGATAGTATGCGAGCAAGAAAGGATTCAAAGAAGAACTCTACTGATACTAGGAAGATTGAAGATCAAACCAAAGACAATAGCAATCCTCCTAAGAATGAGCGCAAGCCTATAAAACACACCTATTTTGCATGTAACAAGCATGGACACATTGCAAAGAACTGTACAGAGGTAAAACCCTTCAATGGTTATTGTTATACATGTAATAGATTTGGTCATAGATCAATAAATTGCAAGACTAGTAAGAAGAGCGGGATTTAGCATGGTCAAAGAAATCAAAATCAGACAAATGTTAGAAGTTCTCAGAATGTTACATGTCAGATATGTAACTATAATGGTCACTCAGCCAGAACATGTAGAATGGTGACTTATGTCAATGTGCCAAGGAATAATAGACCTCCAGTGATTTGTCACACCTATAACAAGGCTAGACATATCTCAAAGTTTTTTAGATCAAGGATGCAAGGTCAGGAAAGCCATAAAAATATTGAAGAACCAGTTTTAGATCCTAAAGTAGAAGTCAAGTTTATGAAGGCCTCAAAATATGTGAGCTTGATTTCATTAGAAGGAAAGAAGGGAAATGTTGTATTGGATGCATCCCAAGTGGACGCACCCTCTACATCTACATAAATGGCCCTCAGGGTCATAGGGGGAGATAATTTAGCTCTAGACCCCTATGTGGCTGGTATACTCATCCTCAGAGTATGCACCTTTGGACTTAAGCTATTGAAGTGTATAGGAACCATTGTGCAAGAGCACACATGCTGATTGTTAGTGGAACTCAAGTTTGAAAATTTGAAGTGACAGCCTAGTTTACCCGAGTTGCATTAATGGCAAAATTCTTACTTTAAGTACACAGGAAGTTGTTTATTCACTCATTACATTCATACTCAGAGAAATTGGAGAGTAGATTGAGCCTTGGAAGTTGTGAAGATTTGGAGATTAAGCTTTCAATAATTGTAGTGCATTTGATCAGTTGCAAGAAACCCCAGCTTGTTGTACCAATTCGGAAGCCGTTAGAACATCTCAGAGATCATTTGCAAAGCAAATATCAAGTAAGTCATGACCACTCCTATTATTTTCTATTTTGTTGAGAAGAAGAGTTATATTTTTAAGATGCACCCATTTAAGTCAACCCTAGATGATTTAGAGGGAGCATTCTCCTGCACGTCGATGGGTGTCATGAATGTAGAAGACATAAGGGCTTACATCTATTATAAGAAGGAACTGGTTGTACTGGATAGGTTAAGGGTGCACATGGACACAATGTTATAACCAGAAAAAATGTTCATGGATGATACACCAAATGGAATGATCACCCCATTATTGAATATACCATAGCATATGAATTCTATGAAACTAAATGGATTAAAATATTGTTGAGTAGAATCCATTATGACTTGTTTTCGATTGGAGATGTATGAGTAAGAATAATAGGACACCTAATTCATGAGATGACAAGCCTTTCTAAGATAGGAACCATCCTTCCTATGGGTAAGGATGTCAGGAAAATGGTGGAGCAAGTGTGTAAATCCAAAATTGATAAGCACAGCATGACCATTGAGCCTATAGAGAAACTAGACATCAAGTTGATATCAATGATATTGGGTTACAGATTTCATTACACCAGCAAGGTGGATAGTGTGTCTGTGGGCACTATTCTAGCATCCATCCATCTTGTGCAAGAAGATGGAGAGTTCAAATTGTGTGAGATCTTGTGTGCATAGTTGATAGACAATATCAAAGCCATCAAACATGATAAGACTAAGGTATTTAGGTTTGGGTCCCTAATCATCTATATGTACCTTCATATAGTTGGTAAAGTGTCAGACTTGTATCTAGACAAGTCCATTCCTATCATGCCTCAAATATCAAACAAGCCAACCATAGAAAGCACACTTAGAGATTACATTACCCTGGAATTGAAGACTTTTAGAGAAAGAATATAGATGAGGTACAGGATTCCTGAGAGTATTGTAGAGAAGTATAAGGATACAATATGCTTCATGGTGGAGATTGATACTACATGTATGAAAGTTGTGGAACCTAGGAAAAAGTGGATTCATCCACTTGGGTATGAGGTTGAAGAACAAGTTCTTGATGCTTATGCACAGGTACTCCTATCAGCCCCTAAGGATGTCAATAAACCTAGGTGGGGAACCTATGAAGAAAATACTAGAGAAGCTGATGCTAAGCTGAACAGTGCTACAAAAAAAAGAAAGGTTGCAAAGGTCATATCAGAGATCCTAAGAATACATGGTGTATCACAAGCAGACCTTGATAAAGAAAGGGATGAGACGATTGACCTAGAATTGAAGAGTGCAGTAGAAGAATAAGAAGATCCCAAGGTGAAAAAGATAAAAATTGAGAAAGATGATAGTGAGAAGGATAAAGAGGACAATACTCCTTCTGCACCCAAAGATACTCCTCTGAAGTATATGCCTTTATTCAAGAGGAAGAAAGAAGAAAGCACTAGTCATCCATCCTTGCGAGCATTAAGGAGTAGGAAAAACATTCAAGCACCTCCTAAGGTAGGATTTAGGCCTAGTCTTAAAGTTTTGAGCTCTAGAATTATTGATGAGGGTAGAATTGATCAAGTAGGGAAACATTATGAATCTTACAGTGAGATTGATAAGTCAAAAATTCATGGTATGATTATTAAACATATGATAAAATTCAAGAAGAAAATTATTGAATTGAAAATATAAATTCTAGATAATGTATGGGACATTTTAGAACATCTAAAGAGACAAGCTAATGAGGAAGATCAAAGAATAAGAGAAAAAGGTTTAGAAGATACTCTACTTGTATGTTCTAAAGAAGAAGAGAAACTGATATTGAATTTGGTGAAGCTGCACCTAAGAACTAAAATGAGGACTCTTCACATCATGAATAAATATTATGAGTTGATTACAAAGGAAACATGGAAGACCTTTTAAAATGTGTTATTGGAGCAACAAATCAAACCACCCACTGCACCCATCACTCATGCACCCATTAAGGAAGATAAAATGGAAGAGCCCATTAATGTACCAATAAAAGGACCTCAGGACTTAGTGCCCATGTTAGAATCACCCAAAGACAACACAATTATCATAGATAATGTGGAAATAGCCATGGTGGCTATTGATAAGGAGTTGGACAAGTTTGAGGAAGCATTTGTCAACACTGAGGAAGCATAAATCTTATGCAGCAATACCCCTCCCACTCAGCTAGAAAAAGTAATCATAGAAAATATATCTAATGAGAAAGAAGAAGAAAAGAAAGAAGGAGTAGAGATAGAAAAGAAAGATGAATCTTCTATTGATTTGGTCAAGGTGAAGCAAGAGGTGATGGATAGCACTCCCATCACTCCCTCCTTAGCATTGTTGTCAAGTTTCACACCTGATAGTAGCAGTTTGGACTCCTGGAAGGAAGAAGACTTGATTAAGTTCAATGTCCTAGCTATGGAGAAGGTTAAGGAGAAGCAAGTAATGAGGAATCCTCTCCTGGTGGAATCAGTAAATATTTTGAATAGTTTTTCAAGCCTAGAAGAATCTACGGCCATAGTGGCAAAGGAGAAATACTTAAAAAAGAGACTCAATGAACTAATGAGTAATTTTACACTAGACCTGAACTCTCTTAAGTTTGGTTAGGCATCATTGAAGGAGTTTGTAGATTAAGGAAGGAACATCATTGTAGAATCCATGGATCAGGATAAGCTCATTAATTCCCATCTTAATAAGATCAAAGATGCAGAGAAAATGATTGAGAAGGTGAATATTTCAGTACTAGACACAACCATTGATGTAAACATGTGCAACAATGTCCACCAAAGTTAGTTGGACATAATTGAGAAGGCAAAGAAAGAAATGGAGAAGTTAAGGTCTAGATAGACTCAATTGAGGAATGCTCTTCCACCCTCACTAGACATTCTCAGTCAAAACATGAAGGAGATTGATGTGACCATGATAACCTATGATCAAGGTCCAAGCACAAGATTGGAGAAGATGGAGAAGCTTCAATATGCATTATGCACCCATCTACAGATATTCAATTCTCTGATAACCTTTTGGAAGAAGGAGATCTAGAAACTCAAGATTGCATATCCGGATGTTTTCCCTCAGTGAGTGTATGTAGATAAAAAAATTTATGCACCTTTGTCATTAATGTCAAAGGGGTAGTTGTATAGAATATGGAGTACATATATGTATACGGAGATATAAGAGTTTGTATAAAATATATAGAAGACAAAAAAATTTTGTGTAAAGGATCAGTTAGAGACTTGGCCATATTCCTTTTTTGCCATCAATGACAAAGGGGGAGATTTTTGGCAAGTTTTCTATACTGAAGTATATGACTAGATATAGTGTTTTCATTATGGCAACAAAGTCATAGAGCAGTTTGGAGTCAAGGCACCAAGTGTAAAGATCATAAATCAGTTAAGTGTTGAAGTCTAGACAACATACATAGCACCAAAGACTTAGAGCATCAGCGCATGTGTGTATGGATGAATTAAGGTATGCACCCTGGAAGTTAATATTTTTAGACTATACTTATGCTTAGTCTAAGAGAGAATAAGTAGATATGCAAAGATGTGAAAGTTACAGTTAGTTGAAGTTGCACAACCAGTGTGTGCCAACAAAGAACAGAGCATAGAGCCGACAATGACTATTTTGGTTTGCGATTGTAAATTAATGTTGTAGAGGCTATGTGCCCATTGTACTTAGGTTACCAACATATGTATATGTATAATTGTAAGCACACTTAAGCCAATTTATTTGGAAGCATTATTTGTAATTAGTTATAGGGGCGACCTAATTTTATAATTGGTATTAGCGCATAAATATAAGGTGTGCTCATTGTATTTGGTATGCAAGTGGAAATAGAGTTGTGAGAACTATAGAAGAGGTATACAAAGAGAGAATATGATGTATTAGATATTTGCAAGAGGTCAAACCATTAGCACACCAAAGGAACTGATCTAACAAGTAGTGTCATAGTAATAGTTCACCTCAGATATAGTGTGTATCTAATTTAAAAGGTTGTAGCCTTCATCATTTGAGTAGTGAGCTCTAGGACAGTGAGTCCAATCCCCTAACAGGGATCATTTTAAAAGACTCCTAATAGGGTTTGACCCTTAACAAGGTCTACTATACTAAAATCATTGTAAAGCTACTCCTAACAGGGTAAAGGATCTTCTAACAAGGATCACAAAACACTAGTGCAGATTATTAGTGGGTATCAAGTCCCACCAGGGTTTTTACCTATTTGGGTTTCCCCATAACCATATTGGTGTCATGTGTTGATTTCATGTTTCATGTTTATGTGAATGTTTAATTTAGTACTGAAGCATTTATAATTCAGTATTCAGATTAAAGTGAAAAGTTAAAATACAATGAACACTGATTCAGCCCCCCCCTTCTCAGTGTTCCCATTCCTAACAAAACCTTCTACATATAATACACCATCAATATTGTTTTTGTCTCCAAAGTAATATAACCTCTACCTTTGATCTTACCACCACTGTCCTTGCCCCATTTAAGTTCACCACCATCATACTTCTTATAGCTTCTGAATTTACTCTTTTCACTAGTCATATGATGAGAGGATCCACTATTAATCACCCACTTATCCTCTTTGAAAACTTGTGTAGCTAAATATTTCTCTCTAACAACATCATTAGTATCAATGGAAGGCACAAAATCTTTAGATCAGAGTCATCTTCTTGAATAGAAATGAGAGAAATAGAAGGATTAAGATTATTAGACTTAGTACCTTCTTCCTTAAAAACAATTAAATTAAATTCATCATCATCCTTATCTTCTTCATCCAATTCATAATAAACAATTCCTTCATCATCGAGGGTATAATAACATCTTATTTCCCTAGGATTAGGCTCATATTTATACATAGGAACTCTAGTAGGGAGCCTAGATGCATAATGTCATCCTTTACCTCATGAAAAATATTTAAAGGGTATCTTTCCATTGTACTTAATTCCAATAGGATCTCTTCCTCTATAAGAGATTCCTTTTTCAAACCTTTCTTCCAATTCTCCAAGCTCTCTATCTTCCTCTTCTATCTCCTTCAACTCATATTTCCATCTTGACAATTTCCTTGTAGGTTTCTTAAATTTTGATATCATCTCTACATGTTCCTTCTGATCATAGTGGCTTTGAAAGTTATCTTATTCTTGGGTAGTGTTCCATTTATTAAACTCAACTAAAAGACTGTAAGCTTCCCAACTATCTTTTATCTTGTCACATTAGTCACTATTCTTATTTCTTCAATAGCTACAAAATTTTTGACATAGGAAGGAGTAAATGATCTCATAACTTTTGAAACAATCTCATCCTCATCAAGTGTTCCTCTAGCACATCTTATAGCACACACTATCACATTTACCATCATTATGTAAGAGGAGATATTATCATCCTCACTCGTATTCATGGACTCATACCTTCCTTTCAAGATCTCCAACTTTTCCATCATCACTTCTCTATCTCCTTCAAAAAGAATCTCCAAATTCTCCCATATCTAATTAGCTATCCCCAATTCCATGATATTAGTGATCTCTACGTCAGTTAGTACAATTAGAAAATCTTCCTTTTCCCTAATTTTTTCCTTGAAATCAGTGATCTCATCAGAATTTGTAGAGTTCTAAGGAGTGTTATATGAATTATTTGTAATCCTCCAATAGTCTTCATAATTACATCTAAGATGTACTAGCATAAGGCAAGTAGGGATGAGGGGCCAAAGGAACACCCTAATCCAAATCTACCTTGAAGAGATCACACACAAAAGAAAAAAAACATAAAGTGAGAGAGAGAATGCAGATCAAATCCTTAATATTTCATCAAATAGATTCATACATGTCAGGCTATAAGGCCTTCACCTTCAGATCCACCATCAACAAAAGGAATGAACATATCTAGGTCCACACGCTTCCCAATGATTGATACCAGTATTAAATCTATGACCACAATTAAGTGCACAAATCAGCCTCAATAGAAAATCAAAAGAAACAACTCTGTAAGCAAGGACAATCGAGCACCAGGAAAGGATAACTGAGCACTAGGGAATTAACCAACCAACTTGGTTAAAGAAGGAACCTAAGTAACTACCAAGCCAATTCGGTCAAAGAAGGAACCGAGAAACATAAAAAATCCAAACTTGTTTTTAGTGACATAGGATTTCCAAGGACCCAAGATGCTCTTGCATCAGACACTTGGGGTTATTTGAAATGATTCTCTAAATCATGCAGTAGGTACAACCTGAGCTAAATCCAACTCATATTGTGAAATCCATGAACTATCTTCAATCAGTCTATTCTTCCACTTTACCAGATATTCCATATACTATCTTCCTCTTGTACTTCTTCCAACTCTTTGTTCCAAAATCTTCTCAACTTCTTATGTCTATCTCTTAGGATAATCATTTGATACTGTCATTTCTTCATCTGATTCATGGTACTCATACAAATCAAAAATGTTGAATATAGGTGATATATACATGTCATCAAGTAATTCAATCTCATAATAATTTCCACGGTGAAATCTCCTCAATATCTTGCAAGGACCAAACTTCTTCATTTTCAGCTTCCCATATGTTCCAACAGGAAATCTTCCTTTCTTCAAGTGTACCATTACTTCATCTCCAATTGCAAAACTCTTATGTCTTCTTGATCTATTTTCTTTATCTTTGTATTTCTGATTACTTTTCTCCAACTTATGTTTCACTTCTTCATGCAATGTCTTCATGAAATCAACAAACTTTACTCCTTCAGCACTTCTCTTTTCTTCACCAGCAATATCCTTCAAATCTGATACACCTCTTGGTTGTGTTCCATTTACAATCTTGAAAAGTGTTTTTCTAGTACTCCTATTCACTCAATTATTATATGAAAAATTTGATTGTGCCAACACAAAATCCCAATTACTCAATGTATCTCCAACTAAACATCTCAAATGATTACCCAAACTTCTATTCACAACCTCTATTTTTCCATCAGTCTATGGATGAAATGTAGAACTATACCTCAACTCGGTGCCCAACTTTCTCCAAAGAGTCTTCCAAAAGTATCCAACAAATTTATTATCTCGGTCAAAGATGATACTCCTCGATAATACATGCAATTTAACAATTTCCATAAAGAAAAGATCTTCTATATACACTGCATCTGATGTCTTTCTATAGGGTATAAAATGTGCCATCTTAGAAAATATATCTAAAATAATAAATATAGAGTCATTACCTCTCATTGTCTTCGGTAACCCAATAACAAAATCCATACTTCTCTAAATCATGTAGCAGGTACAACTTGAGCTGAATCCAACTGAGATTATGAAATCTAGGAACTGTCTTCAATCAGTTTGTTCTTCCACTTTACCAGATATTCCATATACTATCTTCCTCTTGTACTTTTTCTAGCTCTTCATTCCAAAATCTTCTCAATTTCTTCTATCTATCTCTTAGGATAATCATTTGGTACTATCATTTCTTCATTCAATTCATGGTACTCATACAAATCAGTAATGTTGAATATAGGTGATATATCCATGGCATCAGGTAATTCAATCTCATAAGCATTTCCACTGTCAAATCTCCTCAATATCCTGCAAGGACCAAACTTCTTCATTTTTAGCTTCCCATATGTTCCAACAGGAAATCTTCCTTTCTTCAAGTGTACGATGTTGGCATTAAGCAGGATTGCCACTAGTGACAACACTTATTTGCATTCTGAGTGCAAACTGAGCAGAATAGTGCAAACCGAGTAGAACAGTGCAAATCAAGCAGAATAGTGCAAATCGAGCAGAACAGTGTAAACCGAGCAGAACAGTGCAAACCGAGCAGAACAGTGCAAACCGAGTAGGACAGTGTAAACCGAGCAGGATAGTGTAAACCAAGTAACATTATGTCTATTGAGTCACCAGTATTTACCAAGTTCAAAACCTACCAAGTGGTCAGTATGAACCAAGCCTTCACTTCTACCGAGTGCATGATGATGTCAAGTAATGCAGTGGACGCTGAGTATCAGAAAGTTACTGAGTTAGTTTGCAGGAAGTGTGTAACCATACTTGGGCTGACTTAGTAGCACTTATGTTTATTTGTCAAGCCGACTTTGTAATTGTAATTGTAATTAATTATTTAGACTTGTATATAAACAATGTTGTAAAATACCAAGATGTATTGTAATGAGAATGTATGTGAAAAAGAAAGAAAGGCAGAGTTAAGCGAATTACAAAAGGCCACAGCAGTATAAGGAACAGCAAAGACAAATTCATCACAGAAGGTGATTAGTACATCAGTGAATCTCATTCAGCAATCGAGTTGCAAAGCAAGAGATCTACTATTTCATCCTAACAGGTGATTCAGTACTAAAATCCTTTAACTGGGTAGACTTAACAGTCTTTGTAAAATCTCTTTACTGAGTACATACTTCTTTTGTAAGTTTGTAAAAATCCTCTAACAAGGTGGACCTAGCAGTCCTTATTGCTCCTAGCAGGGTAGATCATCAGAAGTGATCAATTGTAAACCTTAACCGGCCAACTTTATACTGCAGTACTAAAGCTTTGTGGGTTTCATCCCCACCCCAGTTTTACTTTCTTTTGGAAGGTTTCTGGGTAACCAAATCTATGTGTCATTGTTGTGATTGCTTTTAAGTTTCATGCTTTCTATATGCATAAGGATAAAGTGAACTATATGTTAATACATCTGTAATTGAAAGAAAATTTGGAGTTACAGATTCACCCCTCCCCTCTCAGTAACTTGGTTAATTCCTGAATATTTCCAACAATTGGTATCAGAGCTGTATTGGTTCTCAAGATAAAGCTTAACTAGCTTGAGCAAAGATCCAGGACAATGGAGGTATTCAAACTGAACAAGGTGATTGAAAATGAAAAGCTAGATCTGGAAGTGGCCATAGCCAAACTTAAAGAAGCAAAAGAACATCTTTCCCAATCCCTAAGAAGAAGGAAGGAACTTGCAAATCAGATGAATGATCAGAATTACATTGAAGAAAAGATTGAAGATCTTTTTCCCTCAGATAGCTCAGATGAAGCAAACAATGCTATCAAAGAACTCCTAGAAAAGAATGGGTCTCTGTAGGAAGAAGTGAGAAAATTAAAAAGAGAACAAGAGCTACACTCAACAAGATTTTGTGAGATCTTAGAACAAAGAAACAAGTTGAAAGATGAATTAGATGGAAGGAACAATGAAGTCCAAAATAAAACCCTTTAGCTAGAAAACCTAATTGATCAGATCTCCCATACAAATGAGGAAATTCTGAATCTAAGATCAGAAATAGAAAGCACTAGAGAAGAACTATGATCTAAAAAGGAAATCAATCTAAGATTGGTGGATGACCTAAACACTGAAAAACAAATCAATGAAAGAATGCTGAAAAGCCAAGAAGACCTAGATTAGCTATATAATCGAAATCTTCATAGGCAAAAAGGAAAAGCAGGACTTGGATACAAAACAGAAGGTGAATCTTCTAAGCAAGGTACTCAAAGAAATCAGAAACCTACTTGTAATCATTGTGGAAAAATAGGACATACCTCAAATAAATGTTGGAGCAATGAAAAAGCAGAATTCAATGGAAAATGCTACAGCTGCAATCAGCATGGTCACAAAGCAAATGAATGCAGGGAAAAACCAAGATTCAAAGGTAATTGTCACAAATGCAACAAACAAGGTCACAAGGCATCTGAGTGCAGATCCAAAACATTCAATCCAGTAGAACAAATTATGAAAGCAATGTTTGGATGGGATTATAACACCTAGTGTAGATGTCATTACTATGGAGAATATGGACACATTGGCATGAACTACATAAAACATCATCTAAGGAAAAGAGATACTACCGTAAGATGCTTCAAATGCACTAAACTCGATCACATAGCCAGAAATTGCATGAATGCTAGCGAAGTTGAAGATGGAAAGAAGAATGAAGCAACTAAGGTCAGGAAACAGGTAAGACAAAAGTGGATTCCTAAATCTACCGAGCAAACTAGTCCAAGTAATGGAATGGGTGGCTCTACCAACTCAAACTAAATTCCCAAGAGAGCACTGGAACTGTATTCTCATAGACAAATTTCAAGTAGTTCCAGAACTAAATTAAAAGAAAGATCTAAATCAGCATACAAAGATACAACAAGATCACAGGAAGGTCGGTATCAGTCTTTACTGAGCAAGGTCGAGAGAGGTCTAATATGATTACCGAGCGAGGTCAGAGTAATATGAATTCTCAAGTTCACCGAGTTGAAAAGTCTTTACCGAGCAATTAATTCATAGTGGGTGACATTTTGTCAGAATTCATACCCTAATTCATACTAAGCATTAATGACAGAGTTGTAAACAAAAGGCAAGAAATCAAACTCATTCTTCACCGTGAACCTTTAGCACTTTGAGAGCAAAAAATTTCAAGAGCAATCCAGCGATTCAAACACTTTTGCAAAAAGAATTTTCTATGAGCTACCATGGCATCATCCAGCACTTCAGCAAAGAAAGGATCAGAAATATTAGTCCAAGGGGAATGGAGTTCACTAGATTTCAAGCTCATGCCCACAATTGCAGTAGCCCTAGATCCGAACGGAGCTCAATCTCAGATTCCTCCTAAGGTACTACTTGTTAACGATATTCACAATCATTTCAATTGTGCAATTCAAGAAATGGGAAACCTAGAGCTAGATATTGTGCGTGAGGAATTGTGTGTGGATGGTATTCTAAAACTTGAGCACAAACATCTGGAAGACAAGGGATTAGTTCACATTGCACATTTACCTCAAAACTTTTGGGAGAAATGGGTTAGATACATTCTTAGCCGTGTACATGAAGGCAAGATTTGGCTTGAGCAACCCATAGAGATCACTAAGAAGATGATTCATCAAATCACCAGTCTTCCCATGTTAAACAAAGCAAAATCTACCAAAACCCTAGGTCGGCTGGAACTGGAGAAGAAAACCCTATCCGAGTGGGACGGTAGAGGCATGAAAGTAAGCAGCATTACTGATGCTGAACTAAAGTTTGGTACACACATAATTGCCCATAAGATATACAGTTCAAGTCGACAGAATAGTGTCTCCTGTGAAGCCATAGACCTAGCATACAAAGTGGTCAAGAATAACTTATCATTTGACCTTGCAGATTTGTTGTTAAAACAGTTTAACAAGAACATGGAAAGCATTCAAACTTCCAGAAACAATCCATGTAAGTTTGGATCTCTACTGGTCTGTTTATTCTTCTATGTTCAAAAATTCTTCCCTTCCAAAGGAAAAGTAGTATGGAGAAAAGATGTGCCAGTTCTTTATGAGATAAATGAATATATTTCAGAAATGGGTGAAAATTTTGAGAGCATCATGGATAGTTATTTTGAGTCTTTCAAGGAGAAAATGAATGACAGATTCCAGATTCCACAGAAGTTGGTTGAGGATTATAAGGATGATATTTGTTTCATGGTGGACTATGACAGAGTATACATTCAAGCTGCTAAACCGAGGATTGTACATGTAAAACCTCTTCCTTATGAGGTAAACATTGATGAAACAAAGAATATCATTGAAGCCCTTCTTAATCAGCCTGTTAATCCCAAAGCTCCATATTTTGGAACATATGATGAAGCTAAGGTGAGAATTGAATTAAGCATAAAGCTTCCACAGGTGGTAAATAAAGGAAAGAAGAGGATAGCCAAAATGCAAATGCTAACCGAGGACAAAGGAGAAGACACTGAAGAAGAAAAGGAAAAGGATGAGAAAACAAAGGAACCAGAACCTGCAAAGAAGAAAGGAAAGGTATTCATCACTAAGGCACCTAAGCCTCCCACTACCATATTTACAAGGAGAAGTGCAAGAGGTAAAGTAGACAAGGCAGACAAAGATATAATATTCAAAAGGCCTCCTCTAACCCTTCAAGAGAAGATCAAACTTTTTAGAGAAGGATCAGGATCTGGAGTAAGTAATATAAAATCTTTTAAATATGAAACCAGATCAGAAATAGAACAAAAGGAAACAGAAGATGCTGTCATTGAAAAGATGGGACAGTGGAAATACTCTCCTGATGAAATAGCCCCACAGGTTCCAGCAGCTTTATTAGATCCAATAAAAATGAGATGGAGCAATGCCAAGCAAACTGTGAAAGACATATTTGATCAAACCCTGAGATAGTTAATGCCGAGCTTGAAAAATGATGAAATAAAGAAGGAATTGAAGGAGAATGAAAATAAGATGACACTGAAGTTCAATACTTGTTTGATTCTGATTAACAATATTGAATCAATTGTGAAGGCTGCAAATGCCACATGGAAGAACATATACCATCTTCACCAACCGAGTATTGAAGCAGTTATAATAAAAGACATTGAAGATGACAGTGATGAACAGGAAGAAGCCACTGAGGTAGATGATACTGTGAGGATAGTGGCAGAAATCATTGCATCACTTCCTACCTCTCCAGTAAAAGTTACTACATCTAGCCCAGAGACACCTTCAAGCATGGTTGTGACAACTTCAACATTTGTCCAATCACCTATTGCAACAATAGAAGCAACTACCATTTCTTCTACCGATTTGCAGTCTCCTACTTCATCAAATTTTCCAATAGTAAGTATTCCAATTTTTTATTCTACATGTGTAAATACTTCAAGTTCTCCAATAGACAGTATACCAGTCTCTATAGCTAGTCCTACTATGTCTACTATTACTACTACTAAGGCATTAAGTACAGATAAGCCTAAGGCTCAACTGAGTATAAGATTTTTGGGTAAGAATATAGTAGAGGATATAGACCTAGATGAGGAAATAGAAATTCCAACTTTGGATTTTGCAAATCTATCAGTAGACCAAATGCAAAATATAGGTGAAATCCTCCAAAGGAAAGCGAAGCAAAAGAAACTTAAAGAGGAGAGAGACAAGGAATATCAAATCATTAAGGATGCTAAGGACATTTTGTCTGAAGCATTAGGTATTAAAGTAGACTCCTCTCAACATGTTTTGTTACAATTAGCAAAAGCAGTAAACAAATACAATGAGGATTCATCTGGGATAGAAAAGTTAGTTGAAAAAGCCGAGAAGAGATTCAACAATAAAGTGCTTGAGCACATTGCTCAGCACATAGCTATTAATCAAGTGGAATTGTCTTTAGTTTTGTCAAACATTGAATCTTCCTATTCGAATGTTACCTCTCTTTTGGCCAGACTATGCAATGTTGCCGAGTTCACAAAGGATGTCAAGGATAAAATGAATAAAATTGATGAGGATTTGAAGATTAGCATACAGAAGCTGCAACTTGAACCAAGTTCAAGCTCTGCTCATCACATGAAAATCTCATACCTATCAAATACATAGTCAGAACTACTGAAAGAAGACACAAGGATCTGGTCCACACTGCTAGACATTCAGAACATGATCCTTCCCATCATGAATACAATGAACAAGCACATTGAACATTCCAAAACATTGATTCATGACAATCAGTTCTCAATAGCAGATCACATGATTGAACTCTCTGCAGAAGTGCAAATTGCAATCCAAACATGCAAGATTCTGCAAGAAAATTGGGACAGAACCCTGGCACTGATAATGAAGGTACATTTTGATTTTCTATCAAATTTTGGATTCTCTTTGTAAATCACTTGTATATACACCTTTGGCATTATCATCAAAAAAGGGGAGATATGTATAGAAGAAAAGAAGAAAAAATTAGCACATTGAAAGGGGGAGATAATTTACAAAGACAAATTTTGAAAAATCAAAATAAATCTCAGCATGGTTCATGTATATAAGTTTTGGACAATAAGTGTTTTTGTCACTAATGCCAAAGGGGGAGATTGTTGGCATTAAGTAGGATTGCCACTAGTGACAACACTTATTTGCATTCTGAGTGCAAACCAAGTAGAACAGTGCAAACTAAGCAGAATAGTGCAAACCGAGCATGCAAACCGAGCAGAACAGTGCAAACCGAGTAGGAGAGTGCAAACCGAGTAGGACAGTGTAAACCGAGTAACATTATGTCTACCGAGTCACTAGTATTTACCAAGTTCAAAACCTACCGAGTGGTCAGTATGAACCGAGCCTTCACTTCTACCGAGTGCATGACGATGCCGAGTAATGCAGTGGACGCTGAGTATCAGAAAGTCACCGAGTTAGTTTGCAGGAACCGTGTAACCATACTTGGGCCAACTTAGTAGCACTTATGTTTATTTGTCAAGCCAACTTTGTAATTGTAATTGTAATTAATTGTTTAGACTTGTATATAAACAATGTTGTAAAATACCAAGATGTATTGTAATGAGAATGTATGTGAAAAAGAAAGAAAGGCAGAGTTAAGCGAATTACAAAAGGCCACAGCAATATAAGGAACAGCAAAGACAAATTCATCACAAAAGGTGATCAGTACATCAGCAAATCTCATTCAGCAATCCAGTTGCAAAGCAAGAGATCTACTATTTCATCCTAACAGGTGAATCAGTACTAAAATCCTTTAACTGGGTAGACTTAACAGTCTTTGTAAAATCTCTTTACTGAGTACATACTTCTTTTGTAAGTTTGTAAAAATCCTCTAACAAGGTGGACCTAGCAGTCCTTATTGCTCCTAGTAGGGCAGATCATTAGAAGTGATCAATTGTAAGCCTTAACTGGCCAACTTTATACTGCAGTACTAAAGCTTTGTGGGTTTCATCCCCACCCCAGTTTTACTTTCTTTTGGAAGGTTTCTGGGTAACCAAATCTATGTGTCATTGTTGTGATTGCTTTTAAGTTTCATGCTTTCTATATGCATAAGGATAAAGTGAACTATATGTTAATACATCTGTAATTGAAAGAAAATTTGGAGTTACTGATTCACCCCTCCCCTCTCAGTAACTTGGTTAATTCCTGAATATTTCCAACATATGATTACTTCATCTCCAATTGTAAAAGTCTTATGTCTTCTTGATCTACATGCTCTGTCTTTTTATTTTTTATTACGTTTGTGCAACTTATGTTTCACTTCTTCATGCAATGTCTTCATGAACTTAGCAAACTTTACTCCTTCAACACTTTTCTTTTCTTCACCAGCAATATCCTTCAAATCTTATATACCTCTCGGTTGTATGCGATTTACAATCTCAAAATTTTTTTTCTAGTACTCCTATTCACTGAATTATTATATGCAAACTCTTCTTGTGCCAACACAGAATCCCAATTAATCAATGTATCTCCAACTAAACATCTCAAAAGATTACCCAAACTTCTATTCCCAACCTCTATTTATTCATCAGTTTGTGGATGAAATATATAACTATACCTCAGCTCGGTGCCCAACTTTCTCCAAAGAGTATTCCAAAAATATCCAACAAATTTACTGTCTTGACCATAGATGATACTCCTCAGTAATCCATGTAATCTGACAATTTTCTTAAAGAAAATATCTTCTACATGCACTGCATCTAATGTCTTTCTATAGGGTATAAAATGTGCCATCTTAGAAAATCTATCCAAAACAATAAATATAGAATCATTACCTCTCACTATCTTTGGTAAGCCATGAAAAAAATCCATACTGATATCAATCCAAGGTTTCTCAGGAATAGAAATCGGCATGTACAGTCCAGTATTCTAACTTAGTCCCTTTCCAACTTGACAAATTCCACAACTTTTCACAAATTTTTGAACATCCTTATACAATTATGGCCAAAATTATTTCTCCTTAAGAAAATTCAATGTCTTGTCAATGCCAAAATGTCCACCCAAACCACTACTATGTTTCTCCTTTATCAAATTAATTCTCATTGATCCTCTCAGTATACATAATTGAATACCTTTAATCAACATACCTTCTTGAATGAAATAGTCTTCCCATTTAGTACTCGGTTGATCTTGAATAGGTGCTCTACAATTTCTCCATGGCTCAAAAAAATGAGGATCAGTTTCATACAATACTTTCATATCATCAAAACCAAGAACTTCAATTATCATCTTGGTCATCAAAGATCTTCTTCTACTTAATGCATCAACAACTTGGTTAGTGACTCCACTCTTATGTTTTATCACAAATATATAACTCTACAAATATTCAACCCATTTCATATGTCTCTGATTTGACTTATTCTGACTACCCAAATATTGTAAAGCCTTATGATCAGTATACAACACAAATTCACTTGGTATCAAATAATGTCTCCATTTCTTCAAGGCTTGAACAATAGCATAGAATTATTGATCATACATAGAATATTTCCTTTTTGCATCACTCAACTTTTCACTAAAGAAAGCAACATGTTTACCTTCTTGACTCAACATAGCTCCTATTGCACTACCACTTGCTTCACATTCAACTTGAAATACCTTATTGAAATTAGGAAATGCTAACATAGGCAATTCAACAACCTTCTTCTTTAGAGCCTCAAAATTTTTAACAGCTCCTTGTGTCCACTTGAATTCTCTTTTATCTCCTCTCATAGTCTCATTCATAGCATTACAAATTGAACTGAAATTCCTAATGAAATTTCAGTAAAAACTTGCTAAACCATGAAATGATCTTACCTCACTAGAATTTTTAGGTGTAGGGGCCAATTCAAAATAGCTTCAACCTTTTTAGGATCCATTTTCAAACCATCAACTAAAATCACAAATCTGAAATACACAATCTCCTCTTTCATGAAAGAATACTTTTTCAGGTTAATTAAAAACTTTTCTTCTTTCAATCTCTGCAATACTTGTTTAACATGTAACAAATTCTCTTCTCTAGTCTTACTGATTATAAAAATATCATCTAGGTATACAATCACAAATTTACCTAAGAATTTCTTCAAAAATTCATTCATCAATCTCATAAAAGCACTCGGTGCATTAGTTAAACCAAAAGGCATAACTAACCACTCATACAAAGCTTCTCTTGTCTTAAAATTAGTCTTCCACTCATCACCTTCTCTGATTCTGATCTGATGATATCCACTTTTCAAATCAATTTTGGTATAATACTTTGCTCCAGTCAAACTGTCCATTATGTCATCCATTCTTGGTATAGGAAACCTATATTTCACTGTTATCTTGTTGATTTATATAGAATCCATACACATTCACCATTATCCATTCTTCTTAGGTGCCAATATGACTAGTACTACACAAGGACTCAAACATTCTTGGATCAAACCTTTCTGCAACAATTCTTGAATTAGTTAGTTCAATTCCCGATTCCTGGTAGGTGTCAACCGATGTGGTACCTTATTCGGTAAACTAGCTCCAATGATTAGATACATGCAATGATCAATGCTTCTCTTCAATGGAAAACCATTAGGTACATTATCAGAAATGATCTCTCTATACTCAATGAGTATCTTTTCAATCTCTTTAGGGATGCTATCCTCTATTTTTTTACTCAATTTTTTAGGAATCACAACAAAACATACATCATTCTTCTTCAAATCCTTTACAAACTTTCTTTCTTCCATCAAGAAAACTTTCACAGATGTACAAATACTACTAAAAAGTTATTCAATCAAATTTAACAAGATTTGTCTTCTCCCATTAGCCCAAATAGTATATTTATGCAATCTTCCATCATATATAGCATTTCTATCATATTGCCAAGGTCTACCCAACAAAATACAACAACAATCCATAGGCATGATATCAAATATCATAGTACTTTCCAATCTTCAAATTCACATAACATTTTTTACTTACCAAGAGTGTATGCTCATCCTTGATCGATGAAATTTGATAGGGCTTCAGGTGTTCCAACATTTCCAACTACAACTTTGTAACCATTTCCTCAAATGCCAAGTTCTCTCAGCTTCCACTATCAATGATTACCTTCCACACTTCATTAGAAACTCTACATCTAGTCTTGAACAAACTTTTCATTACCGAATATTCTTTATTACTTTCACTCCAAAGTGCTCTCTGGACCATCAAGTTCTTTTCCTTCTCAGGTTCATTAGGTGAATCTTCTTGGACCAAAGCATTTCTACTTCTACCAACCTTCTTACTTGGATGTGTACATTCAAATGACCTATGTCCTTCTTCTCCACAATTGTAACAAGTTCCTTAGAATCCAGCTCTATTATAACCACCTCGATAGTTATTTTCTCTTCCTCTAGATGAACTTTCACCTTTCCACTGGGTCTTGCCTTTATCCAAATTTGTCTTTTCTATATCAAATCTATTTTTTTCACCATAAGATCTACCTATTCCTCTAGGGAATCTACCACCCCTACCTCTTTTTCTTTGCTCATGTGTTTTATTCAATTTCTCATCATCTTTCAAGGCAAACTGATAAGCTTCCTCAATGTTCTCCAATTTAACCAAACTGATTTCTTCTTGGATAGAAACTCTCAATACATTAAGGTACCTAGCAATTCTTTCCACTTTATCTTCATCATGCCCATATTTGATATCTAATCTATAGAATTCCTCAGTATAATCTTTTACCGAGCTATCTTTCTTCCTCAAACTTTGCATTCACCTAAATAGGTTAATCTAATAATCACAAGGTAAAAACTTTCCTTTCAACTTATTTACCATCTTATTCCATATCTTAATTTTGTCTTTTCCTTTCCTCTTTCTATCCAATTGCAGATGCTCCCACCACAAGGATGGATGACTCTTCAACTTTGTGCTTTCAATTTTCACCTTCTTTTCCTCAGGAACATTTTCAAATTCAAAGTACTTTTCCATCTCGGTGATCCAATCCACCATTTAATTCAAATCTAGCTTTCCACTATACTCAAGAGTATTGAAATGTGGTGTAGACTTTAGATTTGTTAAAGCCTTCAACAATCTTTCCTCACCCTGATCCATCACCGGTGCAAGTTTTACATCATCTTTTTCTTCCTCAATTTCTTTGTCACTATCATCTTCAAGATATCTTCCTCTACGTTGGGCTGTCTCAATAGCTTCTAACCTAGTAGCAAGTTGTCTCAACATGTCTACAATCCTAGATCTACATCTCACCTCCCATGGACCATCTTGAAACCCTTGCAATTGCAAGCCAGATCGCAATCTGCTACTCCACAACAAATCAACTAGGGTTTGACAAGAAGGAACCCTCAAACCTAGATTCAAAAATCTAGATCCAGATCTCACCTTTGATGTGATACCACCTAATGCAAGGTAGGTAGGGATGAGGGGCCAAAGATACTGTTGGAAATATTCAGGAATTAACCAAGTTACTGAGAGGGGAGGGGTGAATCAGTAACTCCAAATTTTCTTCTAATTTTAACATGTATTTTACTTTTTAACCTTTGCATACAGAAAGCATGAAACTTGAAAGCATTCACAATAATGACACAAAGATTTGGTTACCCAGAAACCTTCCAAAAGAAAGTAAAACTGGGGTGGGGATGAAACCCACAAAGCTTTAATACTGCAGAATAAAGTTGGCCGGTTAAGGCTTACAATTTGATCACTTCTGATGATCTACCCTGTTAGGAGCAATAAGGATTGCTAAATCCACCCTGTTAAAGGATTTACAAACATACAGTGAAGTATGCACTCAGTAAAGAGATTTATACAAAGACTGTTAAGTCTACCCGGTTAAAGGATTTAGTACTGATTCACCTGTTAGAATGAAACAGTAGATCTCTGCTTTGCAACTGGATTGCTGATTGAGATTCTCTAATGTACTGATCACCTTCTGTGATGAATTTGTCTTTGCTAAACCTTATACTTCTGAAGCCTTCTGCAATTCGCTTATCTCTGCCTTTCTTTTTCTTTCACATATATTCTACTTTATTATTTTTCATCTTTTTACAACATTGTTTATATACAAGTCTCAAACAATTAATTACAATTACAATTACACAGTCGGCTTGACAAATAAACATAAGTGCCACTAAGTCGGCCCAAATAGTTACTCGGTTCCTTCAAACTGACTCGGTGACTTTCTGATACTCGGCGTCCACTGCATTACTCAGCATCGTCATGCACTCAGTAGAAGTGAAGGCACGGTTCATACTGATCACTCGGTAGGTATTGAACTCGGTAAGTACTGGTGACTCGGTAGACAAGATGTTACTCGATTTACATTGTCCTGATCGGTTTGTACTAACTTGCTCGGTTTGCATTGTCTGCTCAGTTTGCACTGTCTGCTCGGTTTGCACTGTCTGCTCGGTTTGCACTGTCTGCTCGGTTTGCACTGTCTGCTCAGTTTGCACTGTCTGCTCGGTTTGCACTGTCTGCTCGGTTTGCACTGTCTGCTCGGTTTGCACTATCTGCTCGGTTTGCACTGTCTGCTCAGTTTGCACTGTCTGCTCGGTTTGCACTGTCTGCTCGGTTTGCACTGTCTGCTCGGTTTGTATCCAGAATGCAAATAAGTGTTGTCACTAGTGGCAATTCTGCTTAATGCCAACAATCTCCCCCTTTGGCATTAGTGACAAAAACACTTATTGGCCAAAATTTATATACACGAATCATACTGAGTTTTATTTTGATTTTTCAAAATTTTGTCTTTATAGGGCTTTATACATTGTCTCCCCCTTTCAATGTGCTAACTGTTCCTTATACAAATCTATACAGTATACATATCTCTCCTTCTATACATATCTCCCCCTTTTTAACGATAATGCCAAAGGTGCATATACAAGTTATTTACAGAGAGAATCCAAAATTTGATAAGAAATCAGAATGTACCTTCATTATTAGTGCCAGGGTTCTATCCCAACTTTCTTGCAGGATTTTACATGTTTATATAGCAATTTGGACTTCTGCAGAGAGTTCAATCATGTGATCTGCTATAGAGAACTGATTGTCATGAATCAATGTTCTGGAATGTTCAATGTGCTTATACATTGTATTCATGATGGGAAGGATCATGTGTTGGATGTCTAGTAGTGTGGACCGGATCCTTGAGTCTTCTTTCAATAGATCAGACTGCATATTAGATAGGTGTGAAATTTTCATGTGATGAGCAGAGCTTGAACTTGGTTCAAGTTGCAGCTTCTGTATGCTAATCTTCATATCCTCATCCATTTTATTCATTTTATCTTTAACATCCTTTGTGAACTCGGCAAAATTGCATAGTCTGGCCAAAAGAGAGGTAGCATTCGAATAAATAGACTCTATGTTAGACAAAACTGAAGACAATTCTACTTGGTTAATAGCTATGTGCTAAGCAATGTGCTCAAGCACTTTATTGTTGAATCTCTTCTCGGCTTTTTCAACTAACTTTTCTGTCCCGGATGAGTCCTCATTGTATTTCTCAACTGCCTCTGCTAATTGTAACAAAACATGCTGGGAGGAGTCTACTTTAATGCCTAATGCATCAGACAAAATGTCCTTAGCATCCTTGATGATTTGATACTCCTTGTCTCTCTCCTCTTTTAGCTTCTTTTGTTTTGCTTTCCTTTGGAGGATCTCACCTATATTCTGCATCTTGTCTGCTAAGAGATTTGCAAAATCTAATGTAGGAATCTCTATCTCTTCATCTAGGTCTATATCCTCAACTATATTTTTACCCAAAAATTTTATACTCGGTAGAGCCTTAGGCTTATCTGTACTTAATGCTCTTGTAGTAGTGACAGTAGATAAAGTAGGGCTGGCTATTGACACTGGTATACTTTCTACTGGAGAACTTAAAATATTTACACTTGAAGATTCAAAAGCTGGAAAACTTACTGGTACAGGAGACTGCAGCTCGGTAGAAGAAATGGTAGCTGCCTCTGATGTTGCTAGGGATGATTGGACAAATGTGGAAGTTGTCACAACCATGCTTGAAGGTGTCTCTGGGCTGGATGTAGAGATTTTCACTGGAGAGGTAGGAAGGGATGCAATGACTTCTGCTGCTATCCTTACAGTATCATCTACCTCGGTATCTTCTTCTTGTTCATCGCTGTCATCTTCAATATCCTTTATTATTACAGTTTCAATGCTCGGTTGGTGAAGGTGGTATATGTTCTTCCATGTGGCTTTTGCAGCCTTCACAACCGATTCAATATTGTTGATCAAAATCAAACAAGTATTGAACTTCAATGTCATCTTATTTTCATTTTCTTTTAGTGCCTTCTTTACTTCATCATTGTTCAAGCTCGGCATCAACTGTCTCAGGTTTTGATCATATATGTCTATCACAGTTTGCCTTGCATTGCTCCATCTCATTCTTATTGGATTCAATAGAACTGCTGGAATCTGTGGGGTAATTTCTTCAGGAGAGTATTTCCACTGTCCCATCTTCTCAATAACAGCATCTTCTATTTCCTTCTGTTCTGCTTCCGATCTGGTTTCATATTTCAAGGATTTTATGTTACTTACTCCAGATCCTGATCCATCTCTAAAGAGTTTGAGCTTTTCTTGAAGGGTTAGAGGAGGCCTTTTGAATACTATGTCTTTATCTGCCTTTTCTGCCTTGTCTGCCTTGCCTTTTGTATTTCTCCTTGTAAACACAGCAGTGGGAGGCACAGATGCCTTAGTGATGAAAACTTTTCCTTTCTTCTTTGCAGGTTCTGGTTCCTCTGTTTTCTCATCCTTTTCTCCTTCTTTTTCATCTATTTCTTCTTTGTCCTCGGTTATCATTTGCATTTTGGCTATCCTCTTCTTTCCTTTGTTTACCGCCTATGGAAGCTTTATGCTTAGTTCAATTCTCACCTTAGCTTCATCATATGTTCCAAAATATGGAGCTTTGGGATTGACAGGCTGATTTAGAAGAGCTTCAATGATATTCTTGGTTTCATCAATATTTACCTCATAAGGAAGAGGTTTTACATATACAGTTCTTGGTTTAACTGCTTGAATATACACATTATCACAATCTACCATAAAACAGATGTCATCTTTGTAATCTTCCACCAACTTCTGTGGAATCCAGAATCTGTCATTCATTTTCTCTTTGAAGGACTCAAAATAGTTATCCATGATGCTTTCAAAGTTTTCACCCATTTCTGCAATGTATTCATTTATTTCATAGAGTACTGGCACATCTTTTCTCCATACAACTTTTCCTTTAGAAGGGAAGAATTTCTGAACATAGAAGAATAAACAGACTAACAAGGATCCAAACTTACATGGATTGTTTTTGGAAGTTTTGATGCTTTCCATGTTCTTGTTAAACTGTTTCAACAATAAGTCTGCTAGGTCAAATGTCAAGTTGTTTTTGACCACTTTGTATGCTAGGTCAACAGCTTCACAGGAGACACTGTTCTGTCGACTAGAACTGTAAATATTGTGGGCAATGATATGTGTACCAAACTTCAGTTCGGTGTCGGTAATGCTGCTAACCTTCATGCCTCTACCATCCCACTCGGCTAGGGTTTTCTTCTCTAGTTTTGTCCGACCTAGGGTTTTGGTAGTTTTCGCTTTGTTCAACATGGGAAGACCGGTGATTTGTTGAATCATTTTCTTTGTGATCTCAATAGGTTGCTCAAGCCAAATCTTGCCATCGTGTACTCGGCTGAGAATGTACCTAACCCATTTATCTTGAAAGTCTCGAGGAAGATGTGCAATGTGAACTAAACCCTTATCTTCCAGATGTTTGTGCTCGGGCTTCAAAATACCATCCACACATAGTTCCTCACACACAATGTCTAGTTCTAGGTTTCCCATTTCTTGAATTGAACAGTTAAAATGATTACGGATATCGTTGATAAGCAGTACCTTAGGAGGAATCTGAGATTGAGCTCCATTCGGATCTAGGGCTGCTGCAATTGCGGGCACGATCTTAAAATCTGGTGCTTTCCACTCCCCTTGGACTAACATATCAGATCCTTTCTTCGCTAAAGTGCTGGATGATGCCATGGTAGCTCACAGAAAAATCCTTTCGCAAAATTATTAAATCGTCAGGTTGCCCTTGAAGTTTTCTGCTCTCAAAGTGCTAAAGATTCGCGGTGAAGAATGAGTTCGATTACTTGCTTTTTGTTTACAATACTGTCATTAATGCTCATTTCAAATTAGGGTTGGAATTCTGACAGACTGTCACCCACTAAGAATTAATTTCTCGGAAAAGACTTCGCAGCTCGGTGAACTCGAGAATTCATAATGCTCCGACCTCGCTCGGTAAAGATAGGTACCGACCTTGCTCGGTGAAGACTATACCGACCTCCCTGTGATCTCACTGCATCTTGCATGCTGATTTAGACTTTTCTTTTAATTTCGGTTCTGGAACTGCTTGAGATTGATCTATGAGAGTACAGTTCCAGTGCTTCCTTGGAAATTTAGTTTGAGTCGGTAGAGCCATCCATTCCATTACTTGGACTGGATTGCTCGGTAGCTTTAGGAATCCATTTTTGTCTTATCTGTTTTCTGACCTTAGTTGCTTCATTCTTCTTTCCTTCTTCAATTTCACTAGCATTCATGCAATTTCTGGCTATGTGACCGAGTTTAGTGCATTTGAAACATCTTATGGTAGTATCTCTTTTCCTTAGATGATGTTTTATGCAATTCATGCCAATGTGTCTATATTCTCCACAGTAATGACATCTACACCAGGTGTTGTAGTCCCATCCAAACATTGCTCTCACAATTTGTTCTGCTAGATTAAATGTCTTGGATCTACACTCGGATGCCTTGTGACCTTGTTTGTTGCACTTGTGACAATTACCTCTGAATCTAGGTTTTTCCCTGCATTCATTTTCTTTGTGACCGGGTTGATTGCAGCTATAACATTTTCCATTGAATTCTGCTTTTTCATTGTTCCAACATTTATTTGAAGTATGTCCTATTTTACCACAATGATTACAAGTAGGTTTTTTATTTCTTTGAGTACCTTGTTTAGAGGATTCACCTTCTTCTTTGTATCCAAGTCCTGCTTTTCCTTTTTGCCTATGAAGATTTCGTTCATACAGCTGATTCAAGTCTTCTTGACTTTTCAGCATTCCTTCATTGATTTGTTTTTCAGCATTTAGGTCATCCATCAATCTTAGATTGGTTTCCTTTTCAGATCTTAGTTCTTCTCTTGTGTTTTCTACTTCTAAACTTAGATTTAGAATTTCTTCATTTGTATGAGAGATCTGATCAATTAGATTTTCTAGCTGAAGGGTTTTGTTTTGGACTTCAATGTTTCTTCCATCTAATTCATCTTTTAACTTGTTTCTTTGTTCCAAGATCTCACAGAATCTTGTAGAGTGTAGTTCTTGTTCTCTTTTCAATTTTCTCACTTCTTCCTGCAGAGACCCATTCTTTTCTAGGAGTTCTTTGATAGCATTGTTTGCTTCATCTGAGTTATTTGAGGGAAGAAGATCTTCAATCTTTTCTTCAATGTAATTCTGATCATTCATCTGATTTGCAAGTTCCTTCCTTCTCCTTAGGGATTGGGAAAGATGTTCTTTTGCTTCTTTGAGTTTAGCTATGGCCATTTCCAGATCTAGCTTTTCATTTTCAATCACCTTGTTCAGTTTGAATACCTCCATTGTCCTGGATCTTTGCTCAAGCTAGTTAAGCTTTGTCTTGCGAACCAATGCTGTTCTGATACCAATTGTTGGAAATATTCAGGAATTAACCAAGTTACTGAGAGGGGAGGGGTGAATCAGTAACTCCAAATTTTCTTCTAATTTTAACATGTATTTTACTTTTTAACCTTTGCATACAGAAAGCATGAAACTTGAAAGCATTCACAATAATGACACAAAGATTTGGTTACCCAGAAACCTTCCAAAAGAAAGTAAAACTGGGGTGGGGATGAAACCCACAAAGCTTTAATACTGCAGAATAAAGTTGGCTGGTTAAGGCTTACAATTTGATCACTTCTGATGATCTGCCCTATTAGGAGCAATAAGGATTGCTAAATCCACCCTGTTAAAGGATTTACAAACATACAGTGAAGTATGCACTCGGTAAAGAGATTTATACAAAGACTGTTAAGTCTACCCGGTTAAAGGATTTAGTACTGATTCACCTGTTAGAATGAAACAGTAGATCTTTGCTTTGCAACTGGATTGCTGATTGAGATTCTCTGATGTACTGATCACCTTCTGTGATGAATTTGTCTTTGCTGAACCTTATACTTCTGAAGCCTTCTGCAATTCACTTATCTCTGCCTTTCTTTTTCTTTCACATATATTCTACTTTATTATTTTTCATCTTTTTACAACATTGTTTATATACAAGTCTCAAACAATTAATTACAATTACAATTACATAGTCGGCTTGACAAATAAACATAAGTGCCACTAAGTCGGCCCAAATAGTTACTCGGTTCCTTCAAACTGACTTGGTGACTTTCTGATACTCGGCGTCCACTGCATTACTCGGCATCGTCATGCACTTGGTAGAAGTGAAGGCACGGTTCATACTGATCACTCGGTAGGTATTGAACTCGGTAAGTACTGGTGACTCGGTAGACAAGATGTTACTCGGTTTACATTGTCCTGATCGGTTTGTACTAACTTGCTCGGTTTGCATTGTCTACTCGGTTTGCACTGTCTGCTCAGTTTGCACTGTCTGCTCGGTTTGCACTGTCTGCTCGGTTTGCACTGTCTGCTCGGTTTGCACTGTCTGCTCGGTTTGCACTGTCTGCTCGGTTTGCACTGTCTACTCGGTTTGCACTATCTGCTCGGTTTGCACTGTCTGCTCAGTTTGCACTGTCTGCTCGGTTTGCACTGTCTGCTCAGTTTGTATCCAGAATGCAAATAAGTGTTGTCACTAGTGGCAATTCTGCTTAATGCCAACAGATACATCCTAATCCAAATCTACATTATAGAGATTACACATAGAAGTAACAACACACCAAGTTAGAGAGAGAATGGAGATCAAATCCTTAATATTTCATCAAATAGATTCATACATGCCAAGTTGTAAGGCCTTCCTAGTTAGGGCTAGATATTACAATTCAATCAAAACAATCCTCCAACATGTGAGGATTCAAAAACTATCTTCAACTTCTAATCTGATACCATTAATCTTCTATCTCTAAGATAATATGCTAAAACTAGAACCAATGACTACATTATATACAAGAGGCAACCGAAACAACTTGGCCTTTAGATCCACTATTAATGAAGGAATGAATAGATCTAGGTCCACATGCTTCCCAATGATCGATACTAACATTAAATCCATGACCATAATTAAGTGCATAAGTTGGCCTCAATAGAAAATCAAAAGAAACAAATCGGTAAGCAAGGACAATTGAGTGCCAGGAAAGGATAACCGAGTGCCAAGGAATTAACTGACCAGCTTGGTTAAAGAAGGAACCTGAGCAACTACCGAGCCAACTCAATCAAAGAAGGAATTGAAAAACATAGAAAAATCAAACTTTCTTTTGGTGACACAGGATTTCCAAGGACCCGAGATGCTCCTACATCATGTACAATCATTCAGTTCTTACACAATGCATAGTTGGTTCTATTAAATCTTGGACTATCTTTCTTATATGCTGCCATCTTTAGATCTCCCTTTATTTAATTAGGCTCCCTTCAAGGGAATTATCTCTTATAGAAATTGTAGGAAATAGGTAGCAAGAAACTAAGAAGGAGGGGGCAAGGGAGGGTTGAATTAGTTGCAACCAAAATACTTAAACTTAAAAACCTTTAAAAATTCCAAACATAAAACACTTAATCACATAAATAGTTATTACTAATTTGCAAATGTAAACAATTTAAACACAAATCAAGAAAAATCAACACCACATAACACAAAGATTTTTATGTGGCAACCCAAACTAGGGTGAAAACCAGAGTGAGGCTAATACCCACAACAAGACTAATACCTTGCTAGAAGTATAACCTATTATAAAATAAGGAATGCACATGAATTCAAGCACATTACGTAGATTTTACTAATCAATTCACCTTGGGCACCCACCCTAAGGAAGTCGCACTATCTTACAATTACAATTCATATGTCTCACTAACTTACAAACACTTTTCAAACACCAATCTAATAATTCATGAAATGTATAGTAGCATCTCACTATGCCTCAGCCAGTTGCTTTTTAGTATAGTCAGATCCCTTTCTTCCACACTACTGACAAGAAATGCATCCCTCATTATATCTGTAAAAATTATTCACTATCTTACATTGTCTTCCACAATCTCAAAACCACTAGTGGATACACATGACAGATCAATCAAACCATAATTTACCATATTTATCGAGAACTAGGTTGGAAAAAACTAATCCCTAGTCATCCATCTCTCAACACCAAAATAAACCATTGGGATCTGTATAAACTTTCTAAACATCACTTAGATCTATCAATAACATCTTGATATCATTATCATAACCCTAAAGCATTTTACCAATCCCTTATAAACCATTTTATAAACTTTCCTTAATATGTTAGCTCAGATCATAAAAACATAACTTAGATTCATTAAAATTGCTCACCTTGATTAATGTAAGATACTAGCTCATCAACACACAATCCTAGATTGTGATAAGGTATCATTAAGCTTAAACAAAAAAACAAATATGTTGCATTTATCGAATATACCAACATATTATAATAGACTTTCAAGAACTTTTTCATCCTCTACCAAAATACTTGTAACTTCCATGTGGATCATCAGAATTATAAAACCTTTGAATGGTAGACACATTTATATGTCCTTAACACACTCCCAGTTGTACAACCAAAGTTCTCATCTATAGCAAGAGTGGGAAAGAAATCTCTATAACTCTATAATTATGTAACACTAGGAATCAACAAAATGTCTAGTCATTATCTATGACACCATAAGTTGATAAAATCATCATGTTAGCAACTCAAACTTTACATGAAGCATGTAGAAAACCTCAAAATCATCCCATGGGGTATGCGACTCTTCATCTTTGAAAACATTATTCCACCATTCATCTAATCTTCACACTAGACATCCAAAAAACATAGTAGACATCAAAAACATCACAATAGACATTTTGACATCGGTGACAACACATCAAACTTGCCAACAAAAATTTGTCAATTTTTTTTTCTTTGACAAGGTTAAATCATATTACTAGGTATGTGTAAGAAGTTGGATCCTAATTCAAGGGAATTTTTCCTAACCTTGGTAATCCTAGTAGAAATATGTGCTCATTTTGAAAAAAAATGGGTATACATTTTAGGTTCAAGCACCTAATCCAAAAATTTGAAAAAAATGTATGCATTTTAAAAGGGGTATTCATTTTGTTAAAGTATTATTTTTTAAAAAGTATGCTTACAAATTCATTTTCACATACAAACTTATTATAATTATGTAACAGGTATTATTTTTTTAATGGGTACACATTATTTAAAATTTGAATTCACCACCCACCTTTTGCACTAGGTTTTGGGTGGAGATAGGCATGGTGGGATCAAGCCTATGCCTTGGATTTGAAAATTGATGGCTAACGTATTGGAGCCTATAAATCATGCCTCTCATAATTCTTTAAAGGCCTTCCTGGTTAATTTTTTTGATGAAATGAAAACCATTGGACTTCTTAATATTTAAATTTGAAAATTGTAACATTTGGAAGGATTCGATTAATTTTACTTTTTTTGTATTACTTATTAATCAACAAGTACATAAACTTCAAATAGTGAGCTTGTTCAATTTTGTAATAACTTTTTTATTTTTATGTTTTTAGAAAATAAGTTATATGACATCAATTTATACATAATTCTCTTGAAAATTAATTATAAAAATTGAAAAATGGTTAGTGTTGGTCAATTTATGGTGGTCATACACCAAAGGTTTCCGAGTAAGGCTTTAGGGTCAATAAAAAATATTTAATTTAAAAAACCAAAAATATGGTTATCAATCTTTAGTATCTTAGGTATCTCTCCCGCCAAAAAATTATGAAAATACTTTTATTTAGGTCAAACTATGGTGGTCATATACATGTATTTTATGGTCTTGAAACAAACATTTTGAAAAAGTAATTTTTACACACACCCAGTAAAAAACAATTTCTACCATATGGGTATTGGAATAAATTACATATTTGAAAAGTAGATTTTGAGATCTACATTTTAAATTGCTAAAAAAATTTGATATTCAATCCTCCTGTTCCTCAAATTTTACATCAATTGAAACAAAATTTAAAAATAAAAGAAAACACTTCCACTTTTTGACCAAAAGTGGGACTTAAATTCTTGTAGGCACCCTACTTTAAGTGTTGCTATCATATTTAGATAAACTATTTTTTAAAAATTAGTGGCTAGAGCTTTTGAAATAAATATGAGAAGTTGTTCTTTTTAAGATCTATTGATTATAAGCTTAAATTATTGTGTGTTTATTTTCATATGCAATTAACATTCTATTAGCAAAGGACTACATAATTATTGTATTTTTTAGTTGCATATTATGTTTTTGCAAAAGCCCTAGCTAGCATTTTAAAAATAATTTAATCTTTGAATGACCATGATGCTTGCACTATTTGATTACACCATCCAATATCAAAAATTGAAATGCAAAAATTTCTTAAAGTGACATTATTTATGCTTGTTTAAAAATCTCCATATTCATGGTGAGAATCAACTATTTTTAAAAAAAACTAATTTTTACTTCATTTGTAACTATGTAACTTATTTTTTGTGAATACTTGTCTAACATGCATCTATGAAATAACTTATTTATCCTTCTCATCTTGTTTTGTGACCCTATATTGGTGCATTGCAAATAGAGCATTTGAAAGTCATGATACTTGATAGATAGGGTTAGTGCATTTTCTATTTGGTATTTAAAAAGATCATGCATTTCTACATATAATTTTAAATTATTGTACTTTTATTTTATATGAAATTAAAGTTATGTTAGAATGAAGTATATCTTTGTGCATTTCAATTTGGAATATTCATCAGATTCATGAAAAAGTGTAAACATTTGTGTCACTCAAAGCTTAAAGCACCCTATTTTTTTCATTTCCAATTAGTCAACCTAAAATTTGTCAAAACTTTCCTATTTTGGCTAGGGTTTTTGAAAAATGTATTATAAGTTACCATTTCTAAGCTATTTTGCATATAATCTTAAATTATTATCTCTAGTTGAATATGAAATAAAATTTATGTTAGAAAAGGAGTATATATTAGTATATTTCAATTTGAGATATTAAACAAATTCGTCCAAAATAGTGTAAACTTTAATGTCATTCAAAGCTTAAAATACCTTAGATTTTTCCATTGTGAATAATTGTTATGTAACTTTAAAACTTAATCCATGGTGCTCTATTTTTCTAATTATGTACCTAAAAACAATTTGATTAATTGTTTTATTATTTTTAGATTTTCAAAAAGAATTGATCTTAAAAATCATTTGATCAACTAGTTTATCCCTTAAGTTTAGGACTTGCAGCAACATGCACCAAGAATATTTGATGTGCTATTGCGGTTGAAAATTTTTGTGTTAGTTTTTTGTATAAGATTTTTGTGATACTTTTTATGTTCAGATTTTATGATGGTTCTTATCATTTTTGTCTTTTTCTTGAATTTTTTAAGCCTAAATTTATGGGTATCATAAATTACATGGCTTAAAGTCTTGGAGTCGATGAAAAGAAAGTAATAGATTTTTATGGACTACATAATGGTATGTTATACTTATCTTAAAATATATTTTATATGATTCTTCTTAGTTATAGAAAAACCAATATTTTGAACTTCTTGTTCACTTAATTTGTTTATGGATCTATAGAGCTTCTAGCTAGTAACTTTTTAAAAAAATCATCTTAAAAATGATAGAAACACTTAAAATCAATTCTTAATCAGCATAGTTAAAGGTAAGGCCCTTAATTATTTTTACTTCCATTGTTACTAATATTTACCCAAAAAAATTTACAATATTTATAGCTTTAGAAAAAATTATACATTCATGCTTTCACGTTTTCTAATTATAATGATCTTTGTATTGTTCTTTCTTTTTGTCAAAAATTAGATATATAAGAAACAAATATCAAATTAATTTTACTTTCACATATATTAAAATAACAATATTCATTTAGATAAGAACGTGAATGTGATAATGAAGGAGAAAATTTTAATAAAAAACTTTAAAACTTTCCTCTCATTTAGCAATAATGAAATTCCATTTCCTATTCACTAATGCAAAAATTGAATATTCCTTAAAGACATGAATTAGTTAGAATAGATACTTAAGATACCAAAATAGAACTTATAGCTATAAAGAAATACAAAATCAAAATAGAAGCTCCAATTTGCAACATTGATGATGAGTTAAGGAAAGGACTATTGATGATGAGTTAAGGAAATGACGGTATAGAATAAACACATTTAAATAAAATGTGAAGGATTTCTTATTCAACTCATTAGAGCTTGTATTGTCAAAATGCTATACATCAATTCAATTATGAGAAATAAATATTGATTATTTGTTGACTTGTGTCACAAAATGTGAAATGGAAGGAATTAATTTATGGAACTATGAACTACATCCTCTAACTATATATGAGTTAAACAAAGTAGAGGATCCAAAAATATTTTTACGTAGAATGTGATTTTCTACCAAACAAACCATGACAACCAATAAAATTGGACTATGGGGACATATATTTTGTAAATCTATTTTCTTTCGAAGTGGTTAAATATATAAATGTCTTTCATCAATGTCAAGAGAAAAAAATTACTTGCATTCTTTGATCAAAGTACAAGATGTACAAATAAGAAAATGCTATAAAATCTAAACATCTCTCTAATGAAAATAAACAATGAACACATAATAACTATGAATAAAAAAATACCATGTAGGAAGTTAGAGAACAAGATTAGAAGTAGTAAAAAATATGAAACAATTCAACAAAGAGTACACATAAACAAAATATAATAGAAATTTAACTCGAAATGTACCTAAATAACACAATAATTTAGGCTTGTAAGAAAAACATCTCGAAAATGACAACACAATCCAAAGCCAAAATTTCATAAATCTGACCAAATTCAGGATAATGTTCATGCTACAAACAAATAATGAAATAAAATAACAAACTTCACAAGCTTGCAATAAACATAAAGTCATACATTCACAACACCTAGCCTTACAAAATAGAAAAAAATTGACAAATTTGAAATTGACTAATTACAAATGCAAGAAACTAGGGCATTTTTAAGCTTTGAATGACACAAATGTTTTTATTATTTTATGAATCTATTCAATGTACCAAATTGAAATGCACAAAGATCTAAAATTATGCAATAGAATGTTGCATAGTAGAGATCTAAAAAATTTTCTCACATACTCTTGTACCATCATAAATTATAAGCACCTAAGTGTTGTACAATTTTATGATTGTTTATAACCTACCTTATTGTGTTTTCATTATAGCATACATAATAGTATTTGATGATTAAACTTAAAATTTAAATATGGGTCCTCTATAAATTCAATCTTGTCTAAAATAAAGGCAAGCCCTTATTTCTAAATGTGATCATCTATTTTTCATCTAGTTCAATGATTCATTTCATCAAGTAGGCCCTATATTACCATTTTTGGCCTAGGTGTAATGTACCAAACTCAAAACTAGTTGTTTGTTCTAATTCCACATCCTCTCATTACCCATGACCCATGGTCTTGATTGGGTGGTACATTATGTGTCAAACACTATATACCCAAGAGATTTAGCCCAAATTTAAATTGTGTCCCCATCTCAGTTCTTTAGTAGATAATTAGGATTTACAATTGGCTCTCTTAAATCCACCTCTTGATTTAGTATAAAATAAAGCTTCACACTTCATTTTGGAGAATGGGGAATAAATTACAAATTTGGAGCCACAATTTTAAGACATCCCATGAAGTGAGGACTTGTGAATCAAGGTTATATCAATCTTCTACAAACCATTCAAACATTTTCTATATCAAGATGAAGCTAAAAAAGGATTATAATGATGACTAGGAGATCATTGAATATTGATTATCTTGTACTCTTCCTCTTAGGATTGTGTTCATGGTTTCTTTTTATCTTTAGATCTACATACTTGTACTCTTTATATATTTTCAATCACACATTTATTTTATTTGTATATAGGGTTCACTCTATCACACTATGGTGGATAATGACATTGCATTTATGCACTTTATCTTAGAGAATTTAGAATGCTCTACATTCATGATCACTACAAATTGTATTTCTATTGCAATACCTATTTATGAATGTGGGAATCACCAAAATAGGGGATTGACCATGGAAAATATATATATAGATATGTACACACACAATTCTCATGTTTATAGGTGTGGAAGACCATGGAATCATCTATTGGAACTTTTATATACTCTCTACCCTGACACCACCACTTTGGATTTTATCCTAGCTAAAAGCCTTGGGTACAGAACATTTCAAACTTTTTTTCCTAGCAGAATCATGTGAAAATGGATGTGAGATAGATGCCAGTCTTAGGATCTCATATTATCTAATACAAGTGTTTTAGGATTTCACCAGGGGAAAATTTAAATATCATTCTTAATATCTCCTATTCTAATTCCATGTGCACACAAATCCTCTTTAATATTATTATACATTTATTTTTTATTTTGATTAGTTCATTTATTATCTTTATTAGTCATTTTCATAATTATCTCTATCCATCCCTTTCTCAAATCTAAGGAGTAAAGGAATAGAAACCCAGAAGAAATAATCTTGCATTAGCACCCCTCTTGTTAGGTGGTGTTGATCAGATTTGTCTCGAGGTGTTTCTTTACTCCAACGTGTCTTATGAATTAGGAAAAACTAGATCTTTAGGTGATCCCCTTTTCACACTACACATTTTGGTGAGCCCGTCTATTTCATGCATAGTATCTTTTGTCTTGCTTAGTCAGATCTTGCATATATATTTTTTTCAATTATAAATAATAAAAAAAGAACAAAAAAATTATTTATTCATTTCATTAGTTTATATTTCATTGCATTTGTATGATTATTTTAGAATAAAAAATTATTTTGTGCTTTCATTTAATTTCTTAGTAATAGTTTCCTTTTACTTTATAAACAATGTTTGATTTCTTTATGTAAGATTTTACATCCTTTTATGAGCCATTTGTTAGTGATGACACTGATATGTTAGATGAAGATTTTGATTACTTCATCTTTATTTAGTCTTCCTCTACATCTCCTAGACCATCCTTTCAAACAAAAATTCTTAACTTGTTACTTGTGAATAGCTATATCAACAACATTGAAAAACCTAGGATATTTATTCACCTTGCTCAAGATAATCCCCAATTAAGGAACAAACTTGTGATTGTGATTAAAGGTTGTAATAAACAAAAAAAAATTCAAACTCCTAACAAACCAATCATAAATGTGAAAGGGAAATAAAAAATACCTTTTGAGTTTATTAAGAATTAACAATAAGTTTCCCATACTTATCATACGAGGAACATTTGTTAACCTACCAACCTGGTTGTGTCTAATCCTCTTCCTACTCATTAATATGTGCTTCCCCTAGTACATCATCTTCTTCAAAATCTTGGAAAAGAGTATTATTTGGTATAATAATTACATAGTACCCCTATAAGGAAATCCCTTTGGGAACTTCACCAAACTTCCCCTACTTATTATGATATGCTCTTAATGAGTATTAAAAAACATATATGTTACATTTTTTTTCCAGCCAATATAAATTCTTTATTGGAGTGTATGAGTTTAACTGATACTAAATCTCATCTTGTATTTTCTCAACATGATTTTCCTATTACAATTTGGTAACACTAAGAGCGGGGGTGAATTAGTGTTGCAGTACTTAATTAATTTCTCAAACTTCTTTAGCTTCTTTAACCAACAAATAAAGATATAACTTAAAATGAACAACCATGCAAAAAAGAAAAACATAGAAGTACTCATAACAGCATATTTATTTTCAAGGAAACCCTGGCCAAGGGAAAACCCCGGTGGGGATGGTACCCACAAAATTTTGCACTATGAATCTTGAAACCATGTTAGGAGTTCTAGCCCTATTAGGAGATGATTAATACAATATAGGCATATCCCTATTAGGGGATATATATAATGAGATCCCTGATAAGGAATCAAACCTATCAAAGGTCCTAGCTCTACTAAAGGAGAAAAAACCATGTTATGGATGTACAATAGGTGCAACAACACTTACAACAAATTTATTGTCTTGAATACAAAGAGTTAACAAAGTATTCCTAGAAGAAATCATCTTTTATCCTTTCTCTTGATCACTGCTCTTCCTTTTAGATGTCTTCACAATTCACATCTAACATCCATTCATATATTCATTATATTCATCGCACACTTTTACAGAAGTCTCTGTATACTTATACCATGTTAGAGGTATAATTTAAAAAGCTAGTTAGCATTACTCTAGCTAAACATCATATTAATATAAGCGCAATTGTGTGCTTTTTATCATTCTTAGTTAGCCTCAAATCCAAGATAGCATCCAAAAATATCTTTCCAAACACTCACAAGGTCGACCTCAATGATCTCTAACATGTTATTCTCTATTTACTGTCTTTGCATCCAATCAACTGAACATATCACTTTTATCCTTCAATGCTAACATGTGCAACCTCACACATGTTTTCATTGGTGTCTTGCAAGTATACCCTTAAGATTGCAAGCCTTAATAAAACTTTTGTAAATCTCTCTAAGCTTCCCTGACTGACTTGGTTACTAGAACAATCTATGGACTTAGGCATTTTTCCATTCAATAACTGCATTCATCTAATATGTACTACCATAAAACTGATAATGGTTTCCATAAATGACAACATTCCATATGTGTGCATGTGCATACATGTGAGTGTGCTAACCAGTTTCCAACAATCTCCCCCTTTGGTATTGATGGTAACACTTAATGAAAAAATGACTAAGTGAATCATCAAAGAAAAAATGTAAGAGGAAATATACTAACAGAAATGAAACACATAAAAATTCAACATCTAGCCTTCAAAAGAAAATTTCCCTTTATTTATGTTTGTATTTTTATTTTACATACACATACTTGCTCTCTTTCTCATATTACATTTTTCATTTTTTTTTCTATCTTTCCCCCTTTGACATCAATGAAAAGGGTGCCAAAATGTCAAAATTAGTAACCAAAACAACAAAAATGGATTGTACAAGATCACATCTTAACTATCTTTAGTACATCTCTGTAATTTGTCTTTAAAATTTGTATGTATGCATCGTAAGCTATTTAATATTTCCTCTACTACCTGAATCATTCCATTAAGGCAAAATGCGGCTTTGTCTGCTTTATCTACATCAGTAGGTACTAATCCCTGAAATATTTTGTAGCCAAGTTGAAGATCCTCATGGGTACTCTCCAAGACATTGATCTTTGGAGTAAAAAATATCCTTAATTTTGTGAATCTTCTCTACACTCTTTCCTTTTCCAACGATAAGGTATGGATCTTATTCATGATCCTATTTGCTTCCTTATTTATGTCCAGAATTTTCTTATTTTCAAAATCCTTAAAGAGGTTTCCCAAAGCCTCTTCATCCTGAGCTATAATATCTTATATACTCTTTACATGCTTATGCAAAGTCATGTAGAGTCTATATAGGTCTTTTCCATCCTTAAGACAAGATTTAATTTCCCTTTTAGTGGAAATCAATGTATTAAGATCACTTTTGATCTCATTAAGAGTATCTTTCATCCTTAACAGGTCTTAAATTCATCTACCACTTTTATTCTTGTTGCTTCTTCAAATGTATCAAAACTTTGTTCTACTATACTTAGAACATTATCTAAATTATTTATAGGGTCTTCAATATCTACAAGAGGTGTAATGAAAAACTTACTCATCACTTGTGTGGCTCACTCGATTGTCTTTGTAGTCTTATCGGACTTCTTCTCAAATTTCTCTTTTGCCTTAGCAAAAGAAAGTACTAACCACCATAATAGATTTTTTACATCCATGTCCTCACAGTTAGTTAGAAGTGATTGGGATCCACTTGCCGACAAACTAGGTGTAGAAAAATAAGTTATAGGTAGCAATCCTTGTGCACTAGGAGTACTAATTAGCTTCTCCTCTCCCTTTTCTTGTTCCTTCTTCTTTTCTTTTTCTTTTTCTTCACCTTTTTCTTCTATTACCTTCTCTTTTTTAGGTTTTTTCTCCTTTTTTTCTCCTTCTCATCTGATTCTTCTTAAGCCATTTTGGGAGGCTCAAGATTCTTTACTATTGCATTAATTTTGGTCAATGTTTTGTTTATCTAAAATGGATCAAATGTATCCTGCTCTTTTTCTAATGAAATTCCAGCATTGTCAATGTAAAAATCAAGTAAGGTAGTATCTACTACCTCTAGCTCTTCAGGAACTGTAGCTTCTTCTACAAATTTAGCAATTTCATGCTTAGTAGGGTTGATCATTGGGTTTGGAGTCCTTGTAGACTTGCCAAGATTAGATCACTCCTCAAGGAGTAGTTGTCCAACCTTGTCATGTGTTTCCTTTTCAACCTCTTCATACTTTTGGGCCATAAAATTGATGATTCTGGTTTTGGTGATTATTTTTGGATTCAACTTCTCAAGCCAATCTACCATCTCACTCCTTGTCATGGTAGGAATATTCTATAGAAGAGTATCCTATCTCATCTTGGTGTCTTCATCCAAGGCTCTCTTCTTTCTTTCCTCTAATCTCTCAAATAGGTCCTTAGTGATTTGACCTTCTATTTAAATCAGATTCTTTTTCAAGGTGAGCATATGCTCCAAAAATATATCTTCTATCTTATTTTTCTCTTCCTCATCATATCTATTAAAATAATTTTCCATAGAGGCAATTTTACCATCATTCATTTCTCTCTTCTCTATAAATTTCAAAATAGGGCTTGAATGTCTTTGTGCTTCCTATCCTTTCTTTTGTTCTACCTCTTCTACTTTCTTCTTGTCTTCTTCAAGTGCCCTTAGGTTGACCTCTTTAATTTTTATTTCTTTTTCATCTTCTTTTTCCTTCTTCTCTTGTTCCTTAGTATTTTTTGTATCCATTAATTGGATTTCCTCTTTTTTTTGTTTATCCTTCTCATGCAAAAATGGAGGAGTATCATATGCTTTCCTCTTTCTTCCTGGTCCACTAGCCATGGCCTTTGGTCTAGCTTTGGGAGGTATTTTTCCTTGTGTAGCTACTCGTGCAACCTACCTCTATGATGTCCTCCTAGTGAGTGTAGGAGTGTCATCCTTGTCCTTTTCTTCTTCTTTTTCAACCTCCACCACTTGAGGTGCCTCAATATTAGGTTGAGGAGGGGGAATATTATATTTCTCTCTAGGTTTTTCCACTTTTTCTCTGATAGTGTTCATCTCTTCTTTGGTTATTCCATGTTGCCTTCTATTTTATCAGCAAGGGACTCAACTTTATTTTCCCTTCTTCCTTTTATGAGCTCTTCATTTATTGTTGTGTATTTCTCTTCATATGTGCCCCATCTAGGAGCATTGGGGTCTTTAGGTGATTGTAGGACATGATGAATGTGAAGCTCCAAAATGGTGTAATCAACTTCATAGCCCATGCGGGTAGCCCATGAAGTTATAGGCTCCATTGCTTCAAAGTATGTGTTGTCAATTTCTACCATGAAAAAGATGTAATTCTTGTATTTATAAACTAATCTCCAAGGGATTCTTTCCATTTCATGCATTTTCTTCTAAAAGAGTTTCATCATGTCTACAACTTCAACATACCTATTTTTCTCATCACTTCTCCTGTAACAATCACTAATCATCTGCATAGAACATCTATCATAACTTGATAGGTACATGTTAGGAAATATTCTCATAACATGAAAGAATATGTACATAATCAGTGATCCAAATCTAAAATGAGTTGTCATGTTCCTCTTTATTTCCACAAGATTTTCCATCATCTATTGTCTTAGGACCTTACATAGGTCATATTCTTCATCCTTAATTACCATTTTATATGCCATGTGAACAAAACTGGCTGACACACTATTTAGTCTTCTTCTATATTGGAATTTATATCCCAATATCATTCCTACTAGATTGACATCTTGTTGTGTGATGTCATTTATAGTCATGGCTCTTTTGTTCTATTTGCTTTTTATCAATTTTTATATTTCAAACCTTATATTCTTCTCTGCAGTAGGTATTTTTCCTGTCATAGGTAATCCAATAATCCCATGTAGTAGTTATTTTCTACTCTTAGTGGTAGTTCCACCAATCCATATGAATTCATCATGTATCCTACTTAGTAGAATCTTGATCTAGTCTAATTCATCAAATTCAAATCTCTCCATGAATTTGACCACTGGCAACCCATTAACTTTCCTACATTCTTCTCTTAGGGTTTTGTCTACATTATATAACCCTAGCATTTCATCATAAATCTCTATGGTGACTATGAATTCAATCTTATTGTGTATGTATACCCTGATGTCTTTAACATGAAGAACAACAACTAGAGTGTGTGAAAACGCACCCTCTTGATCCTCTTTGGTAGATTTGAAGGGATGAATATTAAATTTGTATCTATTCATCTCAAGTACATTGAAAACCTTAGGTGTATCCATACTAATTACTTTGTTACTGAAATTGACAAATATTTCTTGAGATAATCATAAATACCTAGCTCGTGTGAGGGTTATGCAAACAAAGCTACAAATACTTCAAGATCCAACTACTACTCCAAACTCTTCAATGCTCTTTGATCTTAGTGTAAATGGTAAATAATTTGACCATAGTATTAACTTTATAGACAATTTGGCACAAGTCCCAAAAACTACACATAACGCTGCAAGAAAACTGTACAGGCTCAAACCAATAGACCTTCTCAAAGACATCTACAAAACTGATGCGATCTTGTCCAAGATAACAAAACATAGTAACTAAGCTTCCTTCAATTTTTCACATCTTAAATCATCCATATAGGGGCTCTGTATCTGACTGGTGTTAATCTATCATGTTCCCCCTAAGGCATACATTTACCATCATAAAGATGGTGAAGTAATGCACCCTAGTAATGATTCAAAAAGAGTCTTAGGACTCTTTTGAATGCTTGCATTCTTCTCTTCATCAATCTTAATCTCAAATTCTATAGGTTCATTCTATTTTCTCCTTAAATTCTGCTATCACCTTTACTAGTTCTCTATCTTCTTTATTCAATTATTTTTCCTTTGTGAATGGTCTAAATGACTTCTTCACTGCTCCTTTAAATCTGAAATACTTCACTACATTTCCATCATTATTACACTTAAAAAATGTCACCTTCTTCTTAGGTTTCAATTGACTGTAATCAATTTGCAATTTGTAATATTTAGCAATATGACAAAAGTTGTTGCATTTGTAGCACACAATCTTTCTAGGTCTGGAAATAGGTTTCTTAACTTCCTCAAATATTTTTTTAGCTTCATCCTTAATGGTATTAGAAACATTATCTTGCAAAATATCATTATCTTTACTTTTTTCTTTATCCTTAGGTTGCTTAATTTTAGCATTTTTACTACATTCACCTTTTTCCATATTTTCCTCATTTAAGATTTTCTCTCTTTTTTTTCTTAAGAAAATCATCCAAGTGATCATATGCAGGTATGCTAGATCACATATTTGGTTTTTGACATTCTCTTATCTTGTGTCCATACAAGTAACAATTAAAACAAAAACTAGTAAACTTGGTCTTAGGAATACCTTTTTAATTTGTTTCTTTGATTGATCTGTTAGGAATGGGAACACTGAGAGGGGGGGGTGAATCAGTGTTCACTATATTTTAACTTTTTATTTTAATCTGAATGCTGAATTATAAATGCTTAAGTATTGAATTAAAAATTCACATAAACATGAAACATGAAATCAACACATGACACCAATATGGTTATGAGGAAACGCAAATAGGTAAAAACCTCGGTGGGACTTGATACCCACTAATAATCTGCACTAGTGTTTTGTGATCCTTGTTAGAAGATCCTTTACCCTTTTATGAGTAGCTTTAAAATTCTTTTAGTATAGTAGACCTTGTTAAGGGTTGGACCATGTTAGGATTCTTTTACAATGATCCCTATTAGGGGAGTGGACTCACTAGCCTAGATCTCATTGCTCAAATGATGAAGGCTACAACCTTCTGAATCAAATACACACTATATCTACAAGTGAATTGTCACTATGTCACTGCTTGTCAAATTAGTTTCTTTGGTGTGATGATGCTTTGACCTCTTGAAAAGATCTATTACGTCATATGCTCTATTCACATACCTCTTCTATGCTTCTCACAACTCTATTTCCACTTCCATACCCAATACAATGGGTGCACCTTATATTTATGTGCTCATACCAATTATACAATTAAGTCAGCCCTATAGCTAATTAAAAATAATGATTCCAAATGAATTGGCTTAAGCGTGCTTACAATTATACATATACATATGTCAGAAACCTAAATATAATGGGTTCATAGCCTCTACAACATTAATTTACAATCACAAACCAAAATAGTCACTGTCGGCTCTATGCTCTATTCTCTGTTGGCACACAATAGCTGTGCAACTTCAACTGACTGTAACTTTCACATCTTTTCATATCTAATTATGCACTCTTAGACTAAGCATAAGTATAGTCTAACAACCTTAACTTCTAAGGCACATACCATAATTAATCCATACACATGGGTACAGGTGCTCTAAGCTGTAGGAACTCTGTATGTTGTCCAGTCTTCAACACTTAACTATTTTTTTATCTTTATAATTACTGCACTAACTCCAAACTGCTATATGACTTTGTTTCCATAATGAAAACACTATATCTATTTATATACTTTAGTATAGACAACTTGCCAACAATCTCCCCCTTTGTCATTAATGGCAACAAAGGAATATGGCCAAGTCTCTAACTGTTCCTTTACACAAAAAAACTTTTGTCTTCTATATATTTTATACAAACTCTTATATCTCCCTATACATATATGTACTCCATATTCTATACAACTCCCCCTTTGACATTAATGACAAAGGTGCATAAAATTTTTTTATCTACATACACTCACTGAGGGAAAACATTTGGATATGCAATCTTGAGTTTCTAGATCTCCTTTTTCCAAAATGTTATCAGAGAATTGACTATGTGTAGATGGGCGCATAATGCATATTGAAGCTTCTCCATCTTCTCCAATTCTATGCTCAGACCTTGATCATAGGTTATCATGGTCACATCAATCTCCTTTATGTTTTGAATGAGAATGTCTAGTGAGGGCGCAAGAGCATTCCTCAATTGAGTATGTCTTGACCTTATCTTCTCCATTTCTTTCTCTGCCTTCTCAATTATGTCCAACTAACCTTGATAGACATTTTTGCACATGTTTACATCGATGGCTGTGTCTAGCACTGAAATCTTCACCTTCTCAATCATTGCCTCTGCATTTTTTATCTTCTTAAGATGGGCATTAGTGAACTTATCCTGATCCATGTGACTTTCCTTCCTTGATCTACAAACTCCTTCAATGATGCCTGACTAGACTTAAGAGAGTTCAAGTCTATTGCAAAATTACTCATTAGTTCATTGAGTCTCTTCTTTAAGTATTTCTCCTCTGCCACTATGGCCGCAGATTCTTCTAGGCTTGAAAATTTTACTTTGAACTAAGAGATGACTATGCTCACATCATCAACTAAATGTAAATTTACCATGTTCTTATCCTTTGGCAGCAAACTATTCAAAATATTTACTGATTCCACCAAGAGAGTATTCCTCATTACTTGCTTCTCCTTCACCTTCTCTATAGCTAGGACACTGAACTTAATCAGGTCTTCTCCCTTCTAGGAGTCCAAACTGCTAGTGTTAGGTGTGAAACTTGACAACAATGCTGAGGAGGGATTGATGGGAGTGATATCCATCACATCTTGCTTCACCTTGACCAAATCAATGGAAGATTCATCTTTCTTTTCTACCACTAATCCTACTTTATTTTCTTCTTCTTTGTCATCAGATATATTTTCTATGATTACTTCTTCTTGTTGAGTGGGAGGGTTATTGCTGCATAAGATTTTTGCTTCCTCAGTGCTGACAAATGCTTCCTCAAACTTGTCCAACTCCTTATCAGTAGCCATCATGGCTATTTTCACATTATTTATGATAATTGTCCTATCTTTGGGTGATTCTATCATTGGCACAGACTGATCTACTTCTATTTGAGTTTTTGCAATGGGCACTGAGTCCAAAGGACCTATCACTGGTACATTAGTGGGATCTTCCACTTTATCTTCCTTAATGGGTGCATGAGTGATGCGCGTAGTAGGTGGTTTGATCTGTTGTTCCAACAACACCTTCTCAAAGGCCTTCTCTATTTCCTTCGTAATCAGCTCATAATCTTTGTTTATAATGTGACAAATTCTCATCTTAGTTATAAGGAGTGGCTTTACCAAATTCAATATCAAATCTATTTCTTCTTTAGAACATACAAGCAGAGTGTCTTCTATCAATTTTTCCTTGATCCTTAGGTCTTCTTCATTTTCTTGTCTTTTAAGGTTTTCTAGAATGTCCCATACAGTATCTGGTATTTCTTTTTTCAATTCAAGAACTATCTTCTTGAACTTTATCAAATGTTTGATAATCTTACCATGAATTTCAGACTTATCAATCTCACTATATGATTCATAGAACTTCCCTATTTGATCAATTCTTCCCTCATTAACAATTCTTGCATATAGAACTTTGAGGCTAGGTCTGAATCCTGCCCAAGGAGGTGCTTGATTTTTTTTCTTGTGCCTTAATGCTCATGAGGATGGATGACTAGTGCTTGCTTATTTCTTCCTCTTGAATAGAAGCTTATACTCTGGAGGAGTATCTTTGGGTGCAGAAGGAGTACTATCTTCCTTATCCTTTTGACTGTCATCTTTCTCAATTTTTATATTCTTTACCTTGGGATCTTCTTGTTCTTCTACTGCACTCTTCAATTCTAGAGCAATCTTCTCATCCCTTGCTTTATCAAGGTCTACTTTTGATACACCATGAATCCTTAGAATCTCTGATGTGACCTTTGCAACCTTTCTTTTTGTTGCAGCACTGTTTAGCTTAGCATCAACTTCTCTAGTCTTTTCTTCATAGGTTCACCACCTAGGTTCATTGACATCCTTGGGGGCTAATAGTAGTACCTATGCATAAGCTTCAAGAACTTGTTCTTCAACCTCATACCCAAGTGAATGAATCCACTTAGTCCTAGGTTCTACATCTTCCATACATGTGGTATCAATCTCCACCATGAAGCATATTGTATCCTTATACTTCTCTAAAATACTCTCAGGAATCATGTACCTCATCTGCATTCTTTCTCTAAAAGTCTTCAATTCTAGGTTAATGTAAACTCTAAATGTGCTTTCTATGGTTGCCTTGTTTGATATCTGAGGCATGGTAGGAATGGACTTGTCTAGCTACAAGTTTGACACTTTACCAACTATATGAAGGTACATATAAATGATTAGGGACCCAAACCTAAATACCTTAGTCTTATCATGTTTGATGGCTTTGATATTGTCTATCAACTGTGCACATGGGATCTCACACAAGTTGAAATCTCCATCTTTTTGCACAAGATAGATGGCTACTAGAATAGTGCCTGTAGACACACTATTCACCCTGCTGGTGTGATGAAATCTATAACCCAATATCATTGATATCAACTTGATGTCTAGTTGCTCTATAGGCTCAATGGTCATGTTGCGCTTATCATTTCTAGATTTACACACTTGCTCCATGATTTTCCTGACATCCTTACCCATAGGAAGGATGGTGCTTGTCTTAGAAAGGCCTATAATCTCATGAATTAGGTCTCCTGTTATTCTTACTGAGACATCTCCAATCCAAAACAAGTCATCATGGATTCTTCTCAACAATATTTTTATCCATTCTTCCTCATAGAATTCATATGCCATGGCATATTCAACAATGGGGTGATCATTCCATTTTGTGTATACATCCATGAAGGTTTTGTCTAGTTTCATCATTGTGTCCATGTGCACCCTAAACCTATACAGGCCAACAGGTTCATTCTTACAATAGATGTAATTCTTATGTCTTCTACATGCATGACACCCATTGGCGTACGGGAGAAAGCTCCCTCTAAATCATCTAGGGTTGACTTAAATGGATGCCTCTTAAAAATATACCTCTTCTTCTCAGCAACATCAAAAAACAATAGGAGTGTCCATGAGTTACTTGATATTCACTTTCCAAATGGTCTCTAAGATGTTCTGATGGTTTTCAAATTGGCCCAACGAGCTAGGGTTTCTGTAATTGATAAAATGCACTACAATTACTGATAGCTCAATCTCCAAAACTTCACAACAACTTCTAAGGCTTAATCTACTCTCCAATCACTTTGAGTATGAATGCAATGAGTGAATAAACAACTTTTTGTGTACTTAAAGTAAGAAGTTCACCATTAATGCAACTCACGTAAACCAAGTTGTTACTTCAAAGTTTCAAACTCAAGTTTCTCTAACAATAAACATATGCACTCATGCACAAAGGTTTCTATACACTCCAAAAGCTTAAGCCCAAAGGCGCATACTCTGAGGATGAGTATCCCAGCCACACAGGGGTCTAGAGCTAAATTAGCTCCCCCTATGACCCTAAGGGCCATTCATGCAGATGTAGAGGGTGCATCCACTAGGGATGCATCCAATACATTACCATAAACATTTTATTTCTTTCCATTTGACCAAATCATCCTCACATCTTCTAATGCCTTCACAATCTTGACTTCTGCTTCAGGATCCAAAACTAGTTCTTCAACCTTTTTAGGGCTTTCCTGACCTTGCATCCTTGATCTAAAAAACTTTGAGATATGTCCAACCTTGTTACAGGTGTGAAAAATCATTGGAGGTCTATTATTCCTTGACGCATTGACATGAGTCACCATTCTACATTATTTTGTTATATGACCATTATAGTTACATATCTGACATGTAACATTCTGAGAACTTCTTGCATTGGTCTGATTCTGATTTCTTTGATTATGTTGAATCCTGTTCTTCTTACTAGTCCTACAATTTATTTTTCTATGACCAAATTTATTACATGTATAGCAATAACCATTAAAAGGCTTTACCTTTGTACAATTCCTTGCAATGTGTCCATGCTTGTTACATGCAAAATAGGTGTGTTCAACAGGTTTGTGCTCATTTTTAGGAGGACTACCATTGTCTTTGGTTTGATCTTCAGTCTTCTTAGTATCAGTAGATTCATTTTGTGTCTCCTTTCTTGCTTGCATCTCATCAATCTAATTTTGTGCTTCATTGTATCCAATGCAGCTAGTGTCTCCGTTGACTCTTCTTGCATACAACTGAGATTCTATCAAATCAGAACTGGTGTGTAATTTGTCAATGTGGTTCTTTGCATCTTTCAATTCAGACTCCAATCTTGCTTTGCAATTCTTTAGATCCAAGATTTCCAAATTTGCTTCCCTTAACTCTTCATTGAGTTGAAGGTTCTCCTTTACTTGTTCATTGTAGACATCTTGATTGTTCATCAATTTGTCATCAAGTTCTTCAAGCTAACTCACTAAGGATGCATTTTATTCATTCAACTTCTTGAATTTTTTTTCAAGATCACTGTTAGAGAGTCCCTTCAAATTTTTTCTTAGTCTCTTGATAACTAATTGAGCATCACTGAATTTTTCTTTTAGCTTTTCAATTTCTCTTTCTGAGTTGTCTAGGTCTTCAAGAGTTGGTTCAAGATTCTTCTTCAAATCTTCTTTTTCCATGATCTCCTCAAGTGGTTAAACTTCTTTGCTGAGGACCAAATCTCTGATACCAATTGTTAGGAATCAGAACACTGAGAGGGGGGGGGGTGAATCAGTGTTCACTATATTTTAACTTTTTACTTTAATCTAAATACTTAATTATAAATGCTTAAGTATTGAATTAAACATTCACATAAACATGAAACATGAAATCAACACATGACACCAATATGGTTACAAGGAAACCCAAATAGGTAAAAACCTCGGTGGGACTTGATACCCACTAATAATCTCTACTAGTGTTTTGTGATCCTTGTTAGAAGATCCTTTACCTTGTTAGGAGTAGCTTTACAATGCTTTTAGTATAGTAGACCTTGTTAAGGGTCAGACCCTGTTAGGAGTCTTTTACAATGATCCCTATTAGGGGAGTGGACTCACTATCCTAGAGCTCACTACTCAAATGATGAAGGCTACAACCTTCTAAATCAAATACACACTATATCTGCAGGTGAACTATCACTGTGACACTACTTGTCAGATCAGGTCCTTTGGTGTGTTGATGCTTTGACCTCTTGCAAAGCTCCAATACATAATATTCTCTCTTTGCATACCTCTACTGTGCTTCTCACAACTCTATTTCCACTTCCATATCGAATACAATGGGCGCACCTTATATTTATGCACTCATACCAATTATACAATTAGGTCGGCCCTATAACTAATTACAAATAATGCTTCCAAATGAATTGGCTTAAGCATGCTTACAATTATACATATACATATGTTGGAAACCTAAATATAATGGGTGCATATCCTCTACAACATTAATTTACAATCGCAAACCAAAATAGTCACTGTCGGCTCTATGCTCTATTCTCTGCTGGCACACACTGGCTTTGCAACTTCAACTGACTGTAACTTTCACATCTTTACATATCTACTTATGTGCTTTTAGACTAAGAATAAGTATAGTCTAACAACCTTAACTTCTAGGGTGCATACCATAATTCATCTGTACACATGGGCGCAGGTGCTCTGAGCTATAGGAACTCTGTATGTTGTCTAGTCTTCAACACTTAACTGATTTATGATCTTTACACTTAGTGTGCAGACTCTAAACTTCTATATGAATTTGTTGCCATAATTACAACACTATATCTAGTCATATACTTCAGTATAGACAAATTGCTAACATGATCTTCATGGCTGAAATACTTGTCATTGTCCTTGCAAGGAGGTATCTTAGGTTCTACTATCACAACCTCAGATTCACCATAACTCTATCTTTCCTCAGATCTAGATTGTCATTAAATCCTACTACAGTCTTGTCTCCAATAGGCTTTTGCATGTGAATTTTTTCATCCAATTTCTTTCTTCTCTCATGAAGTTTTTCTATGTGACCTTTAGTCTGACCAAGCTCACCAATACTGGTGATGTTGTATTTCTCTACCTTGTCATACTTTTTATTTAATGTATTCAACTTGCTTTCCAAATTTTTCATCCTATCCTTTGTACTTGACAGTTCATTTTGCAATTTTCCATTTACTTCTTTTTTAGCACCAAGTTCTTTCATCGGGTTCATTTTTTTGATCTCTAATTCATTCTTCAGGGAATCATTTTCATGCTTCAGTTTCTCAATATGATCTTGGTATGATAGCTCTTTAATTTGTGCTTCCATAAGATCATCTCTCAATTTTCTCTCATGTTCAAGTTGTTTCTTCAACTTCATGATAAAGTCATATGTCTTCCTTAGCTTCTACTTTAGATCCACTCTATCTACATTGGCAATGTCCACATCTTCCAAGGCCATTTCATAATTCTTCTTCAAGTTTTCCAAATACATCTTGATATCCCAAAATTTGTTAATCCTTTCCATCAAGGACCTAAGGCTCTGATACCAATTGTTAGGATTTGGTAACACTGAGAGGGGGGATGAATCAATGTTATAGTACTTAATTAATTTCTCAAACTTATTTAGCTTCTTTAACCAACATATAAAGATATAAATTAAAATTCACAACCATGCCACAAAGACAAACATACAAGAACTCATAGGTCACCATATTTTTTTTCAAGGAACACCTAGCCAAGGGAAAACCCTGGTGGGGATGGTACCCATAAAATTATGCACTATGAATCTTGAAACCCTGTTAGAAGTTATATCCCTATTAGGAGTTGATTAATACAATATAGGAAGATCCCTATTAGGGGATATATACAATGAGATCCATGATAATGAATCAACCCTATCAAAGTTCATAGCCCTACAAAATGAGAAAAAACCCTATTAGGGGTGTTAAATAGGTGCAACAACACTTACAACAAATTTTTTTTCCTGAATACAAAGAGTTAACAAAGTAATCCTAGAAGAACTCCTATTGTTCTCCTTTCTCCTCATCACTGCTCTACCTTTTATATTTCTTCACAATTCACATCTAACATCCATCCATATATTCATTATAATCATCACACACATTTACAAAAGTTTCTATATACTTATACCTTATTAGAAGTATAATTATAAAAGCTAGTAGGCATTACTCTAGCTAAACATCATATTAATTCACACACAATTGTGTGCTTTATGATCATCCTTAGTTAGCCTGAAATACAAGATAGCATCCAAAAATATATTTCCAAATGCTCATAAGTTCAGCCTAAATGATCACTAACATGTTATGCATTGTTTATTTCTTCACATCTAATCAAGTGAACATATCTCTTCAATCCTTCAATACTAACACATATGCTCATTGGTGTCCTACAAGTATGTTCTTAAGATCACAAGCCTTGATACAACTTTTGTAAAGCTCCCTAAGCTTCCCTATCAGACCGGGTTACTAGAGTAGTTTGTGGACTTGGGAATTTTCCCCTTCAACAACTACATTCATCCAATATGTGCGACCATAAAACTAATGAGTTATGCCATAAATGACAACATTCCATATGTGTCCACGTGCATACATGTGCATATGTGTGCATTTTCTAACCACTTGCCAACATTTCCTTCTAAGGAGATTCCAGATAAACATCACTCCCTTATGTTCATCATTCTTATTAACAATAATCATATTTAGAGAACCTTAATTGGTGATGGCTCAAGACTTAAGGTTTGCAATATTGATTTTATACATAAGATAAAAGAAAATATTTCTTCAATTAAACCCGATTTTGTTCCTATTTTTTTTATTTTACAATATTGCTAAACAAACTTTGGTTATTATTAATTTATCTGTTAACATGGGTCCTATCATTCCATCCATTACTAGTAATTTCATGCCTAATGCTCTTAATTATAATCTTCATCACAAAGTGAATTTCATTTATAACAATACTATGTACATTTTTATTGATGATGATAAATTGAAACATTTATTTTGTACTAAATTTGATGCTAAAATTATTCCTATTCTAATTTCATAGGATACTATTGACTTTGGCATATTTTTCATTAATGTCAAAATGTATGTGTATTAGAGTCATCCTAATAGGTGTTTGTAGATAAGACATTTGGTGTATACATAACAATGAGTATGTAATGTTGATGAATTTTGGTTTGAATCATGAGGTTTGCAATATTCCAACATCATTTTGAAAGAAGTGAGTGACTGAAGTTTTATAATAGATCCCATATATGTGATTATAAATTATATGTCTTCATTGAGTTACAATGTAGATAGAAAAATTGTCACTTAAGTATGCATATGAAACGTCCTCAATATGATTGATAAATTAAGATTTGAGTTATAGTCAATAGATAATCATCAAGTTACATTTTAGACAATATTGTATAAGTTTCTATTTTCTGGATAATATTATATAAGTTGTTGGAGATTTGCCAGCAGGCCAGTACTAACTGTATGTTTGTCATTGATGACAACATATGGAAATTAGCATGCATGGAAGTCTTATGTAGTAAGATTTCAGTATATGTAGCATGGACATGATATCAGCATGATATCATGGGTGTAGAGGTTAACTATTAGTACAGATAGTTATATAGCAGCTGGTGTCAGCAGTGTTCCTGACAGAGTAACAGATAGTGTTCTGTGTATGGTTGTCCATATAGTTATCATGGAGCCTTGCACACCTGGATATATGTTGAAGACATGTTAGTGATGTTTTAGTTATGGACGCATAGTTTGTTGATGAGTAGAAGTGAATCTGTGTAGTCACTATTCGCCAGCAGCAGTTTCCTATGTTTGTTCAGAAGAGCTAATAGATATTTTATTGGTTCTTGAGTTGTGCTTATCTGGAGGGTATGTGCCCTTGGATTTCAGCTTGGAGAAGTTCTATTGATGTTCGATTAATAGTGCATGAGTTAATTTATCTTACAAAGAAAGATCTAGTTGTTTTGGTAGAGCCGACAATGTGTAGCGTGCATCCACAATTATTTTATTAGACAGGTCCCATAATGTGTTGCATGCATAGTAGAGCTGATAGAATGTTTATTGGAGTTTTTTATGGTTCCTCTAATATGATTTCAAGGTGGTTATAATAGGCCAACTTGATTATATAATTTGGAGGAAAGATATTTATAGGTAGTCATTTGTGATTGCTGAAGAGTGGTTCATGGTTGATTAAGAAGACCAGAGCAGAGTGTGCGAAGTATTGATCCATCAGAGGAAGGTCTATGTGACCAAGTAAAGTACTTGTGCTATTCATTGGAACTGATCTAGATAGTAGGTCAAACCACAGTTCACCAAGATCTAGATATAATTTGTATCTATTATTCAGAAGGTTGTAGCCTTTTCCCATTTGAGCAGTGAGCTCTTAGATAGTGCATCCTCTTCCCTAATAGGGGCAATTATAAAAGAATCCTAATAGGTTCTAACCCTTGACTAGGTCTACTGTACTTAATATATTGTAAAGCTACTCCTAACAAGGTAAAGGATCTTCTAAAAAGCATCATTATACACTAATACAGAATATTAGTGGGTATCAAGTCCCACCGGAGTTTTTACCTATTTGGGTTTCCCCATAATAAAAGTATTGGTGTTGTGTTCATTGTGTTTATGCTTTATGTTTAAGTATATTTAATTGGACAAAATAATTAAATCTTGTAGATAAGTGATTCACCCCCCCCCCCTCTTAGTTATCTCTTGGGACTATTCCTAATAATTGGTATCAGAGCAAAGTGCCTCGGATAGAAAGTTTAACAACTTGAGGTTGATCAGATGGTGTACTTCAGGAAACAAAGTCCTAAGTTTGATGGAGAGAATTATTTTGATTGGAAGAACAAGATGGTGACTCATTTGCAGTGCATTTCTTTTGAAGTTTTTAATGTAACTATCAAAGCAGCCAAGATTCCTACGTTAGAAGACCTTGCAAAAGATGATGCTACTGACACACAAAAGGAATTGTTTCATCAGAATGCTATAGCTAAAGAATCCCTTATCAGTGCCCTATCTGATGGTGAATTTTCAAAAGTAAAAAAGATAGATACAACCCATAAAATATGGAATCACCTAGAAGACATATTTGAAGGACACAAAAAAGAAAAGGATGCACACAGAAAGACATGGAAGAAAAGATACAATGCATTAGAGATTCTGCCTAAAGAAAACATTAGAGCTTATAATCAAAGGATAAATGAAGCAGTTGCTGGAATCAAGAACAATGGTGGAGAGATCTCAAAAGAAGATATTATGGATAAGTTGATGACTACTATTACTCCAGAATATGAAAGCAAGATCAACATCCTTGATGACACCATGCAAATTACATCAAATTTCAAGAGATAGACCTTGATCAACAAAATCGCAACTTTTGAGATTTCAAGATTGAAGATAGAACCAAAGAGTGAGACAACTTTCAAAGAAACAGTTCATGGTAAGAAATCTGCAAACACTTCTAGTAATTTTGATGATGATAATTAAGAGAAAACATTAGATGATTTTATTTCTATGATTTCCAAAAGAGAAAAGAAAGGAAAAGGAAAATATTAAGGTCAATTGCCATTTAAGTGTTTTTCATGTAATAAGATCGGTCACTTTGCATCTAAGTGTCCCACTAGAGTTAGAAAGTTCAAAAAGGATTACAAGCCTAAGTATTCTAAGGAATGCTACTATGCTGGAGATGAAGTTTCAGGTGAAGAATCTGGTGAAGAAGAAATTGGATTCATTTCTATTATAGATAAAATGAATAACAAGACAATTCATGAAGATAAGAAAGAGAATCAAGAGCTAGCATTGATTTCACAAGCTGAAATAAGGACAAACTGGATTATAGCTAGTGGTTATGCACATCACATGACAGGTGATAAAGGTAGGTTTGTTCATTTGGACAAATACAATGGTGGTATGGTCTGATTTGGAGACAACACTCCTAAACCTATAGTTGGTAGAGGAGCCATCTCCTTGGATGGAAAGAATAGTACTGATGATGTTCTTTATGTTGACGGTTTGAAACATAACCTTCTCAGTGTTGGATAGTTACTTGGAAAAGGCTATCTGTTGGAGTTCAAAGATTACAAATGCATCATTAACAACAAAGATGGTGTTATGATTGCATTAGGATCAAAGACAAGAGGTAATGTTTTTTAACTCAATTCAGAAGCACGTTACTTTTTTGCTAAAGTTGATGACAGTTGGTTGTGGCACAAAAGACTATGTCATATCAACTTTGATAACATAGTAAAGATAAGCAATGTTAAGGTAGTAAGAGATCTACCTAGCATAGCAAAGCCAATTGATACTATATGCCGGGAATGTGTGATGGGAAGAGCATGGTATGAGAGACTAGATGGATACTTAAAAAATATTGGATTCAAGAAAGGAGCAGTATATTGTAATCTATTCATTAGAGAGGCATCTGAAGGTTTACTACTTGTGGCTATATTTTTTGATGACATTATCTTTGGAGGTAATGACAAGCTCAGTGCTGAATTTGCCAAAGAAATGAAGAATGAGTTTGAAATAAGTATGATTGGTCCTATAAAATATTTTTTGGGACTAAATGTGCAGCAATCAGAAAAAGGAATTTTCATTAATCAATCAAAGTATGTGAAAGAGATACTGAAGAAATTCAAGATGGATGATTGCAAGTCGGTAGGAACCCCTATGATCACTGGATGGAAGCTTACAAAAGAAGATGACTCACCAGTAGTAGATATAACATTGTATAAGTCTATGATTGGTAAACTCATATATCTTACTCAGACTAGACTAGATATTTCCAATGCATTTGGCATAGTTGGATGATTTGCAGCAGAGCCTAAAAGTCACCTCATGGCAGTAAAAAGAATATTCAGATATTTGCAGGGAACTATAGATTATGGTCTATGGTATCCTAACTCAGAAAATGTTGAGCTTCATGTGTACACTGATGTATATTGGGTAGGATGTGTTGATGATAGAAAGAGTACTTCAGGTGGAGTAGTGTTTCTTGGTGATAGACTTGTCACTTGGACAAGAAACAAACAAAATTGTATTTCTCAATCAACAACAGAAGTGGAGTATGTTTAGTAGCCTTGAATTGTTCTACAATTGTTTGGATCAAGCAGATGATAAAGGATTTTGGAATTCAGATTGATTATCCTATTGTTATTCACTATGATAACTCTAGCACTATCAATATGTCAAAGAACCCTGTGATGCATGCAAAGACAAAGCACATTGAGATCAAGTATCACTTCCTAAGAGAGAAAGTGGTAGAGAAAGAAGTCAAGTTGGATTATGTGAGTACTAAAGATCAGTTGGTAGATATATTCACAAAGCCCTTTGCTAAGGATACTTTTGAGTATCTTAGGGAAAAGTTGGGAGTAATTCTCTTCCCTGATTCTGCTTAGAAGAAAGAAGGAAAGGCATCAGTCCTCTGGGACTGATTGAAAGTTGACTACTCTACCGTTGGAGTAGTAACAGTGCTTAAAATGAATGGCACCCTTTTCCATTGATGTCAAAGGGGGAGTATATACAAAGTCATGAAAAATAGAAGCAAAAAGAGGAGTAATATACTAAGAGGGAGCAGTATTTAGTTATGACAGCAGTACAGTTGAGGAAATGGAGAATATAAGAAAATATTGTAGTAGATGGAGGATTCATCTTTGGGGGATTTTTGAAGAGGAAGTGGAGAATGTTATAAAAGAAATGTTCATTTGGGTTGGTGGTGGTTTTTCATTCCACATGTTGCCATCAATGCCAAAGGGGGATATTGTTGGAGATTTTCCAACAGGGCAGTACTGACTGTATGTTTTTCATTGATGACAACATATGGAAAGTAGCATGTGTGGATGTCTTATGTAGTAAGATTTTATTATATGTAGCATGGACATGATATCAACATGATATCACGGGCGCAAAGGTTAACTATTAGTACAGACAGTTATATAGCAGCTGGTGTCAGCAGTGTTCTTGATAGAGTAATTGATAGTGTTCTTTGTATGGTTGTCCATACAGTTATCATGGAGCCTTGTGTGCTTGGATATATGTTGAAGACATGTTAGTGATGTTTTAGTTATGGACGCATAGCCTTTTGATGAGTAGAAGTGAAGTACTTATGTAGTCGTTATTCACCAGCAGCAATTTCCTATGTTTGTTCAGAAGAGCCAATAGATATTTTATTGGTTCTTGAGTTGCACCTATCTTGAGGGTATGTGGCCTTGGATTGAATCTTGGAGAAGTGTTATTGATGTTTATTTAAGAGCACATGAGTTAATTCAGCTTACAAAGAAAGATCCAATTATTTTGGTAGAGCCGATAGTGTGTAGCGTGCATCTACAATTATTTTATTAGACAGGTCCTAGAATGTGTTGCGTGCATAGTAGAGCTAACAAAATGTTTATTGGAGTTTGTTATGGTTTCTCTAATATGATTTCAAGGTGGTTATAATAGGCTGACTATATTATATCATTTGGAGGAAAGATATTTATAGGCAATCATTTGCGATTACTAAAGTGTGGTTCATGGTTGATTAAGCAGAGCAGAGAAAAGTGTGTGAAGTGTTGAACCATCAGAAGAAGGTCTATGTGACCAAGTAAAGTACTTGTGCTGTTCATTAGAACTGATCTAGACAATAGGTCAAAGTGCAGTTCACCAAAATCCAAATATAGTGTGTATCTGTTATTTAGAAGGTTGTAGCCTTCACCCATTTGAGTAGTGAGCTCTTGGACAATGCGTCCTATCCCCTAACAAGGACAATTATAAAAGACTCCTAATAGAGTCCAACCCTTGACCAGGTCTATTATACTTAATATATTGTAAAGATACTCCTAAGAGGGTAAAGGATCTTCTAACAAGGATCATTATACACTAGTACAAAATATTAGTTGGTATCAAGTCCCACTAGGGTTTTTACCTATTTGGGTTTCTCCGTCACCAAAATATTGGTGTTGTGTTTATTGCGTTTATGATTTTTGTTTAAGTATACTTAATTGGAAAAAATAATTGAATCTTTTAGATAAATGATTCACCCCCCCCCCCCTCCTCTCAGTTATCTCTTGGGACTATTCCTAACATAAGTTTCTAGTTCTTGGCATTTCGCTAATAGGAACAAAGTTCATTATGATAGAAAATTTGGAGTGCAATAAAAAGTCCTAACCTCTATCCAAATTCTTGAGATGAGAAGAATATTGCGGTCACAAGAATATAATATAACAACAAAGACAATAAAAAAACTTGACTTCTATCTAGTTTGTGACAAGAACATAATATAAAAAATTGTGCTAGTAAATAATCTACACTTTTTGTATAGTATGTGATAGGAAAATAGTATGTGGTGAAAATAAAGTTAGACATGGATTTTATAGTAGAAACTGGTATATAGTGGAGTTTACTTTTTGTTACTCTGGTGATAGGAAATAGATAGTGTGGCAACATAACACATAAAAACAACCTCCAACACTCCACTATGGTTATTATTTTCATTCATACATGATAGTGTGGCAACATAACACATAAAAACAACCTCCAACACTCCACTTGGAATCCACTGAGACCAAATTCAATGCCATAACTACAAATGTCTACATCCTGGCAGAGCCCAAAAACCATAGTGCCAGCTCACTACCTTGTATTCCACATAGTATGCAAGTGGTTGGAGTGGTCATGTCAACCCTCTAACACTTAGCATTTGATAGACTTAGGAGATTTTCTTAAGTTTAAATCTTAGGTAGTTTAGGATTTTATTTATTTTGAGTTCTTATTCAATTTAAATAAATTAAATGTTTGGTTAAATATTGTAAAAGGATTTATATCCTTAATTTAGAACAAATATTTAGGGCTTAGTTTTGGCATGATCTTTAGGCTAGGATTTTGGCATGATTTTAGGCCAAGTTAGAGAAAATAATGAAGGCTTAGGTTTTTGAATTAGAGGCATAGGGAAGATATAAAACTAATTTTCATTATCAGTTTAGGGTGGTTGTGAATTTTGGAGAGAAGGATGGAAATGAGCACATTGTTCCTTGATGCCTTGGAAATCTTGTTTGTAACCCAATTATCATATTTTTGGAAGGATAATAAATTAGATGATCTATTTCTCCATATACTTTTGAGTTTTGATACAAATCTTATTTTCATCTTTCTTCATAAGTGTTTATTCATATTGATAGCTAGGAGAAGTGAATTTTTCTTATTCCTCTTCTAGGTGAGAAAAATTCAAACCTCATGAAGAATATGTATGTTTGTTGACAGATTGAGCTAGTTGTGGTCTATACCCTAGTAGTAAGGTCTAATTAACCTATATGTTGATCAGTGATTCAAGGTGTCAAGATTTTGGTATATGAGTTGAGGTTACTATTTTAGTTTACAAGTAGAGTTTGATCTAATTTTGGTGTATCACCCCATATTTCCTTTCAGTTTTAAAGTTTCCTTTTCCCTTTTCTTACTATGTTTTCAATCACAAGGTGATATTCCAGATCAAATAGGAACCTCCCTAGAATCCAAAGAATCCTTATTCAGAGTCCACCCACAACTCGAGAAGGTTTTTGTTATTAGGATAGAATACTTTTAAGCCCTAATGCCTGAGTTGGAGTGGTATTTCTAAACCTAAATAGTTTTTGGCATGCCCAGTGGGACCTTGTGATACATGAATTGAATCCAAACAAGGACTGTTAAAGAATTTGAGTATTATAGTTGTCTTTCACTAGGAGAGGAAAAAATGTCCAAAGAGAGCCTTGAGGTCCTAGAGATCTTTATGTTTAGCCTACTCAAAGAGGTAGGAGACCTGGGAGACCAAGGAAGTTAAGATCTGAAAGAAGTTTAGCTCCTCCCTCTTACCGCACTAAATTTCTAGATTCAGAGCAAGATATTTTTGTAGATCTTGGAGCATCTCAAAGTAAGGCTTTTCCTGAACAACCACCACTAGTAAATTAGACTGTACCATCCAGTTCTAGTACAACACATCAAGAAATGGTGATAAATCTATCATTTATCCCATTTGATCAAGGTAGTCCTTTGAGGATTGCAAATCACAACACCATTCCATTATCTTCTTTGAAAAGCTTGTCATCATTCATTGGAGAAGGAAAAGTAACATCCATTGAACATATCAAATATGTTGCTAGTCTTTTCAATATCCATCACATCATAGTGGAGGATGTAACTTTGAAGCTATTAGCTGCATCACTGAAGGGTATTGCCCTTGATTGGTTCAGGACCCTTCCAGTAGATTCTATTCCCACTTGGGATGTTTTGGGAGAAAAATTGTCTAAATTATTTGAGGACAAGTTTGACAACTTGTCTTTGGTGGAGCAATTAACTACTATCAAGAGGGCTCCACCAGAGGAAATGAGTGATTTCAATCTTTATTTTCAAAAGACTTAGAACAGGATTCTTGTTATGGTAAGACACTCAACTGAATATGCATTTTTGTATTATCTGGAGAATTTAAATAGTGATATCTTTTTTATGATTAAATCTACAGGGGGTACTTCATTACCTCAAGCTTTTGATACCTCTATTAGGGTGGATAATAGTCTTATTCAGGTAGGAAAGATATCTCCTAGGCCACTTGTCCCTTTCTTTCCAAGTATTCAATCCAATATGACATTGATTGTCCTATCTCTATATGTTGTCCCATCATTTAAAGCCCCAAAGGTAGTCCTAGTGGCCCATCTTAAAGAGTTGAAGAATATTAAAGATAGCCAAAAAAAGGTAGAGAGATTTTTGTAGTCCTTTGGTAATGAATTAGTGACCCTTAAAAGGAATCAAGCACAGGCAAATCCTAAAGCTCAAAATCAGTTTGCTGGTTCCTCATCCCAATACCCTAATTAGTCCAATTATCAAGCTAATAGGAAAAAATTCCAAGGGAATAATAATGCTAATAGATAGAATTGGAATCAAAAGCCTAATGAAAAATATAATCATGCACCTCTTAATACTATTAGGGATATTGTCCCTGGCCAGAATAACATTGCTACTGATTGGTATTTTCCATGCAATCAATCTCATGATCAATCAACATGTTCCAATGGAGTTCTTAACCAATCTCTTATGGTACAAAATTTAATGAATTCATAATAGAATGTGCCTATTGATGAGATTCAATAGCAACTAAATCAGGAGGTTCCAAATACTGGTTACTTAAATTGGCAAGAGGAAGAGTTTTGTGGCATGAATGATTATTCACCTATTTCAGCGAATAGTAGAGCCAAAAAGGGAGCTTTAGAATTAGATGAGTCAGTTGGTAATGTTCTTCCTACACCAGTTTCAATTTTAAAGGGGCCCTCTTCTTCCTCAAATAAAGATCAAAATCAGAGGTATGCTAATCAAAGGTCTCCTAGATCTCCTCAAAAGGTATAGTTTTTTTTTTCTTATAATATTGTTGATAGCATGAAGAAAATGAATGTAACCTTGTCTATGTGGGAAACCTTAGCTATACCAAGACAAGCAAAAATTTTAAAAGAAAGGTTTGTCTATGTTGACATCAAGCTCACAACAAGCTATTCAATAGCCTCCTAGACTTGTTATGACTAATTTAAAGCCTCCTAAAGCTCAAGAAAGAATAGTAAAAGATTAAAAAAAACCTACTAAAGTTCAGCAACCAGTTGTACAAGAAAGTAAAAAGGCTATAGATTTGAAGCAATCAACAGTGACAATTGATAAAAAGATAGAAAATGTGCAAAAGACAATAGAAAAGGAAGGTAAGAAACCTAAAAATAATAAGCCTCCTCCTTTTTATGTTTCTTTGATCATTGGAAACAGATTAGTGCATAATTGTATGCTAGACAATGGTGCAACCAGTACTGTCATGCCTAAGAAAATAGTTGATTTGTTGGATTTAAAGTATGAACCTCTTAAAAAAGGAGTTGTCTAGCGTGATGGTACCTCTATCAAAACCCTAGGGGTTATTAAGAATGCAAGCTTGACTTTACACTCATGTCCAAATTTCTCAATTCCTCAAGATATTTATGTCATAGATTTTCCACCTTATTTTTCCATGTGTTTGTCAAGAGACTTTACAGCCAAAATAGATGGTTATTTCTCATCAGATTAGTCACACCTATATTTTAGAACTAGATATGGTACTAAGGTAACCATAAAATTAGAATTATTGGCTAAGGATCACATAGAGCCTTATATTCCAAGCCCTATTAATGCAAGTTGTATAATTATGGATTCAAATGAGATAAAATATTATTCAACTTATAATACACAAAATGAGGAAAATCCTGACATTGTCTTGGATGAATGGGAAACTAGAAATGATCAGAATGATGATATTGTTGGATATTTTCTAGCAAACCAGTGACGACTGTATGTTTTTCATTGATGAAAACATATGGTAAGTAGCGTGCATGGAAGAATTATGTAGTAAGCTTCTAGTATATACATCATAAACATATTATTAGCATGATATCATGGATGCAGAGGTTAATTGTTAGTATAGACAGTTATATAGCAGCTTTTGTCAGTAGTTTTCTTGATAGAGTTACAGGCAGTGTTCTGTGAATGATTGTCCATATAGTTATCATGGAGCCTTTCACATTTGGATATGTGCTAGAGACATGTTAGTGATGTTACATTCATGGATGTAGAGTCTGATGATATGTAGAAGTGAAGTTATGCAGTCACTATTCACCAGTAGTAGTTTCTTGTGTTCATTCAGAAGAGCCGACAGAGATTATATTGGTTCAAGAGTTGCACCTATCATTTTGCTATGTGCCCTTGGATTAGTTCTTGGTGAAGAGTTAGTAATGTTTGGTTAAGAGCACATGATGTAATTCACCTTGAGGAGAAATTTTTAGTTACTTTGGTAGAGATGATAGTGTGTAGCATGAATCTACATTTATTAATATTGGACAGGTTCCAGAATGTGTTGCGTGCTTAGTAGAGCTGACAAAATTATTATTGGAGTATATTATGGTTTCTCTAATATGATTTCAAGGTGGTTCTAACAGGCCAACTTGATTATATCATTTAGTGAAAAGATATTTATAGGGAGTCATTTGTGATTTCTATGGCATGGTTTAGAGCTGATTGTGAAGAGTAGAGAAGAGTGTGCAAAGTGTTGAGCCCTCAACAGAAGATCTATGTTACCAAGTAAAGTGTTTGTGCTATACATTGGAACTAATCCAAACAATAGGTCAAAGTGCAGTTCACCAAGATCTAGATATAGTGTGTATGTGTTATTCAGAAGGTTGTAGCCTTCACTCTTTTGAGCAATGTGCTCTCAGACAATGCATCATCACCCCTAACAGGGTTAATTGTAAAAGACTCCTAATAGGGTCCGAGCCTTGACCAGGTCACTGTACTAAATATATAGTAAAGAAACTCCTAACAGGGTTAAGGATCTTCTAACAAGGATCATAATACACTAGTATAGATTATTATTGGGTGTCAATTCCCACTGAGGTTTTTACCTATTTGGGTTTCCCCATAACCAAAATATTGGTGTTGTGTTCAAGTATTCTTTCATTGTGTTGATGCTTTATGTTTAAGTATACTTAATTGGATAAAGAATTGAAAATAGTAGATAACTAATTCAACCCCCCCTCTCAGTTATCTCTTGGGACTAATCCTAGCAATTGGTATCAGAGCTAAGTGCCTTGGAGAGAAAGTTTAACAACTTGAGGTTGATTAGATGGCATTCTTTAGAAAATACAGTCCTAATTTTGATGGAGAGAATTATCTTGATTGGAAGAACAAAATGATGACACATGTGCAATGCATTTCTTTTGAAGTTTTTGAGGTGGCTATCAAGGAAGTTGAGATCCCCTCTCTAGTAGATCTTGCATAGGATGATGCTACTAGTAAGAAGAAGGATTTTTTCCATTAGAATGCAATAGAAAAACAAGCCCTTATCAGTGTCCTATCTGATAGTGATTTTTCAGAAATAAAGAAAGTAGACACAACCTACAAGATATGGAAGCACCTAGAAGACATGTTTGAAGTAGATAAACAAGAAAAGGATGCACATAGAAAAAATTTGAAGAAAAGATACAATGCATTAGAGATGCTACCTGAAGAGAACATTAGAGCTTACAACTGAAGGATTAATGAAGCGGTTGTAGGAATTGGGAACAATGGTGGAGAGATCTTAGAAGAAGACATTATGGATAAGTTGATGACCACTCTCACAGTAGAGTATGAAAACAAGATCAACATCCTTGATGAGGCCATGCAGCTTACATCAAATTTCAAAAGAGAGACCTTGACCAACAAAATTTTAGCTTTTGAGATTTCAAGATTGAAGACAGAACCTAAAAATGAAATAGCCTTCGAAGCATCAGTCCATGGTAAGAAATCTGTAAGCACCTCTAGTAATTTTTATGATGATGATGAAGAGAAAACAATAGATGATTTTATTGCTATGATTGCTAAAAGAGAAAAGAAAGGAAAAGGGAAATATGAAGGTCAATTGTCATTTAAATGCTTTTCATGTAATAAGATTGGTCATTTTGCATCTAAGTATCCTACAAGAGTTAAAAGGTACCATAATAACTACAAGACTAAGTATACAAAGGAATGCTATTATGTTGGAGATGGAGTATCAAATGAAGAATCAGTAGAAGGAGAAATTGGATTCATTTCTCTTGAAGATGAAAAGGATTCACAAGAATCAGCTCTAATTTCACAAGCTATTATTAGGATAGATTGGATCATTGATAGTGGTTGCTCACATTACATGACATGAGACAAAGATAAATTTGTTCATTTGGATAGATACAAAGGAGGTGTGGTTAGATTTGGAGATAACACTCCCAAACCCATCATTGGTAAAGGAGCCATCACCTTGGATGGAAAGAATAGCACTGATGATGTTCTTTATGTTGATGGTTTGAAAAATAACCTACTAAGTGTTGGGAAGTTACTTGAAAAAGGTTATAGATTGGATTTCAATGAAAACAAGTGCATCATTAACAGCAAGGAAGGAGAAATGATTGCATCAAGATCAAAGACTAAAGGTAATGTTTTTCAACTCAATCTGAAAGTGAGTTATTTTGTTGCTAAAAAGATGACAGTTGGCTATGGCACAAAAGACTGTGTCATATCAATTTTGATAACATAGTAAAGATCAGTAATGTTAAGGTAGTTAGAGACCTACCTTGCATAGAAAAGCAAGTTGATACCATCTATAGGGAATGTGTAATGGGAAAGAATGTGAGGAAGTCATTCAAGAGCAAGCATAATTTAGTAGAGAACAAGTTGGATCTGATTCATACAAACCTATGTGGACCAATTCAAACAAGATCATACTATGGTGAAAGGTATTTCATTTTGTTTATAGATGATTATTCTAGAATGGTGTGGGTTGTGTTCTTGAAAGATAAGTCAAAAGCATTTGAGAAGTTCAAAATATTCAAAGCTAAGGTTGAGAATGAATCTGGACTAAAGATAAAATGTCTAAGGTCAAATAAAGGAGGAGAATTCACCTCTGATAGATTCTATGAGTACTATGAAGAACATGGCATAAAGAGATAGTTAAGTACTCCTAGAACCCCTTAGTAGAATGGGATTACAGAGAGAAGAAACAAGATTATACTTGATACAACACGCACCATCATGATTGAAGGAAAAGTTGCGCACACCTATTGGAGAGATGCGGTCAATACAATAGTCTATACAATCAATAGAATACAATTAAGGCCTAGCACATACAAGACACATTATGAGCTATGGTTTGGTAATGTTCCTACAATAAAATACTTTAGAATTTTTGGAAGAAAATGCTACATCAAGAGGGATGAAGTAGTAGGAAATTTTGATGCAAGAAGTAATGAAGGTATTTTCCTTCATTACTCTACTAAAAGAAAAGATTATAGATGTTTCAATTTAAGATTGAAGAAGATCATTGAAAGTGCTCATGTTAAGATTGATGAAAATTTAATGGTTCAAGAAAGATAGCATGATTACTTACCTATGATTGAAGAAGAACCCAGACCCTCCACTAGTGAGACAGTTGTTGAAGAAATGTTTGACAGTATTGATGTTTTATTTAATGACCCTGAGACAAGTGAAGAAGAAAATCCAAAGGCAGATGAGACAATATCACCTAAAGCTCCAAACTTAACATCTAGATATCATTCTAAGGATGACATCATTGGAGATCATAGTGGAAAATTCACAACAAGATCAAAAGAAAAGAATTATGCAAGAATTGAGGCGATATGTTTACTATCTCATATTGAACCCTTAAGTGTTGAAGATGCATGCAATAATTCAAATTGGCATGATGCTATGAAAGAAGAACTAGATTAGATTATCAAGAATGATACTTGGGAACTGATCCCAAGACCTACTAATAAAAATGTGATTGGAATAAAATGGATATTCAGAAACAAGATGAATAAAGATGGTACAGTAGTAATAAATAAGGCAAGGTTAGTATGTAAGGGATATGCGCGGAGAGAAGGCATTGATTATTCAGACACTTTTGCACTAGTGAGCAGGTTAGAAGCTATTAAGTTGTTTCTAGCCTATGTAACATTCAAAAACTTTAAAGTCTATTAGATGGATGTCAAGCTAGCATTCTTGAATGGAGAATTGAAAGAAGTATACATTGAGCAGCTAGAAGGATTCACATTATTAGATAGACCTGATATGGTATGTAGATTGAAGAAGGCCCTCTATGGACTTAAGAAAGCCCCTAGAGCATGGTATGAGAGACTGGATGGATATCTAACAAAGATTGGATTCAAGAAAGGAGCAACAGATTGTAATCTATTCATAAGAGAGACATCTATAGGTTTACTACTTGTAGCTATATTTGTTGATGACATTATCTTTGGAGGTAATGACAAACTAAGTGTTGAATTTGCTAAGGAGATGTAGAGTAAATTTGAGATGAGCATGATTGGACCTATCAAATACTTTTTGGGATTGAATGTGCAGTAGACAGAGAAAGGTATTTTTCATTTATCAGTCCAAGTATGTGAAAGAGATATTAAAGAAATTCAAGATGGATGATTGTAAGCTAGTAGGGACACCTATGATAACTAGATGCAAGCTAACAAAAGAAGATGACTCTCCAATAGTAGATATAACATTGTACAAGTCTATGACTGGCAAAATAATTTATCTTACTCAAACTAGACCTGATATTTCCAATGCAGTTGGCATAGTTGGAAGATTTGCAGCAAAGCCTAAACAAAGTCAACTTATGGTAGTAAAAGGAATATTTAGCTATTTACAAGGCACTATAGATTATCATCTATGATATCTTAATTCAGAAAATGTTGAGCTTCATATATATACTAATGTTGATTGGGTAGGATGCGTTGATGATAGAAAAAGTACATTATGTGGAGCAGTGTTTCTTGGTGATAGACTTGTCACTTGGACAAGAAAGAAACAAAATTTCATTTCTTAGTCAACAACAAAAGAAGAGTATGTTGTAGGAGCCTTGAATTGTTCTACAATTGTTTGGAACAAGCAAATGATAAAGGATTTTGGAATTCAGATTAATTATCCTATTGTTATTCATTGTGATAACACTAGCACTATCAACATGTCAAAGAACCTTGTGATGCATGCAAATACAAAACACATTGAGATCAAGTATCACTTCCTAAGAGAGAAAATGGAAGAGAAAGAATTCAAGGTGGAATATGTGAGTACTAAAGATCAACTAGCAAACATATTCACAAAGCCCTTGCCAAAGGATACTTTTGAGTATCTTGGGGTGAAGTTGGGAGTAATTCCCTTCCCTGATTCTACTTAGAAGAAAGTAGAAAGAGCATCAATCCTCAGGGACTGATGGATGGTTGACTACTCTACTTCAGGAGTAGTACCAGTGCTTAAAATGATTGGTACCTTTTCCATTGATGTCAAAGGGGGAGTAAGATATAGTCATGAAAAATAGAAGTAAAAGGAGTAATATACTAAGGGGGAGTAGTATTTAGTTATGGAAGTAGTTCAGTTGAGGAAATGGACAATGTTGAAGAATATTGTAGCAGATGGAGGATTCATCCTTGGGGGAGTTTTGAAGAGGAAATGGAGAATGTTATAAAAGAAATGTTCATTTCCAGGGTTGATGGAGTTTTTCATTCCATATGTTTCCATCAATGGCAAAGGGGGAGATTGTTGGAGATTTGCCAACAAGCCAGTGTTGACTATATGTTTGTCATTGATGACAACATATGATAAGTAGCATGGATGGATGACAACATATGGTAAGTAGCATGTGTGGAAGACTTATGTAGTAAGCTTCTAGTATATACATCATAAACATATTATCAGCATAATATAATAGATGTAGAGGTTAACTATTAGTACAAATAGTTATATAGCAGCTTGTGTCAATAGTTTTCCTGACAGAGTTACAAGAAGTGTTCTATGAATGATTTTTCATATAGTTATCAAGTTGCCTTGCATGTTTTGATATGTGTTGGAGACATGTTAGTGATGTTACATTCATGGACATAGAGTTTGATGATCAATAGAAGTGACATTATACAATCACTATTCACAAGTAGCAGTTTCATGTGTTCATTAAGAAGAGCCAATAGAGATTATATTGGTTCAAGATTTGTTTCTATCATTTTGGTATGTGCCATTGGATTAGTTCTTGGAGAAGAGTTATTAATGTTTGGTTAAGATTGTATGATGTAATTCAGCTTGAGGAGAAAGTTTTAGTTACTTTGGTAGAGCCGACAGTGTGTAGCATGTGTCTACATTTATTAATATTGGACAGGTCCCATAATTTGTTGCGTGCTTAGTAGAGCTGACAAAATTATTATTGGAGTATGTTATGGTTTCTCTAATATGATTTCAAGGTGGTTCTAAAAAGATGACTTGATTATATCATTTAGTTGAAAGATATTTATAGGCAGTCATTTGTGATTTCTATGGCATGGTTCAGAGTTGATTGTGAAGAGCATAGCAGAGTGTGTGAAGTGTTGAACCATTGACAGAAGGTCTATGTGACCAAGTAAAGTGCTTGTGCTATACATTGGAACTGATCAAGATAGTAGGTCAAAGCATAGTTCACCAAGATCCAAATATAGTGTGTATCTGTTATTCAGAAGGTTTTAGTCTTCACTCTTTTGAGCAGTGTGCTCTTGGATAGTGCATCCTCACCCCTAACATGATTAATTGTAAAAGACTCCTAATAGGGTCTAACCCTTAACTAGGTCACTATACTAAATATATTGTAAAGAAACTCCTAACAGGGTTAAGGATCTTCTAACAAGGATCATAATACACTAGTGCAGATTATTAGTGGATGCAATTCCCATTGGGGTTTTTACCTGTTTGAGTTTCCCCGTAACCAAAAAATTGGTGTTGTGTTCAAGTATTCTTTCATTGTGTTTATGCTTTATGTTTAAGTATACTTAATTGGATAATGAATTGAAACTAGTAGATAACTGATTCACCCCCCCCCCCCCCTCTCAGCTATCCCTTGGGACTATTCCTAACATATATGTTTGATGTTGGTTTTGGTAACTATATGATTTTGGAATTCGATGCAGTTTTGCCTAATCTGATAAAAGATCAAGTTTTTGAATCTGAATTATCTAATGAGTTATGGGATTTATATTTTGATGGATCTAGGAATAAAGATGGTATTGGTGCAGTGATTATGTTAGTGTCACTTGATGGTGACAAATTTTATGCTGCATATAAATTATATTTTCCATGTTCTAACAATGTGGCTAAATATCAAAATCTAATCCAGGGTTTAGAATGGGCAAGAAAAAAGGAGAATCAAATGCTTGAGCACATTTGGGGATAGTGAATTGATAGTAAATTGGGTGAGAGGTATCAATGCTATTAAAAATGATTCTTTAAAGTTGTATAAATCTAAAGTATCTGATATTCTGGATGATTTTGATGCATTTAACCTTATTTCTATACCTAGAAGGAAAAATTAGCAAGCTGATAAGCTAGCTAGTATTAGTGCACATGTTTCAATTACTAAAAATAAAGGATAGATCCCAGATCAGTCACATGCCAAAATTGTTGTTAGGCCATCTATCATAGATAATGACATCAATTGGTAGGTTTTTAACAATGATGAACATATTTTAAGTTTTATGACTGAAACAAAAGATTTCTCAGCTCCTAAGAATGATAAAATCAATCAGCAAATGGAAGATCAAATCATTCAGCTGAAGACTAATAAGCTTCCAAAAGGATTGCTTACCCTAGAGTCTTCCTTTAACTCTAATGATCAGTTCAAAAGGAATAAAACCAGCTTGCTGATCAAGGAATATCACTATTAAGTAGTGGAAATATTTAGGGACAAGTTCCTAAAGGTTGGTAAAATTAATTCTCCAAAAGAAAAAGAATTTCTTATTACTCTGTTTAGAGAATATAATGATGTGTTTTCTTGGGATTATGATGATTTGAAAGGATTTGATCCCCAATTAACCCAGCATACCATAGAACTGGAGCCAAATGCTAGGCCAATCAAACAAAGGCAAAGGCCTATAAACCCCAAGTTAGAACCTTTAATGCTTAAGGATGGTGGTATCATATTTGCTATCAAACACACATCCCAGGTTTCCAATTTAGTTCCAGTAAGGAAAAAGAATGGAGAGATCAAAATTTGTGTATACTTTAGAGACCTTAATAGGGCATCTCTGAAAGATAGGCACCCTCTTCCTTCTATGGAACAAAGTTTACAACATGTCTCAGGTTCAGAGAGATTTTCACTCCTAGATGGGTATTCTGGTTATAACCAGATTTTAGTCAAAGAATCAGACCAATTCAAAATAGCCTTCACAACTAAATGGGGTACAATGGTTTACAGAAGAATACCATTTGGATTATCAAATGCAAAAGCTACATTCCATAAAGCAATGGATGTGACTTTTAGGAATCTAATGTATAAGTTTGTCCTAGTTTACCTAGATGATGTCACAATTTACAGCAAGGTTGCAAACCAGTATATAGATCATCTGAGACAAGTGCTACAGAGATGTAGGGAGTTTTGAATCTCTCTTAACCCAAAGAAGTTTGTTTTTGCAGTTCATGAGGGTAAACTTTTAGGATACCAAGTGTCTAGAGAAGGTACAACTATTGATCCCGAAAGGATTCATACAATTCTGGAATTGTCATTGCCAAAACATAATTAAGGATTGCAGAGTTTTATTGGGAGGATTAATTTTGTTAGAGGCTTTATCCCTGACATTGCAAATTTGTTCAAGCCTTTTCCTTCCATGCTGAAGAAAGATGTACCTTTCAAATGGACTGATGAGGGAAAGAAGAGTTTTGAAAAAATTAAGCAAGCTTTGTCATCAGTCCCTACTTTGACTAATCTTGATTTCTCTAAGGATTTTATTTTGTATGCTTATGGTGGTTTTGACACTATTTCAGCAATACTAGTGCAAAATAATGAGGATAAACAGGAGAAGCTAGTGGCATTTTTCAGAAAAGGTATGGATGATTATGAGAAAAAGTACAATTTTGTTGAGAAATATGTACTAGTTGTTATTAAAGCCTTAAAAAAGTTAAAACACTTGGTTGCTAGAAATAAAATACATCTGATGGTTGCACATCCTAGTATTAAGGAGTTATTGTTGAACAAAGATGTTAATGAAAAGAGAGTAGGTTGGATAGAAAAAGTTATGGAATATGATGTGCAAATCTGTGTAACTAAGCTGGTTAGAGGCAAAGGCTTGTATTCTCATATGAAAAAAGAAGATAAGGTTGAAGCCACTGAAAAGGCTGCCTCATTCCAAGGTAATTCTATGTTAATCAATGATTCAACATCCTGGTTATCAGATATGACTAGATTTCTACAAACCAGTCAATGTCCAATAAATATTCATAAAGCTAAAAGAAGGTACTTCAAATTACAATCTATTCCTTATGTTCTTATTGATGATATTATTTATAGGAAGGATTTTTCAGGTATGCTTCTTAAGTGCATTGACTATGTTGATCAAAAAAAGATTTTATCTAAATTTCATGATGGATCTTGTGATGGGCATTTCATTCCTAAAACTACAGCCTGGAAAATTCTAAGAGCTGGCTATTATTGGGAAGATTCATTCAAAGATGCTCTTTCTTGGGAAATAAAATGACAAAAGTGTACTCTATTTGTAGGAAAGAAAAAGTTGGCAGCATTTCCATTAAAGTCAATCATTGTGGATTAGGCATTTAATAAGTGGGGAGTGGAATTTATAGGTCCAATAAATCCTAATTCAAGTGCAGGTCATAAATGGATTTTGACTGCTACAGACTACTTTACTAGATGGACTGAGGCCATTGCATTGAAGGAGTCTACTAGATTTACTGTGTTAAAATTCTATGATGATATTATAACTAGGTTTGGTGTTCCCCAATCAATAATTTTAGATAATGCTTTAGCATTTGTCGGTTCAGCTATAACAAAGTGGGCTGTTAAAAATGAAATTTATCTAAATACTTATTCTAACTATTACCCTTAGGGTAATGGTCTTGCAGAGTCTACTAATAAAAACCTGGTTAGGATTATCAAAAAGACTTTGCAGGAAAATAAGAGAGATTGACACTCAAAACTAAAGGCAACCTTATGACTGGATAGAATAACACCAAAACAGATTATTGGGAATTCACCCTATGTTCTGGTTTATGGTAAGGAGGCAAGATTGCCAATTTCTACCGAGTTTCCATCTTTACAACTAATTGATCAAATGATGTTATTTGAAGAGGAAGATCCTCTTAAGACGAGATATTTTGAATTTCTACAGCTTGAAGAAGAGAAGAGAAAAGCATTGAAAAATATGGAGTTGAGGCAAGAGCAGACCAAAAGATCTTTTGATAGGAGAGCTACACCCATAGATTTCAAGGAGGGTGTTTTAGTACTCAAGTAGGATGTGTTGAAGAGAAGACCAGGTCAACATGATAAATTTGATAATTTTTGGTCAAGCCCTTTTGTTATTATAGCTTGTAAAGAAAATAATGCTTTCTAATTGTCTATAACTGATGAAGAAGTTCTGCAGATTCCAGTTAATGGAATACACCTCAAGATTTTCTTTGAGGGTTAGGTTTAGTCTAGTTTCCTTTTTAATAAGTGTTGTACAAGCACTAGGTCTGTAGGTTGCATGAGTATAGATTAGATGCATTTTCATTTTAATAATGGTTGCATTCATGATTTATGGTTTTCTAACCCCATTGCCCAATGATAAGGTTTGTAGGTCATGTCTAGAAAGCAGATATCCAGCAGAAGTCACCAAAAATGTTACCCAAAATTATAGCATACAGAAGAATAAACACAAATAGAAAAAGATTGCATTTTTAGGGTCCAATTAACACTATCTTTCAGGTATTATTGATTAACATTTCATTATTGCATTCATTATTAGATTTAATTATTGTACTCTAAGTATTGATCACATTTCAAATTTCAAATTCATAATTGATCATTACATTATGCATTCAAACTGAATGTAGTATAAAAGTGTCCTTTCATGTTTCATATTTCAAGTCAATCAAAGAGTACATTTTCAAAATAAAAATCATGATAGAAGTATGGAGTAGGGGTCCCATGCATTGCCTTGTTGTCTGAATGTTGTCAGCTAGTTGTCTGTCGAGTCCTATCTCTTTAGGTTTAGTTCTTCATCTTCACTAGGTCTTTAGGGTTTTCACCTACATCATGAGAGAGAAAATGGTGTTAGATCCAATTGGATCTAAGAAATGCATGAAACACAAACAACATATAACAATAATCAATTTTTCAATGCTGCATATCTATCTCGTAAATTCAATGCAATAAGGAAATGTGCATCCTCACTAAATGAAAGATAGTATTAAAGGGACTTATTTTAAAACATGAAACCTTTTTCTATTAATGGTCATACTGATGTATGTTGTCCTTTTTAATGTCAGATATCTAAATGAAAGGGACTTAGTGTTTGTAACTGAGAAACCTTTTTCAGAATCAATAGGACCTTGTTAGATTAGTGAGCACAATAACCCGAATTTTGATTCACAAGTGTCTATTTTTTGGCATTTTCATAAACTAAATTATTTATTATGTTCAGTAACCTAACAAGATTACACTGATGTTGTTTGAAGAGCTTAACATAATGAATTGTAGTGTTCAAAGTTGATTGGTTTTCTCATCACAGTCAGAGAAGAAAGATGCAGTGTAAAGTGCCTTACAAGATGCTACAACAAAGTGTTATATTTCTACAAAACAATCATGTTCAATTGCCAAGATTCAACTGCATAGTCACCAGTATTATTTATTTTGAAGTGCCATACACATTGTTATTGCTGAATTCAAAATGTCAAAATTTAATGAACTCACTATTGTTGTTGATTAACAAAAGAGAAATGCTACATAACTCAGCTTAATGTCATAAAAATATTATCAGTATGTATTTTATGGATGTCACGAGCCTGTGCTCGAACTTCTTAGACAATAAATAAACATTTTTCATCTTATTGCATTTCTTATGATAAAGATTTATTTTCAGCATCAGTGGTTCATTTTTAGCATGTAATAGAGGAGGAGATTGTGTTCAAGCATGGTGATTTGTACAAGTAAAGCTAAGGGTGTTCACTGTTATCAGTGTTGCAAAATAATTTTTTCAACATGACTATTTATTTTATTCAATTGGAGCACTTTGAAATGTAAAATAAATAGTGCAAGAAATAGTGGTGTTTTTAGGCTTGGGTTACCAAATAATAAGGACTGGTGTTAAAGAAGATAAAAAATATGGTCACTATTTTGAAACAAAGAATCTTTTTAGTTCATTTTATTCAGCTAAGGTACATTGAAATTAAAATGATAATGACTGGTGTGTGTTGTGTGACATCAAAGAATGGTGTACATTAACTAATTTCTTGCAAGGATTCAAAATGTAACAGAAGAATACATGTTTATCAAAAGGGCATTTAAACAGTGAACCTGATGGTTCCTACAACAAGAAAATATCTACAATACAGTTGAGCCAAGAAGAATACATGTTTGACAAAGGAGTGTGTGTGTGTGTGTGTGTGTGTGTGTGTGTGTGTGTGTGTGAGAGAGAGAGAGAGAGAGAGAGAGAGAGAGAGAGAGAGAGAGATTATGACCTATAGCACAAAACTTCAATAAGACATTATATCATTTGTTAGAAGGATTAAACATGCAAGTTAAAGAAATCAACAAATGAAATCATCCTATTGCTCAATAGTTAGTGCAAGTATGAAATAGGGGTTAGTAGCTCTCAGATTTAACCCTTAAATAGTGATAATGTGATACGAAAATGAGAGATTCAAATGCAACATGTATAAAATTAGCTAAATCTAGGAAATGCCTCACAATTAAGCATGAAAACATGAATTCTTTACCAAATTACCCAATTGAGACATTTCTTAATTAGCTAAAGCATGTGAATTAAGCATGAAAGCATAAGAACAACTATCCAAAATCAAAGCATTAAGCATTAGGAGTGAAAACATTAGCAAGAGAGTTCAAAATCCAAATATTAAGAAGCCTCCAATCAAAAATATCAATAAGCTAGAGTGCAATTAAGGAGTGAAATTCAAGCATTGAGAAGCATGAGAGTTCAAAATCCAAAGATCAAGAAGCCTCAAAACCCAAGCATTAGGAAGGTGAGAAGGAAGAATGATCATTTGAAAATTCTCTTTTATAGATTGTAGGAGGAATTGAATAGTTGAGATGCATCTACGAGGACTGGTTGAGATGCATCTTGCCTTGATCCTTTATCCATGTGAGGGAGTCTTAATGATTAGAGTGTGTTTGTTGTGTTTGTTGATTTAAGAGGAATTTATGATTTTCCTTTAATTAATTACTCTAGCCATGCATTTGGTGGGATTGAATTAATTAATAAGGCATAGAGTTAATTAACTTCATTTTTTCTTGAAACCTTGGTGATAAATGCTTGATTTGAAGATTGAATTGATTTTATTGAATTGTAAGATTTATGTCAACAATCAAAGATCGAATTAACATAATTAAGGTATTATTTTGAACTAGGGAAAATAGGGCCTTCGGTTCTATTAGCCTGATTTTAGGTGATTACATTTTCCCCTTTTTGAATTTCTTTGTGAATAGCACAGGGATTCAAAGAAAAATCTGATTTAAAGCATGATTCAGGGAGATTTAGAGAGTAGCAAGAAATACTCTGAACTCAAGTGATTTAGAGAGCAGTGAGGGCCACTCTCAATTTTAGGAGATTTAGACAGCAGTGAACCTACTATAAAATATTTAGAGAGCACTAATGAGAACTACTCTAAATTTGAGAATTCTGAGCTTGATCAAATGAAACCCTACTTGATTCAAAAGTCATCAATTCTAAGCTTGATTGAATGAGAATTGGCACTATCGATTCTGAGCATGATTGAATGAAAACTGATAGGAGATTTTGAAAAGAAATTTCAATTAAATTTGAACATGCTCACAAGTAACCAATTTGATTTGAAGTGATGAAATTGGTCAATGTCATAAAGATTAACAACCTCATCTTGATCGAAGAAAATTGTCATGCCCCTGGTGTTAAAGAAAATTTGGTTTTAGTATGATCATGTCCCCTTGGGACTAAAATAGAATTAATTTGAATAAATAATTGATTTCAAGCATTTATGAAGAGTCATCATGATTAGAATGGATCTGGATCAAGCATAGATCGATTAGAAAGTGTTAGCAAGCAATTTGGATCGAGTTTAGTGCTCAAGAAACACTGTTTACCAAGTTTGACCAAGAATTTGAGAGATTTTTCCAAGTTTGACTTGTGTTTAAGTAATATCCTTGAATAACAATTTGATGCTTTAGTGAGAAAATCACTTGTTATAGCTTCTAGCAAGCTTTCTATGCATTAATTGCGCTATATTCAGCTCTCATTAAGTGTGTTTAACTGAAGTTTGACTTTTTTTGACCATTGATTTGATTGAAAATTATTACTGTACTGATTTGCCTTGCTCACTACATCTTTTCTGCTCATTTTTCCCTAGTTTGACTGCAATTTAACCATGTTTGACTTCTACATTCTGAAAGTTGATTTTGCTTTGTAACTCTATTTTTACTGTAGCTGGGTGATATAAATCACCTATTTCTAGTTTGGTCCTAATATTAAGCCTTTGTGATGTCTTAGCATTAATGTTCCTTGGATCCTGTGAGGCTTAAATAGGTCAAAAAGTTTGTTTTTACTATTCATTTTTACTTTTATCCTTTGACTTTTTACTGAGCTCTAAGAGACAATGGTGTTCCCAGCGAAGAAGAACTAATTTGAGATGGCTAGGTGACACGACCGACCGTGACATTACACACCACCTGTGAGTAGCCGATAACGAACCCTGTAAATTTGAAAAAATTAAATTTCCTTACTTTATGCATATTTTATAAGCTTTTTTGTTTTCAATTGGACCCTAGATGCGGGATCACATCTGGTCAAACCCATGTTGCATCTTGTATTCTAAATCATATCCCAGATTTTCCAGATCGCACCCCATCGGGTCACATCTAGTAAAATTTAAATAAATTCAAAGTTTTTGTCCTTTTTTAGTGACAGAGTCGCATCCGGTATCCCAAATTTTCCAAATCGCTTCCAAGATTTCCTAGCTCATATCTAGTTTTAGGATTGTATCTTGGATTTCCTGTCGCATTCAGGATTTTTGGATCGTGTTTAGTTTTCTTGATTTCTGAGCCAAGTGTACTTGTCTTTTTGAACTTTAAGTAATCTTTTGGCCAACTGCTTTTTTCTAATGCTGAAATAGTACCCCTATTTTTGTTATGCAAACTAATTTTGATGTTGTGTCTTTTAGATCCCCTCAACCTGTCCAGGTCCTAACTTTGCATGATCAGTTAAGTCTAGAGGAGTAGCATGTAGTTTTACATTTCAGTTTGTGGAGCCTAGTGAATTTACCTAACATTCAGGTAAATCACGGCCTGCTGATAGCACTGGCAGAGTGGTGGCACTCTGAGCACAATACCTTCCACTTACCCACTGACAAGATGACTATCACACCGAAGGACATTAGATAGATCTTTCATGTGTATGTGATGGGCACCCGAATTGAGTATGAGGCATCTGGGCTGGCGGTGATTGCATATGCCAGAAGATTATTCTAGGATGGAACCATTATGGGTCGATATTTGAGTTAGGACCACATGGTCGCCAACTATGCCCCTCTTCCTATGTACTTAGCTAGGTTGATTGGTGGCCTCTTGATGCTAGATCAGGTCCAACATGGCTTCATGTGCAGCTGGTCCAGGGTGATTAGTCAGATGATTCAGGTACCTAGTCGGTATGCCTGGGGTAGCTGTATTCTTGCACATCTATATCATAAGCCCCATGAGATCGTATACCAACATTCGAGGTCCATGATTATTGGTATACTTGTTTTGTAGGTCTGGGCATGGGAGCATATCCCCATCACATGACCCATAGTTGACAAGCACCATGATGCCGACTTGCCCTATATTTTCATGTATTTTGGTCTTATTCAACAGCCCCATCTGGGCAAGTTGGAGTATTGGCACCATCTTTTAGATGATGTCATAGATCTTGTATGGTGACCCTATGTAGACTATGATGGTTGGCCATTAGATGTTAGGCAGATGCCTTTCTTCTTTTAGAGCAAGTACCTGGTAGGGAGGACCCATTACATTGTTGAGAGGTTCCTTACCACACATGTATGCTAGCAGTATGGCCGAGTATAGGGTATGTCTCATGAGACATGGATATATGTACAGATTAGGAATGAGGAGGCATAATGGGGAGCTAGATTGGTATATGAGACCATTGTTTATAGCTGAATGTGGACCTCTAATCTAGCCATAGACACAACATAGTCATTCCTCAATCATTGTATATGAAAATGAATATGAATTGTCCAATTTGCACACTCAATTGAATGGGCCTATTGCCTCCTATTTAGATGGGATGTTTGAATAACTCTCAGATTGGAGAGCCAAGAACCGTCAACCAAGCTAAAATGGAGGATTTAAAATGCTTGAAAATGATTGAAAATGAGAATTTAAGCTATATGAGAATGCAAGAGTAATCTAAGAATTTGAATTGCAGATTTAATCTAAAGAGCATGAAGATGAATATGAGAATCAAGCTAAAATAAAATAAGAAAACTAATTAATGTGAGAATGCAATTAAATTCTAATAACATGAGATTATACTAATAATTCAATAAAAGCTTTTAAATTATGAGAAAGTTGAGACAAAAATCCACTATAGTTTTGGTACTCTAAAATTGTCTCCCCCAAAATGAAGAAAAGAAGGTTCATAATATAGAAGAGCCTGGGAGAAGGATGAAGACTTTCTTGAAAAGAAACAACTGACTCTTCATCTCAATGGAGGAAGGTGAGACAAATTGGAATAATTATTTAATTAAATGAATGAATATTGCCACATGGGTGGCTTTTCGATTTATTTTGAATAATTAAATTCAAATAGAGATGTCCATTCAAATAACCAAATAATATTTAATTCCTTTGATGTGTATTAGCTAAAGGGGGTGGAATTAATTTAATTTAAAGCACTAGGACTTTAGGATTAAATTAATTAATCATAGAGATTTTTAGCCAACAAATGTCAAATATTTAGGAGTTAAATATAGTGTGATTAATGAAAATTTAGGGTTTTTTTGCATTTAACACCAAGTCAAATAAGAGACTCAATTGCCTAGTACAATAGGACTTTAAAGATGTAGAAATTGGAAGAAACTACAACAAAATTGATTAGAATTGTAAGGTGCCAATTTTGGGGTATTACATTTTACCCCTCTTTGAATTGATGTGCAAGCAGCACGTTGATTCAAAGAATAGTCTGATGTGATAGATGATGAGGTTTCAGGTTTATCTTTAGAATAGAGCTTAACCCTCGAAAGTCTAGGTTAGAATGCCAAGACACCGATCAGAATGAAGCATGATTCTCTGAAGTCTAAGTTAGATTGTGAATACCTCGGTTAGATTACCACTTGAGAGAAGACTGGAATCAGGGTTAGATTTCCCCAATACCCATTGATTGGATGGTAACTGATGTAGATTTAGGACCATCTCCAGAACGAAGCTTAGTCCTCTAAGACCCAAGTTAGATTGCCTAGATAACGTTCTAAAAGAGTTTTTGAGAGCCATCTCCAAAATGAAGCTTGACTTTCAGGGATTATGGTTAGATTGCCCCAATACCTAATGAGATTTTGAGAACCATCTCCAGAATGAAGGTTGATCCTCAAGGATCCTAGTTAGATTGCTCAGATACCTAAAATATTGATGATAAGATGACAAGATGCGAGGCTCAAAGATTCCTCTAGTGAAGAGATGCCTCAAGTAATGAGGTCTTTGGATTCAGATCAGACTGATTCAAGGATTGATTCGACAAGATTCAATGATGCAATCATCCTGCCCCCTCACGAGTGAAATTGAAAGATGACATGTTAGAAAGATGATTGATAGAAAAAGGTTGCAGATAGAGATGAGATCGGAGATCCACAGGAACTCAGAACATATTATAGAAGGATTGAGAAGTTGCAGGAGTGATTAGAGGTCCTATTGACCAAGTTTGACCATGGTTGACCAGATTTGACTAGAGTTGACTTTGGATGAAAACATTGAAGATCCCAAGAAAATGATGATGAGATAAGATTCTGGCAAGAAAATGACACCAAAAGGTCGACTGCACAAGCGTCCGATCTTGATGGTCCCAAAATTTAAAATGTGATTTTGAGCCATCTAGGAGTGTCAGATTTCAATTTCGATCCTTAAAATAGATTTAGAACGGTCGATTTAGCCAAGGGTGAAGTTTTTGCGCAAAATGAAACACTTTTGAAAATTAGGTCAAAAGCTATATAAGGCCCAGAGGGGTCATTTTCAATTCATTATTCACTTTGTCTTCTAGTGATTTGAGAGCTCTGAGAGAGATGGAGAACATGTCAGTGCATACACACTGATTTGACCATTCTTGATGACACAACTAGCCACCGGAGTATGACGCACATGTAAGTAGTCGATAAACCTTCTTGAATTTCAAATTTTAATGCTTTCTTAGGTCATTTAGGTTAGATTTTAGGCATTTTAGAGCTTGATTCTTCAATCTTCATGCAAGGAAATGGTTTCCTCGTGCTGACCTCAGTCACCCCTCATGTGGGGAAATAGTTTCCTCATGAGGGTTAGGGCTTCTTCACACTGGGCTTCTCCATGAGCTCGTGCGAGATGCTTGGTGACACCAAGCGAGATTACATCCCCAATGATGAACTCTCGCGCGAGATGAGATCCTATCTTGCGGGCAAAGAAAATCTCACACAAAAAGCTGTTTCAATTTTTTAGAGTCTTCATCCAATTTTCATGAAATCAGCCAATTAGAGCATCCAAGAGTCATGTTTAGGATAGATATATAGTCTCACTTGCTATTATTGCTTTGAAAACCCATCATAATTGAAATAATGATCGAGTGTCATTGCTTGTTTTGCAGGTTGACTTCCCAAATATTGCATTCTGGTCCCACCACCCAGTCATCAGGGAGTTAGTGCAAAGATTGAACGATGCGGAGGGTGCCCACATAGACAGGCTGGGATTGACTTGTCTACATGATCTACCTGACATTCAGGTGAATCACAGACTACTAGGTGCATTGGTCAAGCATTTCCACTTGGAGGAGAACACCTTTCACTTCCTGATGGGGGAGATGATAGTCACTCCTAAGGACATATATAGGATACTAAGGATACCATTCCACAAGGCCCGCGTGGAGTATGACATTCAACCGAGGGCCGACATACTGGCATTGAGGGCCATTTTCTAGGATGATTTAGTGATGGGTCGGGCCATCTCATGGGATGAGATGATAGGCCTATTTGGATCTAGGCATAGATCAGTGGTTGTCCTAGTAGTGTTCTTGAGCTATTATCTGATGCCAGATTGAGGAAAGCATAGATTGGAGTGCAGTTGGGGACGCACACTGGAGCGAATGCTGGAGTAGCCACTAGTGCAATTTGGATGGGGTGAGTTCATGCTCACACAGATGTACCATGAGATGCACAAGATCATGTATCAAAGTGTGTGGACCATGGCTGCAAGAGTGTTCATTTTATAGATCTAGGCCTGGGAGCATCTCCCTATATGTAGGATGATCTTTCATGATACTAGGCAGCCCTTAGAGACCTTTATAAATACAGGTATGCAAGTCCGATGACTCAGCCAGCGGTGGGTAAGATAAAGCGGTGGCGTGGGTAGTTGGATGACATGGTAGCAGTCATATGGAGACCATGGGTAGCCATAGGGGTTTGGGATGATGCTTGACATGAGCTCCCCCATATGTTCTTCTCATGTCCACTCATTGGACACACCATTTATGTTATTGAGTGCTTCCTTCTCACATGGGTCCTACAATAGTTCGGGAGACCATGGGACGTCTCCCAGGAGTACTGCACATATGCCTGATTCATCAATGAGATGAAGAAGGGATGGCAGCCCAGATTAGACCAGGGTAGATGCATGATTGAGGCATAGATACAACTAGTTGTTAGAATACCTGAGAGGGGGGTGAATCAATTATCCAGTGTCCCAATACAAAATTTATAATCCAAAACAAATACTTCAACTTCTGCTACTTGGTAAACATAAAATACTTTCACTGTCTGTGCTTTTGTCAATTGTCAGTCTGAACCTTATAGTAGTTACCAATCAAATCTAACATGTAATATGCAAAGTATGATAACAAAAAAATATCACAATCAACACATAACACAACACATTTAGCGTGGAAACCCTGTGAAGGGAAAAACCACCTGGGACCAGCAACCCAAAAATGTTCACTCTTCTGAAGTGAGGTTAGTGAAGACCCAACCCTATTAAAGGTTACAAACACACTATTAGGTGTGACCTTGTTAGAAGATTTTAAACTAGCAGTTATCATCCAACCAGCAGTCACTCTAGGGTTGACAGGATAATGATGTTCACTCTATGAATGAAACATAAAAAGACTTTCTTAGTCCACTCGGTTAAGAGATTTGACTATGTACAATGGTTAAATATGTAACAGCAGATGATTTTCCTTGATACAAATTCAATTTCAGTTTATAGATCAATATCCATCTCATACAAATCTTTCTGATCAATATATCATATCAGATTCAACACTATATCAACTTACTGTCCGTCCGTAATTACTCTCTACAACTCAGTAATTGTTTTGCAGTTCGGTTCTCACTAACTAGTATGATCAGAATGCATGAAAACTTGTTCACATGATAATTCTATAGTAACTTCTTCCTTTAGCATAGTTTCAACAATGAAACCAATGTCTCTTATATAGACAAGTAAATCATTTTCTTTTTGTCCATCAGATTTTGCCGCTTAATCTTATTCATTTATTTTTCCACTTTAACCTTCTTCGACTGATGTGTTAGTAACACATTTCAATCTACTCCATTAGATCTTCCTTGAATTATGTTAGCCGCCGATCTTCATAACAAACCTTATTTGTTACCTAGATTTCATTTACTTTCCAGCTCATAATTTATCAGCTAAACTAATCATTTAATTCCTTTTTTTTCTGCTCGGTTAACAAAGAAATGTGTCGATGAACACAAGCTCAGTTAACACTACACTCGGTATACACTACACTCCGTCGGTGTATACTAGAATGCTTCATTTATCAACAACACTACTTTGTGTCTTCCAACTCTATTCTTCATCATAGATGAATGCAACATAATAAAGTCAATGTCATAAAGCCATAGACTCATCAACAAGTTACTCAGTGTATTCCTTATCCTCATCTGACAAATACATCTTCCTCATGTAGATACTTTTGTTCTTCATCTCTTTCACCTTTCTTTAGATGTTTCGATATAGTAACTTACAAGATAAGTACTGTCAAGCTAGTTGACATTAATGACAACATAATACTGATTTAATCATCTTACATATCTAATCAACAACTCCTCAGTGATTTTTAATCATAGATTCTTCATTCAAGTTCTAAATCAGTTGTAGTTCATCAATCTCTCCCTTTGGCATTGATGGAAACTCAAGTAATATGAAATGTACCATACACATACCAAACATGTATTCTACAAATCTATGAGCAAATGTCATGCAAGCTCTCCCTAGCTTAATATGTTTAATCACTATGCTACTAAACAACATTGTAAAATATAGCTTTGTCATTCTATAGATGTAATCTTTTCAGCTCTCAGGTTCCTGCTTTTGTTCTCTGTAACTGATCTTCAATTTTATGTTCCTTTCAGATTATCTCTCCATTAGGTAGTTCTCATCGGTGCATGTTTAACTTTTCTTTCATATTATTTATCTCTCCCTTTGACAACAATGCCAAAGAAACAAATAAATAATCAACTCTGTAGTAGCTAAATAACTCTCTGTTGTCCAATACAGTCTTTGTATCTCTGTATACTGATATCCCAATCTGTTTCAATTCTTCAAACTTAATCACAACCTTGAACATTATCCAAATTATGAACTATGCCACATCAACATGTGTGATCTTTTGATAAGATTAAGCTGATGCAACATCCAGATCACATTAGTGACCGGTAGACAGGGGATGAACCCCAAGTCTAGTCCTTAAGTATTCAAATGTGTCCTTTGGTAGAGACTTTGTAAAGATATCTACAAGTTGTTCTTTAGATGTAACAAATTCTAACTTCACTTGCTTCTCTTGCACTTGTTCTCTTAAGTAGTGATACTTAATTGATATATGCTTTGTCTTAGAGTGCATCACTAGATTCTTTGAAATATTAATAGCACTGGTGTTGTCATAGTATATAATCACTGGGTCGGTGATTATTTCATTCATTTCTTCCAACACTTGCTTAATATATGCAATGTTTGAGAAATTAGTAGAAATAGCAAAATACTCTGCTTTAGCTATAGACTGAGAAATACAAGCCTGCTTTTTACTTGTCCAGGTTACAAGTCTTTCACCAAAGAAGAATGGTCCTCTAGTGGTTCTTTTTCTGTCATCCACATTTCCAGCCCAATCAGCATCGGTATAGACCTTCAATTCAAACTTACCTTCTTTAGGATACCATAATCCATAATCCTCTATCTTTTTCAAGTATCTTAAGATTATTTTAGTAGCAATCATGTGTGATTCTCTAGGGTTAGTAGAAAATCTAGCAACAATTCCCACATGTGCTAAATCTGGTCTACTATGAACTACATACATTAGCTTACCAATCATGGATTGGTAAAGTGTCTAGTTTACCTCTGTAGCTTCATCTTCCTTTGTCAGTTTACATCCAGTAGCCATCGGTGTTCCCACAGGTTTAGCATCTTCCATGCCAAATGCCTTCAAGACTTCCTTTATGTATTTAGATTTGAGATGAATATCCCATCACTCTGCTAAATCACTTGTAGTCCTAGAAAGAATTTAGTCTCTCTGAACATAAACATCTAAAACTATTTTCTCATCTCATCAACAAAAGATTTACATATATGATCTTGACCTCCATAAATAATATTATCAACAAATATCTCAGCAATAATAATAGTGTCATCAGTTTCACCTTTTATGTACAAATTGTTGTTCTCACTATTTCTAACAAATCCAATACTTAACAGGTAAGTATGCATTCTTTCATACCAGGTTCTCAGTGCTTGCTTCAAACCATATAAATCTTTATGTAATCTACATACCATGTCTTTGTTTCCTGGATCAACGAATTCTTTAGGTTGTTCTATGTAGACCTCTTCTTAAAGTATACCATTTAGAAATGCTGACTTCACATCCATTTGTTAAACTTTAAATTTCTTGTGTGCAACATATGCAAGTAGCATTCTAACTTCTTCCAATCTAGCAACAGATGCAAATATCTCACCATAATCAATGCCTTCTTCTTGTGCATATCCCTTGCATACCAATCTAGCTTTATTTATTGTCACCTCACCATTTTCATTCAGTTTGTTCCTGAATATCCACTTAGTACTGATAACATTCTTATCTTTAGGTCAGGGTACTAAGGACCAGGTTTTTTTCTTCTCTATTTATTCTATTTCCTCTTTCATTTCATTAACCCATTCTTCATTCTCTAATGCAACTTTCACATTTTTTGGTTCAAATTCACAAACTAGACATGTACCTTGTCTTGCTTTGCGTCTTGTCTACATGCCAGCTTGTCTGTTTCCAATAATTTGTGTCTCAAGATGATGTCTCCTAGAAAAACTAGCCAGTACTCAGTTTCTTATTTCTTGTTTATCCTGTTCAGGTTCATGTGCTTGCTGGGTAGCTCCATCTTGTTCGCCGGTTTCCCTTTCCTGTTCCTCAGGGTTATTTTTTTGTTGAGCGGTTATCACATGTTGCGACTTTGGTAGATAATTAGGATGTTCAATGTAAGTGAATCTACCATATTCTTCCAGTTCCTTTCTACTTTCCTCTAAGTTCTTGTCATCAAACTCATCAACATGAACATTAGTACTTTCAATTATCTTATTTGTAACCTTATTCAGACATTTATATGCTTTACTCTTAGTAGAATATCCTAAGAATATTCCTTCATCACCTTTAGAATTAAATTTCCCATTTCTCTCATCTTTCAAAATAAAACATTTGCTTCCAAAAATCTTGAAATAACTTACAGTAGGTTTGTGTCCAAACCATAGCTCATAGGGTGTCTGGTTGGTGTCCTTCTTTAGTTATACCCGGTTAAGCACAAATACAGTTGTACTGATAGCTTCCCTCTTGTGAGACCTACCAGACAGTCATACTATTACCATTATGTTTTCCATGCTTTTAGTACTTATTTCACAAACATACTAGACTACTTGGACACCTATGTATTTGAGGATCTGTTGAATCCTATTTTATATGTCGGTACTTGATTATGTAATCAGGGTACACTTGAGATACTACATGTTATGTTTCAATTTCAGTTACAATTATGTTGCATGTGATGTTATATGATGTTTTAAAACTATTGCGATGAAAAGTTGGTTTAGGAAACTGAAGTTATGCTTAGTTGACTAATTTACAGACATAATTTTAAACCATGCAGTATTGATGTATTATGTTTATATCATGTTTATTGGACCTACTGATGTGTGCATTGAGTGTGTAGGACAAGTTGACCATGGATCTAAATGCAGGGATCCAGTATTAGAACTTATGTTTTATACCATGCAATTCCAAGGTCCTCTTTGTAAAAGAAACGTGGACCTCGTTGTATAGTTTTTTATTCATATATGTGGTTTGCATAAGTGTATCTAATTTATCAAATGTCTATGTGTATTAGCCATGTCTATTGTTTTACTTAATGTGCCAAATTTGGCAAATTGTGGCTTAAGTGTTGGCATGGTTAAGTATTTTATTATTGTGTGGGTCAAGGGCTTGACTAGGGTGTAACCTTAGGGTAGGATCAACTAACCTTGAGTTGGAAAGTTTCTAAAAGTCAACCAAGACCCAAAATCCGTGCATAAACTTTGCGTGGAGTTTAGGGGGGTCTTTTGGGCTTCCATAGGCTAACTGGGGTAATTTTTAGCTACCCACATTGATACCTTAGGGGTTAGGAGTCATATACAACCCATTAAGAGCCTTAAAACTCATTAATGACCTCTCTAAAGTCATGGTTTTCATTTTGCACGAGATTGAAGAGTTCTGAGATTTTGGTTAACCTCTCTCTTCTTCCCAAACTTGCATTCAACTCCATTTATGGTGAAGGAAGGCAAGTGGGAAGAAGGGGATGGAGGTTTTTTCCCCTCTTCTGATTGGCTCCTAGATTTTAGGAGGTTTTCCTATTTAGGAGAAGTTTGGAGTAAGGTTTAGTTAATCACCCACTCTCTAGATTTGGAGACCACTTTGTTGGAAAAAGCTTAGGAGAAGGCTAGCTTTGGAAGGAGTTCAAGTTTTCAAAATTTCAACTTTCTTGGAGTAAGGTTGGTCTTGTATTAACTTTTGTTTCTTCAAATTTGTGTTGAGCTTGGAACTCCATTAATGGAGTCCATGGCCTTTTATGGTTCTTATTGTAAATTTTATGTTTTGTAAAAATGTTGTTTTTACATTGTGATTTGTTTTGGGATGGGTTTCTTCAAGATTTACTCACCTTAGGGAAGGTGGAGTAACCTTGAAGGCGGTAATAAGATGTAGACCTAGGATGTGCAGAGTCTCCCTTATGTGGAGGGATAAAACATGGGGTTCCACGATACTCATGATGCCAAACAGGGCCTATGGGCACCTGGGGGCATAAAGAGAGTTAGATCGTATCTCTTGGAGATGGTCTTCCCAAGTCCATGTGTGGCTTGGGATATTTGTATCTTGTTCAAGCTTCTCCACCTGGTTGTCCACCTCTACCCCATTTTGAGGAAGGTCTCTTGGAGGCCTTCTCCTTGTAAAACCCAGTTGGGAATATCATATGATTGTCTTTGTGTCTTGCTTATTTCCTTCTTACTATGGTTGCCTGTTTGTACCCCGTTCCATATTGGATCCCCTAGCTCGAGGGTGGCCATGAAATGGCCTAGGTTGGGAGGTGAGCCTTCGTGGTCAACCATGCTTAAACAGGTACCCAAGTGATGCAAGGCTTGTAGATATTGTGGATTTGAAGAAAACTTCGGTTGGAAACTTTGTTGTAGAAATTTAAATTTAAGCTTTTTGCTTAAATTCGGAATCAGGGATTCCTTGTAAACCAAACATTTGATTTTATGTATTTAACTAAAAGAAAAAAATTGTATAAGGACGAATATGGTTATTGGTGAAATGGGTTCTATGGCTTAATTATTGCAAATTATCCTTGAAATTTTAATGGAGGATTTATATAAAATTTGGAAGGAAACTTTTCTCTTATGCTCTCATAACTATTAAGATTTATTGTGTTATTTTGCTTTAGATATGTTCATGTTAATTTTTATTGATAAACTAAAACATAGTAACCTTGTTTTAATATGGTTAATTCAAATACATTTATTTCAAAATATCAATACATTGAAAAAATTGAAGTGGTTTTTATATAAATTGTAGTATGAGGAAATTTATTCAAAAAAAATAATTTATACTTAGCATTATTTTGAAAAAATTTCAAAAAAAAAAAAATGCTCAATGAGAATTTTTTTATTTCCTACAAAATGATTAGCTTCAATTATGGATTGCAAATATCTAATTTATTTTCAAAAAAAGCATTCTTAAGTACCCCTGTTTGGAGTACAATAAATTTTGTATTTACACGAGAAATTTAAAATATGATATTTTATTATTTTTATAACTAAATAATATATTATATTCATTAAACAAGCTATGTTTTCTTTTTTAAAAAAAACATATATATAAATGTTATTTATCTAAATTCTTATAGTGCTGTGCGCTTTTAAAAAAAAATAATATAAATATTTATATTTACAGAGGGCGGGCGGGCCGAAGCCCTAACCCCAACCCAGTGCCTTGGTGGGCGGCAGGGCCGGCGGCGTCGGCTCCTCACGCCATCCCCACTCACGCAGTGGTGACAGGGAGGGCAGCGCACGCACGCCAAAACCCAACTCCTCCACCACCGCTACCTCCCCATCTCGCCTCGCCTCGGCTCCCTGCGCGTGCCTTGAGCGCTCGGCCCCTGCATGTTCTCACCGCCGCTACCCTCCCTTCCCTCCGCCACCGAGTCGTCGCCTCGATGCCTCCGCTTCTCACCGCCATCATCCACCGCCTCCTTCCCTCTCCTTCGCGCCTCTAGGGCTGCGAGGGTTTGAAAGAAACGAATGTTTCTTTACCATTTCATGGGTTTTTTTTAATATGTTTGAATTTTATAATGGATTTTTTATGATTATTATGGCATAGTTAGTTGCGTGAGAGTGAGTTTAATTTAGAATGAAACTTGAATGCATTTAGATGGTTTTAATTGATTTTCGTATCTTATAAAGTTTTAGTTAATAAAAGAGTTATAGTTAAAATAATTGTTTTTACTATATTTTAACATGCTTAGTTTATACTGTTTGATTTAGTTTATCATATATGATAGTTTTAGTTTTATTATTATTAAATAGATTTATATTAATGTTTGTAGGATATATGATTTGAGTTAATTAAATAGTTCAATATAAATGTTTGAAGATTATTTAATTAGAGTTTATCTTTTTATTTATTTAATAGATGTATTTAGAAATAGCATATTTACTTTATGATTGGATGTAGATTAGTCTATTTAAAATTTTGAAATAGATTTAATTATAAAGATTAGTTTTGGAATTAATTTATTTGTTAAGTTAATATTTTCCTTTTGTAGACTTAACTTTAAAGATATTTTTTTTTTTTTTACTTAATCCGATTAATTTAGTTTAATAAAATAAATGCTTCATTATTAATTAATATCTTCCAAGGATATTATCTCTACTTTTGACCAGCAACAAGCACAGTTGACTTTTGGTCAACGATGGTCAAAATATCTTTGTTCACCTCGAATTTCGATCTGGGTGTTTCTTTCACCCCCTAGAACTTGAGATTTCAGTTTTGCACCATTCGGTGATGGTTGACTTTTTGGTCAACTCTAGTTGACTTTTTGGTCAACTATCTCGATTAGCGTGCATACGCCTTCCAAAGAGCTTAGAAGGCCCTAGGAACTTTCTTCCACGTAATTTAGAGCATAGTTGACTTTTAGTCAACGTTGGTTAACTTTTAGTCAACTATCTTGATTTGCGTACCAGTCAAAGCCAGTAGCTTAAGGGCAACCTTATAGCTTATTTTAGTACTGTTTGATGAAGTTTGACTTTTGGTCAAACTGGGTCAAACCTTTTTAATTGACCTTTGAAATATAGTCACTCTCATCTTATTTTAGTTGTCTATTTTATCTTTGCACCATTTTGCGTGCACGTAGGGTTTGGTGCCTATTAGTGTTCTCTCCTTAGTTGCGTTAGTATGATGGTTTATAGTTGCTTCGTAAGATTTTTTTTTTAAAATTGTAGTTGTGTTTTGCTCAACTTTTGGGCATGACACCTCCACTATGTCTGAGAAATATTCTTTTGCAACATTAGTGTTCTTGCACAGTCAATTATTGACGTGGTCTTTCTTTCAGCAATCCCATTCTACTGAGGTGTTCTCGGTGCAGAGACCTATCTTTTGATACCATGCTTATTACAGAAATTAGTAAATTCATCAGAGATAAATTCACCTCCTCTATCAGATCTTAAGCATTTTAATTCTTTACCAGTCTCTTTGTCTACCTTTTCCTTATACCACTTAAATTCAGATTTTTCTTTTAAGAACATAATTGTCATCAATCTAGTATAGTCATCAACAAAAAGAATAAATTATCTATACTAGAATACAGTATGAACCAACTCAAGTATCTTCTTTGTTGAGTAGTCTTTCTTTTAAAACTAGACTTAGTCATCTTACCTTTTTGACATTCATGACACATAGCATGATCAGGTTTTGACAAGTTAGGCAACCCTCTAACTCTTTTCTTCTTACTAATCTTGATCATGTTATCAAAGTTCACATGGCATAACCTTTTATGCCACAACCATGCAGCTTCATCCTTCATTAATAAACAAGAAGACTGATCAATATCAAGATAAAATAGATTACCTCTGGATTGTGTACCGGTTCCGACAAGTCTTCCTTCATCATCATAGATTTTTACCTTTTTGCTCTCAAAATCAAGTCGGTGGCCTAAATTATTTAGCTGTGCCACACTTAACAAATTATTGTTCAGTTCATCTACCCAGTATGCATTTTCACATTTTATTCTATCATTAATCATCAGTGAACCTTTAACTCTTATCATACAAGGTGCATCATTTCCCATCCTAACATATCCTCCATCGAATTCATCAAGTAGATCAAATTTCTCTACATCACCAGTCATATGATGTGTACAGCCACTGTCTATGATCCATGTATCATTTCTACTTATTTTAGAGATCAGTGTTGTTTCTTCATGTTTCTCTTCCTCCTCTGAGTCATCTTTCATAGCAACAAATACTACTTCTACATCATCATCAGTATCTGATTTAGATTCAATATCTTCAGCTATCTAACATACCTTTTTCCCTTTGTCATAGATATCTCAGTTGTCTCTGTTGTTGTGTCAGTAGCCTCTGTTAACTCTTCTCCCATATCTCCCTTCAGATCGGTCTTTGGATCTATCATCATCTTTCTTATTCAGACATCTAGCAGCGATGTGGCCAACTTATTTACAATTAAAGCATGCCAAAGGTAGCTTACCTTTATACCTTCCTTTACCTTTTGGTAACCTTTTAGCCATAAGAGCTTCAAGCTCATCAAGTTCATCATCGGTATTACTATCACTATCATTATTCTTATTATTCCTACTACTAGACTTGCCAATCTTCAAAGAAGACATGAAAGTGGATTCAAGAGAAGATACAACACTGTTGTCAAAGTTATTCAATTCAAAGGTTGTAAGCTTATCAATCAGTGTGTCAAGAGTAAGGTTATATGTAGCTCTTATTTCATGAATTTCAGAGATCCTGATTGCATAAATTGGCAATAGAGTTCTGAGAATCTTTCTTATCACTGTTTCATCATCAATAATTCCATCTGATGCTCTAATAGCATGTACTACCTCTTTTAGTCTATATGAGTATTGCACAATGTTCTCACCTTCTTTCATCTTCATATCATCAAATTGACCTCTTATGCTTTCTACTCTAGCTCTTTTAACATTCAAATCTCCACTATATATTAGAGTCAATTTATCCCATATGGCTTTGGCAGTAGTGCATCCCTTAATGTCTTCAAATTTGGCATCAGTACAGGAAGCATCAAGTTCCATCCTAGTAATATTGTGTTCATGCCTCTCTTTCAATTGATCAAGGGTTAAGGGACCAGGTGTCAGTTTAATGTAGTCATTCTCCATCAGTTCTAGTGCAAAATTCCCAATTCTAGATATGTGCAACTTCATCTGGCTTTGCCATACTGTGAAGTTCTCTTTGTTCAATCTTGGCACTTCCCTCTTATACATCTTAATATCTTTGTGCTGGAGTCCTTAAAACTCCGTTCTAAGCAACCACAGATCTGATACCAATTGTTAGAATAACTGAGAGGGGGGTGAATCAATTATCCAGTGTCCCAATACAAAATGTATAATCTAAAACAAATTCTTCAACTTTTGCTACTCGGTAAACATAAAATACTTTCACTACTTGTTCTTTTACCGATTGTCAGTCTAAAACTTATAGTAGTTACCGATCAAATCTAACATGTAATATGCAAAGTATGATAACAAACAAATATCACAATCAACACATTACAAAAGAGATTTAACATGGAAACCCTATGAAGGGAAAAAACACCTGGGACCGACAACCCAAAAATGTTCACTCTTCTGAAGTGAGGTCAATGAAGATCCAACCTTGTTAAAGGTTACAAACACACTGTTAGGTGTGACCTTGTTAGAGGATTTTAAACCAGTAGTTATCATCCAACCAACAGTCACTCTGGGGTTGACAGGATAACGATGTTCACTCTATGAATGAAACATAAAAAGACTTTCTTAGTCTACTCGGTTAAGAGATTTGACTATGTACAATGGTTAAATATGTAACAATAGATGATTTGCCTTGATACAACTTCAATTGCAGTTTACAGAGCAATATCCATCTCATACAAATCTTTTTGATCAATATATCACTTTAGATTCAACACTATATCAACTTATTGTCCGTCGGTAATTACTCTATGTAGCTCAATAATTGTTCTATAGTTCGGTTATCACTAACCAATATAATCAGAATGCATGAAAACTTGTTCATGCAATAATTTTGTAGTATCTTCTTCCTCTGGCATAGTTCAACAATGAAACCAATGTCTCTTATATAGACAAGTAAATTATTTTCTTTTTGTCCATCAGATTTTGCAGCTTAATCTTATTCATTGATTTTTCCGCTTTAACCTTATTCGGCTGATGTGTTAGTAACACATTTCAATCTTATCCATTAGATCTTCCTTGAATTATGTTAGTCATCAATCTTCATAACAAACCTTATCTGTTACCTAGATTTCATACACTTTTCAGCTCATCAATTTATTGGCTAAACTAATCATTTAATTCCTTTTGGTTATGCTTGGTTAACAAAGAAATGTGTCGATGAACACAAGCTTGGTTAACACTATGCTTGGTATACACTAAACTCCATCGGTGTATACTAGAATGATTCATTTATTGACAACATTGCTTTGTGTCTTTCAACTCAATTCTTCATCATAGATGAATGCAAAATAATAAAGTCAATGTCATAAAGTCATAGACTCATCAACAAGTTACTCAGTGTATTCCTTATCCTCATTTGAAAAATACATCTTCCTCATGTAAATACTTTTGTTCTTCATCTCTTTCACCTTTCTTTAGATGTTTCATTATAGTAACTTATAAGATAAGTAATGTCAAGCTAGTTGACATCAATGACAACATAATACTAATTTAATCATCTTACATATCTAATCAGAAACTCCTTAGTGATCTTTAATCATAGATTATTCATTCAAGTTCTAAATCAGTTGTACTTCATCACCAGCTTGGTGGGATTACATGGTAGATGTAACCAATGCAAGGTGACACCTGCATACAGAGATCACATTTTAGCATACTCGTACCCTAGGTACATAGATCCTGTTAGAATAGGATAGAGGGCATAGCAAGTAGTGTAGCCTACATAGTAGTAGTAGGCACAAAAATAACCTAGACAATAGCAGGTGCTCAGTAGCAGCGAGTACCACAGCTGTAGCCTACACAATAGCAGGTTGCTCAGCAACAACAGTAGAGGTTATTGAGACTGAGGAGTGGGCAGACTTCTATCCCTCTTAGGACTATGGGTTCAGATGTAGGTGATGGAAGCAGTGGGACCCAACAAAGGTCCAAGAGACAGAGGACAGGTGACACATCATAGAAGATGCCTCCTAACAAGGGGGACTAGGTTGATGATACTATCATGGAGGATCCATCTGCGGGAGGGTAGGATGCATAGGTACAAGAGGTTCTAAGGAAGAGCTGAGAGTTGATATGGTAGGCGCAGAGGGAGAGAGATGACTATCACACATAGGTCATCATGTAGGAGACCCGGGTAGCTAAGCGAGATCGAGAGATTGGAGGGCTCTAGGAGGCACTTACTAGGTCTTAGCTAGAGACCAGATATGAGGCTATGAAGTTAGTCTACTATTATGCCACATATGTGGGAGTAGTACCAGATCTAGTAGATTAGGTGCCACCATTTTTAGAGTATGTTGGGGCATGGGTAGCATCGCAGGGACCTCCATCGTAGGGTCCACCTCCTCCACCTCCTCCAGGTGGTGATGGGTAGAGCTAGACTCATCTTGATATACATTGTAGCCCATTTTTTATATTGTGCTTGAGTAGCATGATTCTTTTGATGTACATTGACATTGATTGACCAAGATATATATGAGATCGTCATTTCGATATCATTGTACTTGTGTATATATTGCTTTGGATATTTATGCTTTACGAGATGTTTCCTATATGACAAGATGCATGCATAGATAGATATGAGATTATGTATGAAAATGTAAATGAGATCGACATGGTTCCTTTATCATATGCAGATGAATATGCACATGTTTTATATATGTAATGTGAAATGCAATGATAGATAAATGTAATGTATGATGTGATTTATGCTTATAATGAATGCACATGTATATGGATATGTAGATTTAGAATATATGTAAATGTAATTTATGGATGCAAATAGAAATACAATGAAAATGCAATGTATATGATACTTATCATCTCATGCAAGATGTAGCAATATATGACAGGTACTAACCAAAAGAATGTTTGAAGATCAAGAACGAGGACCAGACACTTATGCAGCCAAGATGAACCTGGGATGAAAGATGAGAACCTTCGGTGAATAGATTGAGGAGACAATAAAAAGAGCACCAAAACACTATCTCAATGCAAGCCTAGAATGAAAATGCAAGCCTAAGCTAGATGCAATCCCTAGGACTTGGTTGTTGGACCCATTTTATTATCATCATAGAGTTTTTAGTAACAGACGTTCGTAGGATGCCATACAACCCTCACTGATATTGCAATCACAAGGATATGAATATGACATTAGTCTTTGATTTGTCAGAATGAGGTGTAAGTATTAAGGCACAAGAAGCAAGAATGACCTGAACACCTATTCCTTTTGATTTAGAAAGTTAACATAAGCATTAAAGCATAGCTACTAGAATGACATGAATGTTTCTTGCATACAAACATGCTAGACACATAAGAGTTTCTCCTTTTTCTAAGTGAATGATAAGCATATCAAGGTTCTCACAGTGACCCTTACGTTCACTTCGGAGGATGAGCATTTGCAATTTCATTTGTAGCATAAAGAAGTCAGTCAAACAAACAAGGAGAAAAACCAACCTCACCAAAGTTTCCATATAAAAGGAGTCAAGGTACAAATGGCCATCCAACATGAGATGAAGGCTCTCATAGTGGACATCCCTCTTATGTGAATCCTTTGGATCATTGGAACTAAACCAACAAATAGATAGAAAAGACAAGATCATGCCCCTAGTCTTCGCGTTTCTCAATCAAGACAAACATCATGGATTTGCTCGAGGGGAAATGATAAGGAAACAAAACAAGCACTCGAAGGAAAAGCTCAGCACACTTCAGAGTTACAAATTCATTTTTTAGTTTTAGTTTTAGTGGATTGAAGTCAGATCGGAAGTATGTAGCGTGAGAAGTATTAATAGGACAGTGATAGTAGGTAGAAATAGTGACAATCACTGCTGATTGTCGCAAGAGATGAAGTCTCAAGGAGATATCAGAGTACTAACAAAGTATCAAAAGGCAGATGTAATGAGAAATGTTGGTGACTAATACCATAGATCCTCAAGGAGAGAGATCTAAGAGCGAATGAAACATTAGCAGGAAGACGTAGTGAGAACCACTCATGACTAATGTATGAGGGATCCTCAAGAAGAGAGATCTGAGCAATAGCTAGGTATCAGTAGGCAGGCATAGTGAGAACCACTTGCGACCGATACAAGAGATCCTTAAGGAGAGAAATCTCAAAAGTAGCTAGGCATCAGTAGGAAGACACAGTCAGAATCACTGGTGACAAATGCAAGGAAAATCCTTTGAAAATGATAGGACAATGCCCCCTAGACCAAGAAGGTGCCCCCAAGTGTGATCAGTTTCAATCCATGTAGAGTCGAGCAAAATCTCGAGAGATAACTAAAAGCAAATGCATGAGCTAGAAAACTAAAGCAGGAAACATGAAAGAAAACTAAAGAAGGAAAGCAAGAGCCAAGCAGTGCTACAATAGGTATAGCATTAGGGAACAAGAGATGCCTGTTTACTAGGTTTTCACCATCTTGGAAGAGATTCTATTTTTTGCTACCATGATGCCTGTTTGCCAAGTTTTCATTAATGACACATTTTTTCTTTTTCAATTTTTTTGTACTTTTCTCTTTTTTGATTTTTTTGTATTTTTTAATTCACTTTTTTTTTTAAATTTTTTTTTTAAATTTTTCAATTTTCTTGATTATTATCAAGGTGCTTGTTTACCAAGTTTTCATCAGGATAATAGATACATCAAAGCACCTGTTTACCAGGTTTTCACTAAGATGATCTTTTTTTAGGACATTTTGCAATTTTTAGGATTTTTTCAAAATAAAGTAAGTATAGGGGCATACAAAGAATGTCTCATTTGTAGAATTTTTTCAGGTGCAGAGCATTGATCGACTCTTTGAGATGTTCTCCTTCAGTAGTAGATAGTTGATAAGCACCAGACCCAAATGTCATAGTTATGATGTATGGACCAAGAAAGTTTGGCTCAAACTTTCCTTTCTGTATTCGTTGTTGTTGATTCTTTGGGTTCTCTCTTAGGACGAGATCACCCACTTGGAATTCCCTTAGTCTGACTTTCTTATTGTAGCTCTTAGACATTATTTTTTGGTATTCTCTTAGATGATCCAATGCCACTTGCTGATGTTCATCTAGTAACTCTAGCTCTTGTAGCTAAGATATTCTAATGTCTTCATCAGTAATGAGGTTCTTCAAAGAGACTCACAATGTAGGAATCTTGACCTCAATAGGAAACACAACATATGTTTTGTAGACTAAGGCAAAGGGCGTAGTCCCTATTGGAGTTTGAATGCTTGTTCTGTAAGCCCATAAAGCCAGATTAATCTGGAAGTTCCAATCTCTACCAGATTTGTGAACTGTTCTTTGCAGGATCTTGAGGATTGTCTTGTTGGAAGCTTCTGCTTGTCCATTACCCCGGGGATAATAGATCGAGGACCAATGCTAAATGATTCTAAACTTAGTACATAATTCCTTTAGATCTTGGTTCTTGAATTGCTCCCCATTGTTAGTGATTATTGAGGAGGGTACACCATATCTACAGATGAGGTAATTTAGTATGAATCTTGCTACAAATTTTCGATTAGCTATAGTTAGAGGCACTGCCTCAACCTATTTAGTAAAATAATTTGTGGCTATGATAATGAAATTGTGTCCTCTTGAGGAAGACAAATGTATCTAACCCACCAAATCAAAGGCCCATTGCTGAAACATCCAAAAAATGATGAAGGGAATGAGCTCCTTGGTAGGAGCGTGGATCAAATTTCCATGTAATTGGAACTACTTGAAAGATTTAGCATATTGTATAGCTTCTTTTTCCATATTCGGCCAGTAGTAACCAGCTCTAATAAGTTTACAAGCTAATGTCAGACCACTTGAATGAGAACCACATATGCCTTCATACACCTCAGCTAACACACATTTGGACTCATCGGGCTCTAGACACCTAAGGATGGTACCATCTAGACCTTGTATATACAAATCATTAGCCACTATGACATATCATGAAGCACTATAGATTAGGTTACATTTTTTGTTCCGCGTATAAGTGTCTGGAATAATTTGGTCCCGGAGGTAGGAGTAGATATGATGGTAGCAATATGAATCATGTCCAATGACTGAATAGATCATCTTGGATTCAGGGGTATCGTAGGATGGGTAGTGTAATGTCTCCACCAATAATTCATGTCTGAAGCCATTTTCTAGCATCTGTAGCATGGAGGCAAGGGTAGCCATGGCATCGGCTGCTTTATTATTTGCTCTTGGAATCTGCTAGAAAGTAATGTGTGCAAAGTATCTTTTTAGGTCATCAGCTATTCATTTATAAGGCACCAAATTTTCATCCTTTTTTTGATAGATATCATTAACTTTATTGATGCCCAATTATGAGTCTCTAAAGACCTTAAGTTCATCCACATGCCATTCAATAGCTATCTTCATGCCATTGATTAAAGCTTCATATTCAGCGATGTTATTTGTCCAAGGGAAAAACATCTTATATGCCTTTGGTAAAGAGTATCTCTGTGGTGTGACAAACAATATTCCAGCACCCAACCCCTATTGGGTAAATGAGCCATCAAAGAACATATTCCATGTTTGATGTGTAAGAAACATTATAGACTCATCTAGAAATTTAATTTTCAATGGTTGATGATCCTTGAGAGGAGCTTCTGCCAGTTGATCTACAATAGCTTGTCCTTTAAGAGCTTTTCTCTCTACATACTCAATGTCAAACTCACTAAGTATCATGACCCATTTTACCAGTCTGCCTATGAGGGCAGCTTTGCTGAGTAAGTACTTTAATGGATCAATTTTAGCAATAAGTCTTATAGTGCGAGCAAGCATATAGTGTCATAATTTTTGTGAAGCAAACACCACTACTAGACAAGATTTTTCAATGACTGAATAATTCATCTCATAAGAGACCAGAGTTCTGCTGATGTAATAAATGGCTCTTTCCTTTTTATTTTGGTCTTCTTGAGCCAATAGAGCACCTAGAGATGTGTTTGTAGCTGAAATATAAAGGATGAGTGGCTTCCCATGAATAGGAGGCATCAATATTGGTGGATTTGCAAGATATTGTTTGATTTGAGTGAGCCCTTTGTAACATTCTTCATTCCACTCATAAGTCACACCTTTATGTAGAGTTTTGGTGAATGGTTGTGATTTATCGGCTAGTTGTGCAATGAAGCACCGAATAGATTGTAGTCTACCTTGAAGTCCTTTCATTTGACTGATGTTCTTTGGTGGAGGCATCTCCATGATAGCTTGAACTTTCTCGGGATCTACCTCTATGCCTTTAGCAGATATGATATAACCCAATAGCTTGCCAGAAGTGACACCAAATGCACACTATTTTGGATTGAGTCTGAGACTGAATTGTTCCATTCGATCTAGTACAGGACCTAGATCTACAAGATGTGTTTTCCACTACATTATTTTAGCCATAGTGTCATCTACATAATCTTCCATTGTTTTGTGCATCATGTCGTGAAAAACAGCAGTGACAACTCTTTGATATGTAGCTCCGACATTTTTAAGTCCGAAGGGCATGACATTCCAACATAATGTTCCCCAAGCACATGTGAAGGCTATCTTTTCTTGGTCTTCTAGCATGATTTTTATTTGATTATAACTAGAAAAGTCATCCATTAGAGAATACATTTGGTAACTAGCTATCTGGTCAATATTAGGAAATGGGAAATCATCTTTAGGACATGCTTTATTTAGGTCTCTGAAGTATGTGCACACATGGATATATTTATCATGCTTTGTAATTCGAACAATATTAGAGATCCATGCTGCATAGTCAATAGCTCTGATGAAACCAACTTTGAGAATTTTTTCTAACTCAACCTTGACTAAAAGTGCCACATGTGGATGCATCTTTTGAAGCTTTTGTTTGATAGGCTTAATGCATGGTGCAATAGAAAGATGATGCATGATTAGATTGGGATCCAATCTAGGCATATTAGAGTAAGTCCATGCAAAATTAATTTTCTTGCTTCGAAAGAAATTGGTGAACTCTTCTTTCTCTTCTGTAGATAGAGACTTTGCTAAATGAATAATCTAAGGTGTAGCTTTCATACCCAAATTCACTGGCTATGTCAGCTTAATCAATACTGATGATCTCTCTTGAAAATGACTGGGAAGTGTATCAAGTATCTCATCCTTGGGTTCCTCAGAGAGGTTTTCATGCTCAGATACATCTTTTATTTTTACTTTTTTTAGCTTTGACACTGCCACAATGTGGTTTTCACCATCAGAGCACCTATTCTTTTTTCTTTTAATTTTACAACTAAGATACTTGATATCAGCTTCAGTCATGTTGATACTATCTTCATTGGTGGAGAACATTATAGGTTCAACATCATTAAGATAACAGGAAAGAGTGTAGTCATTCTAGAACATAGGGACTTTGCTAGCTAGAGGGGGAGAGTTCCAATTGATAAGTTCGGGATGGTGGAGTGAAAGAGAAGTGGTAGGTTCAAGTGCATTCATAGTATAGCCATCAAAAGTGTGGAGAAGTAAGTTAAGACCTAGAGAGATCTCATCCAAAGGTGTGTTCGATTCCTCTCAAGTCCTCACCGTGGAAGTAGAGGGAATATCAGCATTAGTAAATTCGCATTCGGTCATCCTAACACTAGACCCTTCACCTACTTTGAAGAGGTTTTCATACACATAAAAACATCTATATCTTTATCAAAAGTGGCATCAAATAGAGAATCAAACTCATATTCATGTGAATCAGTGTTGCTTGGTATGGGAATTCCATCAACACTAGTTGTACCATCTGACTCATTTTCATCTCTTGTAGTATTAATAGTTTGCTAAAGTTGATCTTGTTCAAACCGTGCTTGGAAATGTGGTGGCATGTATTGTTCACCCTAAAAATTTGGATAAGCCATTTGTATCATTCTCCATTGCTCATATGTGAGTCAATGCACTAAAGTAGTATCATCAAAATCACTATTAGTCTCTACTAGGTGGATAGATATAATAGGTTCATCTAGTTCTGCAAAGAGTGTAGAAAATTATGGAGGAATAGGATACGTAAAAGTATCCTTGTCAGAACTTTTCTCTAATTTATCAGCTATTGTAATATCTTTAGATTCTAGCTGGAATTCTGGTTCTGGTTCTAGCTCTAGTACTGGTACAAACTTGTTAATCCCTAGATGAAATTGAATTTTCTTGAAGCCTAGACCCAAGGCGTCCTTGGTGCGATGACCTATGGCTTCAATTGGTTTAAGAAAACCATTATCATTCACCCCTATCTGTTCACTCCCTTTATAACTAAAGCACTTCATGATTTTGAAGGCTTCACTGTATGGTTCTTGTTCTAGGTCACGAGCAGAAGTGATCTGTTCAGATGTTTCTTTTCCTTTGTAAAGCCAAGTTGTAATAACTCTTTCCTGATCTTCATCCTCTAATGGTGTGGTGGCCTTGACAAAGGCACCATCATAGATTATTTGGGGAGAACAAGTAGAAGGTTTGTTGTTCTTAGAGGGTCTCGTAGGAATACAGAGACAGAGGTAGAGCTGCTAATGATAGCACAGGTTCTATCTGATACCCTCCCATGCATGTATCTTTGAGCTTTAGAGTTTATTCCATTTCTTTAAGTTTGGCATCATAGAATTCAGTGGACTCTCTATTAGTTGGGACAAGACTATCTGTAGATTGTGTGAGTGTATTGCAAGAATAATTGGGATTGGTAGGTACTATCACTTCTGCTCCATGGAACATGAACTTGATGCATTGGTGATATGTGGATGGAACCGCTTGCATTTCATGGATCAATGGTCTACCCAACTGTATATTATATGCCAGAGGAATGTCTAGAACCTAAAAACTGACATCTCTTTCAATAGGCCCAACTTGGATTGGTAGCACAACCAAACCTTTGGATTTGCGTTCTTCTTCATCATATGTCTTAATGGTGATTTTCTTATGGGCATCTATGCAATATTCATCATAGCCTAATTGAGTGAGCATTTTAGTAGAGCAAATATTGAGGCCAACACCATTGTCAATGAGGACACAACAGATGCACTTTGGACCTATCATGACTTCTATATGCAAAGGAGCATGTGTGGATGGCTCAGCAAATGGTCATCTTCTTCAGAAAATGACAAATAGTGGGGTGAGGTCAGGTGACCTACCATGTATTGAAATCGATCAAGATCCAAATCTTTTGGGATGCTTGCCTCGGTGAGGGCTTTATTTAGAATTTCCCTATGAGGAGGCGAGATCTTCAACAACTCAAAGATAGTGATCTGAGCGTTGGTACATTGTAGCTGGTCTAGAATGCTATAATTAGCCATGCTAGGTGTAGGAATTGATTTTTAGTTTTTGTTGGTAGGACCAACAATAGTTTTATCCAAAGGTTGTTTCGGAGCCAACGTATAAGGGTCAGGACCCTTAATGGTTATTCTCGCACGAGAGCAAGTAACAACGTTTGCACAATCTTGAGATGATTTAGGTTTCGAAGAATGAGACCTGGGGCCTCACAAGACAAATAGGGTCTTAGTCTTAGGAGCATCCTCACTCCCCTTGATAGTAATCACATCATAATACTCAACTTCAATAGGTTCAATCATGTTGATGACATTGTCATTGGTAGTGTACGTGTAGTTGACCTTGGCATTGGTATTCTTAGTCTTGGAAGATTCACCTTTCTCATGAGGAGGAAAGGGATCTTTAAATGCCTAATGATCTAAATTTTTGTTATGGTTGTCCACAACAATGTCACCATTGTTAATCAAATCTTGAACTTATGGCACAACTGGAGACAAGTAAAAGTCTTATGACGCTTATTTTGGTGATAATCATAGTATGCATTGTCATTCCACCAATGAGGTCATGGATGCAAATCATAGAGATGTTTTTCCAAAGGAGAAAGTATCTGGTTTTGCATGAGAGTCTTATAAACCACATAAAGGGGTTCTCCTAAGGATGTGAACTCACGCTTGGGTCAAGATTACCAAGGCTTGTTTTTAGTGAACCTCAAAGGCTATTGAGTGTTCGTTGCAGCCTTTTTAGTAGCTTTGACTGGGTGTATACTATAGGAAAGATTGAAAATAGATTTCACAGGCTTCGGGGTCACATTGTCAACCACTCCATCATTTACAACATCTCTATTCTTGTTGATGAACTTCCCTTTATCTTTGTTTGAGGAGGAAGACCCTAGTTTGTTATCCTTTTGCAAAGTCAACTCTCCTTTCTTGATCATAAATGCTTCTATTCACACAACTTGCTTAATCATGTTGTCAAAGGTTAGGGGACCTTGTAATTGTACTTGTTATCCAAAATTTGGGATGAGATTTTCCAAAAAGATGTCGAGTCTCTCAGGCTCTAGTAGCTTACAAGGGTATTTTGTACATAGTTGTCTCCATCTCTGGAGAAATTCCAAGAAAGGCTCCCTTTGCCGTTGTTTTAGATTATAAAGGTCTCAAATATTGACTGGATGCTGAATATTGTGTGAGTAATGTTGGATAAATAGATTAGCGATCTCATCAAAAGATTTGATTCCAGTGGATAACCAAGAAAATGACTCCATAGCTGACCCACCCAAACTATGAGGAAAGAGGTGCCTAAGATACATCTGATCATGTATAAATTCCATAGATAGCACACCAAACTCCCTCAAGTGATCCTAGGGATTAGTAGTGCCCAATTATTTATCATATTTAGGCAACTCTACACCTTTGGGAAAAGGTGGCATGTGAAGACTCTTATCAAAAGGGAAAGGAGAGATACTTTCCATTGTGAATTGTTGTACAGGTTTATCTTTATCCCTTATAAGTTGGCTAATTTGGGCTTGCATGTCTTGAATCATCTTTTGCAACTTTTCAGTCTCAGTTTCTTCTTCTTTGGCCTCAAGCATTTCGACTTGGTAGTCTAGGGGTAATTTGGCCCCTTGTTTGGCCATCTCAAGGAAGTATTTCTCCTTCTCTTCTAGAAGGAGGATCTCCATCATCTTGATAAGACTCTTATTGTCTTTTGCAGCATCTATGTCATTTTGAGTTATCATCTCATCATCATTACCAAGGATCTCATAAATGGTCGAGACTTGATCTTGACTCTGGTCATGTGGAGGAGCACGATAGTGATATGGTTATCGATCGCCTTGAGATTTGTTCTGGGATTGGTCTTGATTCTAATCATTTTGGGATTGATGAAAACATTGATCATTTTGAGATTGACTAGGATGTTGGTTGTTTTGAGATTGGTCATGACTTTTGTTGTATTGGCCCGGTTGGAAGTTGAAGGGGTCTCCCATATTATCAATGTAGGATTGTGCAACATGTGTAGACTTAGTAAAATGATATGAATGATGCCAGAAAGGCATGGCTAAGGTAACCTTTGGTGCATTAACAAGATCAAAATGGTCGATAGGTTCAAATAGGTTTATAGGTTCAACAAAGTCGGTAGGTTCAATAATGCTTATAGGGTTAGTCTGAGGAAGTGGCCTCTCAAAGTTGTGAAATAATGAGTTGTCTTGTTCTTGAAAAAATGAGTCAGGTTGTGTTTAAAAAAATGAATTATAATACTCCTGGAACACTAGAGATGATGATTGAGGTGGGTTGTCTTTCAATGTACTCAATGAAGCGGAACTAGAGGATCCTCTTCCTTGATTACGAGGTTTACCTCTACCTTGTCTGATACCATAGATGGGGAAAGTGTTGCCACTTCTATTCGTAACAGGTATAGATGGAAATGTAATGAGAGAGGACTTGGGATTATGCTAATACTCTATCTCTAGTAATAGCGAAAAGGAGATATAAGAGGCTAGAATAGCCAAGATGTGAAATGCACCCAACATGAATCATCGAGAGTATAGCTAGAATAGCTGAGATGTGACTATTGCATTGCAAGGTACAAAAGCACAATGAGATAGGACAAGTAATAGAGAGACAATATGAGTTTAAGTAGTAATCATTTGGTCCACAGCTCAAGATACTCTATTTCAGTCAGTGAACAATAGGCGAATAGACAAATAGACCTCAGACAAAAATCAGTTCAGGCAGAAAATTCACTAGTCAATAGGAAATAACTCATTGTTTTGGAAATTAGGGTATAGGCTTGCAGGAGGAAATGCTTTTTCACATGATAAAATTCCAGACTCTGCATGAGGGAATGAAATCTTGCATGAGGAAATGCTCAGGTTCTGAAATCTCGCACAGGAAAAGACCAGGTTTCGATAGATTGATAAAATTTTTGAGATAAAAGTAAGATTTTGAGACACAACATGGACTATTCTCTGACATAATTTCTAGTTTTTGGATAGTTTCAGGACATTTTGAATCAGCAATCTCAGTTTGAATGTTGCAAGCAATTGTTTACAAGCATGAAGTTTTAGATCAAGCAATAGTGATGCAAGAAGTAGTCGCAAACAGTTCTACCAAGGACAAAGCAACTTGGAAGAATCATGGGAGTCTTTGTTTAATCATGATGGATAGTTTAAGATTGGAAACAATCATTTACGTATCCCTACAAAAAAAATAGTAGAGAGGACAAAATTTGTGCCTCACAGCTTATGTGCATGCATTCACCTCACACAGCTGTGTCACCCCCTAGAGGGTGCCCGTGTTTTTAGTGTTTCCAAGGACTCAATAGTATATGTTCAAAGGTTACCCTTGAAGTAGGGGCTAGTGTCATATACCACCTTCAAACATCTAGGTGCATGCCTGTGGTGATAATCTAGGGGAGAGATTCTTCCCCCTCCCTGTGCAAATATTATGTCTCCTTTTGGAGGTGATCCGAGTAGGCAACTAACTAAGAAAGTGTTTAGTGGGTTTTTGTTCACACTAACCTTCAGTGCCCCTGATATAGGGCTAGGGCCTCACAGGCACACCAACACCCAAAGGTCATACACCCCCATAAGAAGGTCTAGGAGCAGCACCGCTCAGTACAATAGATGAAGCTTTCTCAAGATGATAGTCAAAATCAAGAGAAAGAAGTTAACATGGCTTTGGAGTCTTTAGAATCAACAAAAAATTCTTTATTATAGTGACGTGGAATCACTAGCAATAGGTGTGTACTCACTTGGGTCATTCCTAGAGGTTCAACTTCTGGCAGTCCCTCTAAAGGTGACATGGACTTTGGCTTGGATCCAAGGGTCAGATTTTTTGATTCTCTCAAAAAGAGAAGAGCATACTTCTCTACCTCTTCACCTTACCCAAACACACAAGACATTAATTACCAAGCTAGTTCCTCCTCAACCAATCCACAAGCTTTTTGGTTTCTAGTTCTTTCAAAGAGAGAAGAGTATAATCCCCTAATAAGTAGACATGCTAAAGATTCAATATCTTTCCTTGCTTCCCCAGGTATCTATCATGCTAGCAAGATCTGGGTCTCAGATTCATCCATGGGCATCACTTCCATGTAATGAAAAGCCTATTACCCCAACCCACTATCAAGACCCTTAAGAAATCTTCAAAAGCCCTAGTTATACTATGTGAGTAAAAACAGTAAACAAGAACAACGTTTAAAATAGTCTTTGACAATCGTCCTGCAAGAAAACCGTTAGCAAGTTTATATCTTCGACAATTTTCCTGTAGCCCACTGTTATGATGTCAGGAAAAAAGAGATATAAAAATAACAAATGATAAATATCAGGAAACTATAATAGGAAATTTGTAGAAACTGAGAAAATGTTTAAAAATTGATGGCTAGTATCGCATGAGAAAATGCTGGCACCTACGCGAGGTAGTGCTTTTTCATGCAAGAGAATGCTAATGAAAGAAAAAATTTGCATGGCACGCTCATAAATCTCACGCGTGAATCCGTACACATTGAAGTATAGATGTATGACAGAGTGTAGAATTTTTATCAAAAAAATTTCAAGAGTGAGGCCAGAAATCAATTTTCTGCCCCACGGTGGGCACCAAAATGTTTATAGCTGAACGTGGACATCTAATCTAGCCATAGACACAACATAGTCATTGCTCAATCATTGTATACAAAAATGAACATGAATTTTTCAATTCATACACTCAATTGAATTGACCTATTTCCTCCTATTTAGATGGGGTGTTTGAATTACTCTCAAATTGGAGAGCCACCAACCGTAGGCCAAGCTAAAACATAGGATTTAAAATGCTTGAAAATGATTGAAAATGAGAATTTAAGCTATATGAGAATGCAATTGTAATCTAAGAATTCAAATTGCAAATTTAATCTAAAGAGCATGAAGATGAGTATGAGAATTAAGCTAAAACAAAATAAGCAAACTAATTAATGTGAGAATCCAATTAAATGCTAATAACATGAGATTATACTAATAATGAAATAAAAGATTTGAAATTATGAGAAAGTTGAGACAAAAATCCACTATAGTTTTGGTACTCTAAAATTGTCTCCCCCAAAATGAAGAAAAGAAGGTTCATAATATAGAAGAGCTCGGGAGAAGGATGAAGAGTTTCTTGAAAAGAAACGGCTGAATCTTCATCTCCATGGAGGAAGGTGAGACAAATTGGAAGAATTATTTAACTAAATGAATGAATATTGCCACATGGGTGGCTTTTCGATTTATTTTGAATAATTAAATTCAAATAGACATGTCCATTCAAATAACCAAATAATATTTAATTCCTTTGATGTGTATTAGCTAAAGGGGGTGGAATTAATTTAATTTAAAGCACTAGGACTTTAGGATTAAATTAATTAATCATAGGGATTTTCAGCCAATAAATATCAAATATTTAGGAATTAAATATAGTGTGATTAATGCAAATTTAGGGTTTTTGGCATTTGACACCAAGTCAAATAAAGTCAAGTAGGAGATAGAATTTCCTAGTACAATAGGACTTTAAAGATGTAGAAATTGGAAGAAAATACACCAAAATTGATTAGAATTGTAAGGTGCCAATTTTGGGGTATTACAACTGCTGTTCATGAGATCTCCAAGATGGCACATGTAGATTGGGATATAAAAGAAGATGTATGTGATGTTGGGGTCATAGACGAGTACCATGTGCATTAACTTAGATATCCATAGCATGGATTTACTTCTCCTAAGGAGGCCATCTCACGTATTGAGGATGCACTAGACTATGATCTTGATGATGATAATGGTGGTCGGGGCCGAGCTTCTCAAGGTGGAGATAGGTGGAGAGGTCAGGATAGAGAGTGAGGAGGAGGGAGAGATGGTTCTTGTTGAGGTAGAGGCAATGGAGGTGGAGGAGATGATAGGGGTGGAGGTGGAGGGAGCAATAGATGATGGGACTTGGGAGGAGACTCCAGGTAGTAGACACAGTAGAGATTATGGGTTACTCCCCCTCAGAGGGATACATGTCCTTTATTGCATAGAGATGAGCACACATAGAGGGCTACAGGAGGAGGGGATCAGGATCAGCAACAACAGTAGGTACCTCAGGATCCTCCTACGGGTGATGATGGGGATAGATTATCATAGTGTGAGTGGGAGCTGGCTGCTTTGAGATTAGAGATAGCTACCCTTCAAGCTCAGTTATCAGAGAGAGATGCATAGTTGACCCAAATAAGAGCAAATAGGGACACATAGATAGCCCAAATTAGAGCCAATAGGGATGCACAACTAGAATAGCTAAGAGCACATAGCGATACACAGCTGGCGTAGCTAAGGGTGGAGAGAGACAAATATGAACATGCAACCACCCATTAGGGATAGATGGGTACATACTAGTTCACTTTTTATTTTGTTGTGGTTCTTGCTACTTAGAGAGCTCCTCTATATTCAGTGATAACACAACAATCTAAGGGTGTTGTGCCTCCTACACCACCACCACTTGGCAGAGCAGATGCACCCCCTCCCGATACTCCAACAGAGGATGAGGGGGCTAGTGAGGTGTAGATATTATAATATTCATATTTGTATCATTGATGTATATGTACCTTATTGATGATATCATGTACTTGTACTATTTTTTATCGATACACTCTCATGTCCTCTGGAATTTGTTTATTTGCTGATACATTATCTCATTGTTTATGCATACTTCTGATATACTGATACTCTGATTCATTGATGCTTTGATATGGACATTGATATTTTGTTATGGACATTTTTGATGATATATTGATGCTTATGCTGCTTCTGTCATGGATGGTTTATCTGATCTCATCATCTTGTTTCTATTATAATTTTTGATATTGACATCTGATGCCTTTTTATTTCTACACAAGTGGGATATCTGACATTCATTTTATGCTTTGGATATTGATGTGATTGTCATACTTGGTCAAGATTTAGATTAGATGATGATAATTTGATGTCATGATATATTTCACTGATACATGCTTATGTTTTTGTTATTTTCCCAATGCTTTTATGAATGTATGGGTGTATGAGATGTATGGCAATGCAATGTATGGACATCTAACTTTTATTTATGTATGAATGAATATGGATGCATTATGCAAATGGTTTTATGATGTGAAATGGATAATGAATGCAAATGAATATCAGTGATTTATACTCAGCCATTTTAGTTTCAATTCTTTATGATTTCATGATGTTCTTGGTCAAACATGAAAAATGATTAATGCTTTCAGAATTTTCAGCTCATATCAATGTTTTAGATAGTTGAATCCACACATTCATGTTTATGCCACTTAAAATGAATGCAATTACATTAAAAATGAATGAAATTTTAAAATGAATTTCAATGCATCTAAAGACATGAAATGCATCTAAATGAACCTAATGCAAATTAATATGATGTGAAAGTAAAATGAACCCTAATGAAACTAACCAATGAAATTCACCTAGACTAAGACACCTAGGACAGTCACTATTTATTCAAAGCGGGTTGTTTATCATCATAGAGCACTTGTTAGTAGGACCTCATTAGGATAGTACAATTTTCACTGATAGATTTAGCAATCCTAAAAATATGAATACATCCTTTTTATTCATCATGTTGAAAGATAACCTAAACACTGAAGCACATAGCTAGAATGTTTTGTTAGTGACTTCCTATTTGATATAAACTATTTCTTTTCTAGTGCACAATGTGTAAATGTATACCCGCAATGACCTTTCATTTTGTGTTCATATCCGTGGGCATAATCCGATTTACCATGTACCTTACTGAGAAGTAATTTATCATTGTTAGTTTTAAATAGGCAAGGAAATAAATCCAACCTCACTAAGGTTTCATAGGAAATAGGTCGAGGTATACATGGCATTCCAATTATGATGGAGGCACTTATAGTAGACACCCATTCCCCATAATCACCCTAGATCATCAAATTTATTACCACAAATAGAAGACAAAGAAAACATTATGCCCCCAATCCTTGTTTCTCTAATCCATAGGTATAATCAAGTTACTCAAGGAAGTGTAACAATAAAAAATTGATAATAAGAAAATTTCATTGTCCTTTTAGAATGATCATTATATTTGCTTCTTTTAAAAATAGACAGTTGTGATTATAGTGTTGAAAAACAGTTTTGATTCATTTTGCAAACACACACATAGGAACTATTATTAATCAAAGATTTTCTTTCATCCATAAGTGTTTTACCTATTTAGTGTTTAGGAACACTCTTTCACCATGAAATTGTGTTGAAAAACACATTTTGGTCCAGTGGTTGGCATTTAAAAATACCTTTGTTCATAGTTTATTATCAATTGCAGACTAGGGTGGTATTGAAAAATACCATTGTTCATAGTTTATTGTCAATTGCGGACTCAATATCCTATCAAAAAATCTGATTTTGATCAATACCCCCTAGGGAAAAATAGTTTACCTAGGACCCTAATGTGGACAGATTACAGTCTTAGGAAGGCACAATTTTCTAATAGTTCTCTTAGGATTTGGTGTGTCATGAAAGTGACTGGAAGGCATATACACACTGATATTTACATAGGTGAAATGTGCAAGCATTGTCTTGACAGATGGAGTGTTGATTACAAGTAGGACATGTTTACTAGGTTTTCACCACTTGGCCAAACCTTTACTATTTTTTCTATCTGGCACTTGTTTACTAGGTTTTCACCAAGACACTTTTTTTCTTTTCCAATTTTTTTGTTTTTTTTAATTTTCTTATTTTTTTTGTATTTTTGTATTTTTTTGGACTCAGGAAGGTGCCTATTTGCTAGGTTTTCACCAAGATGGTCATTATTTTAGGACTTTTTCCATTGTTTTTGATTTTTTTCAAGATCCATATTTGTTGTTTTTGGACTTTTTTTCAGGACTCTTTTCACTGTTTAGGAGCTACCTCAATAACAACAGGCATAAAACCTTTTCAGATGTAGAGTGTTGATTGGATCTAGTAAAACATCTCCTTTAGGTGTATCCAATTGATATTCTCTTGACCCAAATGTTGTTGTAATGACAAAGGGACCCAACCAGTTGGGTTCAAATTTTCCCTTTCGTTCTCGATTCTATTGATTCTTAGGATTTTCTCTTAGGACTAGATCTCCAATATGAAAATTTCTTGGTCTTACTTTCTTGTTATATCCTCTTGACATTCCCTTTTGATAATAATTAAGGTGATCAAACACTTGTTTCCTATGCTCATCTAGAAATTCTAGTTCTTGCAGTCAAGAGAATCTATAGTCCTCATTAGTGACTAGATGTTTCAATGATACCCTCAGTGATGGAATCTCTACCTCAATTGATAATACTACCTTTGATCCATAAACTAGTGCAAAAGGAGTTGCGCCAAGTGGTGTTCTAATGCTTGTTCTATAAGCCCACAATGTTGGATTGATTTGCAAATTCCAATCCCTTCCCAATTTGTTTACTGTCCTATGCAAGATTTTCAAAATATTCTTGTTTGATGCTTCATCCCGTCCATTACCTTGGGGGTAATAGATCGAGGAACAGTGCTGAGTGATTTTGAATTGAAGACACAACTCATCTATGTCTTTGTTTTTGAATTAACCCCCATTGTCAGTCACAATCAATGAGGGTATGTGATGAAGGGTGCTCCCCTTAATACCAAAAACACATAATAGAAACAGAGAAACAACAACAATATGCAAGAACAAAAAATGGGCTTCTTATTATCTCCACAAATGTGGAATTACAAACTTTCAAAATTATAATATGCAAAGCCACATGGGTATTCCCTTACAATATTTTGTAGGAAAAAGCCTTGAATCAATACCTAGATCTACTACCTAGAACTGTCCCCCCAACTACCTAAGACAACACTACAACCTTCCTTATATAGGCAATTTTCCACCGCCTGGGAAGGTTCCAGAATTTTAGCCAACAAGGCTGACCAAACTTAGAATTATTTTATTTTAAAATTTATTACATCAAAGTTGGTTCAAACTAACTTTTGAAACCCAAACAAAAATTTTGAAGGAAAATCATTTTTCACCATTTCAGGTGACCCAATTTCTAAAGACCATAAGTCATCACTAGTTGACCTGATTGATTATTATAACTCCATTCTGAAAAGGCCACGAAGCACTCTATAGGCTTGACTTGTGCAAGCGCTTATCACCCAAATTGTCGACCTCATCTGGGGCCTCTAAAGCCTTCAAAACTGAGTTCAAAGTTTTCGTACCCTATTACCAATACTGAAAATCTTCAATATCTACAAAGCTAGACTTGATCTATCAATGAAACTTTATTGGTAGGTAGATATGACCAAAATGAACCTCCAGGGAAGAAATTAGAACATTCCAAGATCGGATGACCAACTTACTAAAAATAGAAAGTTTCCATAAATAGCAGCTCCGCACAAGATAGCCCTTATTGAAAATAGAACCAGAAATATTTTTGGGTGATGCAAGATTGCTCTTACACCCAGGATGTTGCTGCATCAGTATGCCATAACAGTAAATAATATAATTCAAGTTAAACATGGAATTTTTTTTTCAAGTTTCATTACACAGTGGGACAACCTCCACCCATTTTGTAAAATACTCAGTTGTGATGATGATGTATTTATGTCCACTTGATGAATTAGGGTAAATATGACCAACCAAATCAAAGGCCCACTACTGAAATGGCCAATGTGTTATGAAGGGAATCAGCTCTCTAGTTGGTGCATGTATCGGGTTGCCATGGATCTAGCATTTCTTACAAGTTTTTGCAAAGTGGATGACATCTTTCTCCATAGTGGGCCAATAATACCCAACTCTTAAAAGTTTCTTAGCTAATGAAAAACCATTCGAGTTTTATCCACACACACCTTCATGAACTTCTTTTAATACATGATTAGACTCTTCATGTTCTAAACACCTAAGAAGCATGCCATCTAGACTACATCTAAACAAGTCATTAGTGATGATTACGTAACATGATGCTTCTCTTATGAGGGATCTCTTTTTATTTCTAGAATAGCCTTCAAGAATTGTTTGGTCTTTAAGACAGGAGTAGATATGGGTGTATCTGGACAACACTTGGGTTGCCAAGGCACAAACAATTTGGGAATCAGTTGAGTCATAAGCCAAGAAAGGGAGTTCTTCCACCAAGAAATCATAGTGAAATTGATGTTCCTCCAGTTGTAACATGGATGCTAAGGTAGCCATCACATCAATTTCTTTATTCCCTAATCTTGGAATTTGTTGAAATGTAATGAAGATGAAGTACTTTTTTAATTCATCCACCATTGTTTTGTAAGGCATGAGCTTGTCATCTTTAGTCTGATAGTCTATAATGCCCTGCCAGGGAACCCAAGAGAGATTAACCTATAACTTGCTACTAAGTTTGGTGAATTTTTTTTTTTAAGTTAACATACAAGATAATCAACAGTGCGAAAGCAATTACCATTTACTCATATTGAAACAACATCCAACACAGATTACAAAACTCGAGGGTCCCCTAACATAGAATTACTTAAGAACAAATTACAACTAAAGAAAGATGACAAAAGATTCCATAACATAAATGATACAATAACAACTTACATCAATAAATACAATCCTCATGGACATCCATGATAACTAATACACTGACATCCACTGCACACGTCACGGGGTATGTAATAATAAATCTAACATAAAAGTACAATGTCCATATTAGGTATCACATGTGATACACTAATCAAGGATAATAATAATGAAGATATGATAAGAAACCAACAATGAAGAAACAATGAAGAATCATGAAGGCATCCAACTATAGAAGTACCAATAGCACCGGCACCGGGATGTCAAACCTCAAATGGTAAAGAATCACTACCACCCGTCCATGTAGAACCACAAAGGTCTACCCCACCGTGCTGGGGAGATAACCACAAACCCTAATCGGATGACCAAAACCAAACAAGGATAAAACCACTGAGCAAGGAATCCTGAAATTTCTCTACTCAAGGTGTACAAAATAAAGTGAAAGGTGAGACACACTAAACCAGAGGCATAAACAAAAACTCGGGAGATGATCTAGGATACATGCTACGGGAGTGTCATCACATGTCTATTTACTTGAGTTACCCTAGACTAGTCACTCTGGACCCCGGACCCTCAAGCATTGAGTTACCCTGGACTGGCCACTCTGGGCCCCAGACCCTCAATACGATCCATGTGGGACTATAATTCTCTCTCATGGAAATGAGGAATTCTAATCATAACCATACTCTAACTTATCTTTTTAAATGATCTATAAAGTTTTAATTACTAAGTTATCACTTAATTACATAACCTACAATAGGTTACCCAAGTACTGACCACTTTGGGTCCCAGCCCCTATTGTAAGACACTCCCCTAAGATGCACCTATTCAACCTCCCCTAGGCTCATAATCTCACAAACATCAAAATAGGTATACTACCAAGTAATCCTAGAAGCAGTTTCACACATAAGAAACTGACATGATTATAGTGATACCATAAATAGATAATAACCAACAAGAGACCATAAGAATGAAACATAGATGATAATCAAAGTAAGCACTCACAATAAAACATGATACTGAAAACAAATCCAACTGACAAATATCACTGCCTCTGTTTCCCCGAAGCCATCTAATGCCCAATATCACACAATGTACATAAAGATAAAACTGACACGAACAAGACAACATTCATGCTATAAATAACTGATATCAATCTGTAAGCATTAAAGTTTCATTTCGAGCACAATTGATTTCAAGTATATAAACAAAGAATCCCACTAGGATAATCAGAACATAATCAATACAATAATATCACAATTAGAGAATATTCCTTAATATAGAAATCTAATATCTAATCCATAGGCATTTAGTGTACTATAATGAACATAAAAGAATCTAAGGATAGAGTTACATAAATCTGCTAACATAATGTTGCAATAAAGTCTTAATGAAAGAATATTCTGTATAACCGATCTAGGAATTCAATAGAGTGAAAACACCCAATTTTGGTAAAAACATAACACTTAACAAGTAATACCTTCCAATAATTTAATCATTCAAAGATAAACAAATTTTCATGTGAAAATGCACATCCCAATGCATACATAAATATAAATATTTATATTCATTAGATTAATGAATCTAAATTTTAATAGCATAATCTAATGATAAAAACTTAACCAAAAAGACTCATTCTATAATGTTGATTATTAATAAATCTAACTACACCCTAATGATTAATAACATATTTTATATTTAACTTAAATTAATACATAATTTTAAATATACAAAATTAAATATTAATTAAACTAACTTATTTTAATTAAAAAAAAAACTAAATTAATTAAAAAAAAAAAATTAACATAACAAAATATAATTTTAAATTAACATAAAATAAAATTATATTAATAAAAACTATTAACAAATTTTAAAACACAAAAAAAAACAAAAGTAAAACTTTGGGGGGGGACACTGCGGGCCCCGCACCCCCTGCCTCACCACTAAGGTAGCTCCACCGCACGACACATAGTGTCACTGGTAGTGCCTGCACTGTCGATGGTACTGTGCACCGCCGGTAGAGCAGATCACTCTGTCGTGGGGGTACGAGGTGGGACCCATGCCCCCCTTTCACTTTTTAAATTTTTTTTTTTAATATAAATCAAATATTTTCTTAATACAATTTTTTAAAAAAAAAACTTTTTCAAACAAATATTCAACATCATATATATATTTTTTTCCTCCATGTATTTTTAATTAATTTGAAAATTATAAAATTAATTACAGAGTAGAATAAATATAATTTAACAGATATATATTCCTTCTAAACCATTTTGAATTGGGATTCCAATGGCATAGAATATATTCCTTTTGAAAAGGACATATATTTTGTCAACTTTAAATATTAAAATCATGCCACCAATTTAACCCTTTTGGTGCATTTATTTGACTGTATTTTTTTATAGGGAATATATTTTTAATTTACCAGAACTGGATTTTCCACCCAAATTGGGTTTTTGTCCTAAATTCATTTCTCTTAATAGGGGATTAATTTTTCTCCCAGTACTATAGTTAAACTATATAGCAGGATTGATTTATCAATTTATAGGCAAACCATGAAGAATTATTTAACGAAATTTGGCCAGCATAACAGTATGATGCCAAGTAATAATAAAATACAAAAATAATCTACACTAGGGTTTCTGAATACCTAGATCTATTAAAAACAAAAAAAAAAGACAAATTAGTGTAAAAATAGAGATAACAAGCAAAATTCAATGCCTACCTTAGATCCAATGCTAGAAACTGAAAATGAAAACCCTTGTAGATCTGAAAATAGAACTCTCTCCAAAATCAAGCCCAACCTACAGATCTAAAAGCTATGTTGCAAATAGGTAACCAATCCAGATGCACAGAGAAATTCAAATCAACAAGCAGCCACAACAATCCACAAATCTCCAAAATACCAAGCACACAAGCTTCCCCAAAATTCTTCTCCAAAAACCTGTCTCCCTCAAAATGAATGCAATAATCTCCTAATAGGAATTCAATTCCCAAATTCATGCAATCCCAAAAGACAACTCAAAAGCTAACTCACAGTTCAACTCCAAATCAAAAATGACTCATAAGACAACTTCTGATCAAACTCTAATTCCAAAATTGAAAGTAAATACAATTAATTAATTAAAATATCTTTAAAATGCACAAATCAACTTGACTTTTGAAAACTATTTATCTTTTTGAAAACAAACTCCTTTTTCCAATTTGCACATGTTATAATTTAAATCTCAAATTAAATAAATTAAATATTTAATACATCCTAAAGCATGTAATTAAATATTCAATTATTTAATAATACACTCAAGCATAATTAATCCTAATTTCAATTAAGTAATCAATTAATTCTAATTAATCAAATAATTGACTTTAGATAATTTTCCAAATTAAATACAGGAACATAATTAAATCATTAAATTCAACTATAATCCTAACATTGATAAAATATAAAATCACCTATATAATCATGAATCAACTGAATCAAGCACTATAAGATCAAGCACAATAAAATCAAACAAATTGAATCCATGCACAGACTCAAGAACGAGATCCATGAATTCATACCAACCAGACGAATTTGGGTAGGGTAGTCAGACTGACACTTGTCCAATCCTAGGACAATTAGGCTTAGGTTAGGGTTTTGGGTCTGTGTATTATCTCCCCTCTTTACCATTGAGATGAATTTTTATGGGCACACTCACTCCTGCCAATTCAAGGAAGATGATGCCTTGTACCTGCAAATTTGTCATCATAAGATGAAGCATGTACATAAAATAATATATAATAGACAATGGCGGGGATCGGCCGATCGTGTGGATCTTGCAAGCAAGTACCTACGACTCCATCCCTCAACCACATCAGGCACGTCAAAAAGAAATATAAAATAAACACATTGACCATACACATGCAAGTAAGGGGTTAGTAAAATCATAAGCATCAATGATCTCCTAACATATAATCTATCATCCTAAAATAATCATAACATTTATAAAATTGGACTAGGGGCAAGGTACTACATAGTCACCATTCACTTGATTGATAATAAGTTGTGAATCTCCATAGATGTTTAATTCAATGATTTTCTACTCTATTGCAAGCTTGAGTCCATTCAAAAGAGCTTCATACTTTGCTATATTGTTGGTGCATGGAAACACCATTTTTTATTCCTTGGGAATCTTATATCCTTATGGTGAGATGAATAAGCATCCAGCTCCTCATCCCTGTTGTGTGAAGGAGCCATCAAAATACATTTTCTAGGGATGCTCTACTAAGTGCATGATAGATTCATTTGGAAACTCCACAAGTAATGGCTGGTTATCGGGTAATGGTGTTTCTGGAAGTTGATCCGCAATCACTTGTCCTTTTCTGGCTTTTCTATCTACATATTCAATATCAAATTCACTTAGGATTAGGACCCACTTAGCTAGTCTTCCTGTCAGCATTTATTTGTTCAACAGGTATTTAAGTGGATCAATTTTAGCTACCGGCTTCACCTTGTGTGCTAACATGTAGTGTCTAATTTTTTGAGATGCGAACACCATTTCTAAGCATGCCTTTTCAATTATTGAATAGTTCAACTCAAATGTCACCAAGGTTCTACTGATGTAATATATATCTCTTTCTTTCTTAGTCTCATCCTCTTGTGAAATAAATACTCCTAATGATGTATCTATAGCTGATATGTAGAGAAATAGGGGTTTTCCATAAATCGGTGCCATTATAATAGGAGGGTTCATCAAATATTTCTTGACTTGGGTAAAATTTTCTTCACATTGCTCATCCCAAGTGAATGTGGTTCCTTTCTGCATCAACTTTGTGAAAGGTTGTGCTTTATCCGCCAATTGAGATATGAATCTTCTTATGGATTGCAGCTTTCCTTGTAGTGTTCTCATTTGACTAATGTTCCTTGGTAGTTGCATCTCTAGAATGGCTTTTACTTTTTCCAGATCCACTTCAATTCCCTTCACTAGAACTATGAACCCTAACAGTTTTCCAGATGACACACCAAATGCACACTTCTTAGGATTAAGTCTTAATTGGAAGTGTTCCATTCTGTCAAAGATCTTCCTTAGGTCTTTTATGTGTGTAGCTCTTATCTTTGACTTAGCCAAGGTGTCATCTACATAGTCCTCCATGTTCTTATTCATCATGTCATGGAATATTGTGGTCATTTCTCTTTGGTAAGTTACACCTGCATTTTTAAGACCAAATGGCATCACATTCCAACATTATATTCCCCATGTGCATGTGAATCCGGTCTTCTCTTGATCTTCGGGAGAAATTTTGATCTAATTATATGCTGAAAATCCATCCATTAGGGAGTACATCTCATAGCTAGCTATCAAGTCTACAATCATATCTACATTTGGTAGTCAGAAGTCATCTTTTGGACAAGCCTTGTTTAGATCTCTAAAGTTCATGCATACTCTAATGGACTTATCCACCTTCAAAACAAGAACTATGTTTGAGATCGACTCCACATAATCAATAGCTCTAATGAATCTAGCTTTCAACAATTTTTCCAATTCTACTTTTACTAGCAATGCCACATGTGGATTCATCTTTCTGATTTTTTGCTTTATTGGTTTTATATCAAGTGAAATAGTCAAGTGATGCATGATCAAGTTTGTGTCCAATACATGCATATCCAAATAAGACCAAGAAAAATTGATCTTCTTTTCTTTGAAGAAATTGGTGAATTGGATCTTTTCATCTTCTATCGATGACTGAGCAATGCAGACTAACTGAGGAGCTTCTATTGTTCCAAAATTAATGGGTTGTGTAGGTTCAATCAAAACTGATGATCTTTCCTGAAAGTGATCTGGGATAATATCAAGAATCCCATCCTTTGGTGCCTCTGGGAGGTTTTCACCATCGAATACATCTTTTTGTTTTTCTCTTTTAGGATGTGATACTTCCACTAGGTGGTTTTCACCATCAGATCTCTCATTCTTTTTGTTTTTCATTTTGAGACTAAGAAACTTGATATCCTCCTCAATCATAGTTTTTCTCTTTACACTCGTGGAAGAAAGGAATGGTTCACAAGCATTTAGATAATAGGCTATGGCATAGTCATTGTAAAAAGATAATAGGCTTGTGTTTGTAGGATCATCCTAGTCTATCAGTTCAGGGTATTTTAAGGACAAAGATTCAGTAGGCTAAAGAGACAAAACCATGTTATTATCAACATCATTAACTTGCGAGATGTCTTTTATTAAGTTTGCTTCTAAATAGATGTTAGGATTATTAGAGTCATGTTCATTATTATTAGATTTCATATTAGTGTTATGCAAATCTAACTCTAGTGGTCTAGCATTAGAACTCTCTCGTTCAATCAAGACTTTAGTAGTAAATTTGTGTATCAAATCCATCTCTATGTCCATGGTAGCATCAAAAAGGACATCACATTCATATTCATGTGAGTCTACCTAATTATAATCTAAAACCCCCAAGAAGTGGGAAATAGTCATGGGTACTTCATCTTCTTCACTAGCATAGTTCTCCTCTTCTTACAATGGTTCTTTTGGAGTCATCATTTCTAGTTCCTCATCAAAATAAGGTGTGTCAAAAATAGGAAGCCCTTGTTCTTGTTCTTCTTCAAGTTCTTCTTCTTGTTATTTATTTGGTTCTTGTCTAAGATTTGTACCAATGTTTGATAATGGGTATCCTTGTAAGAGAAGCAACCTTTCATAGGAAATAGGTTGTCCTTATACCTCTTCTTCATCATCTGAGTCTCCTGATCTATCAAATGTAGGACCTCTTTCTACTCTAGGATGAAATCTTGCTTCACTAAAGCCTCATCCAATCTTGTCTTTAGGATTTCTGAAATCCATGTGTAGAGGTTCTACAAGTCCTTGTTTGTTCTGTCCCAAGGGTCATTTTCCTTTGTATCCCATTTGTTTCATCATTTCATATCCCTTTCCATATTTTTTTGGAGCTATCTCAATATGTTTGACATTTCCATCTTCTTCAAGTTCTTTATAAAGCCATTGTAAGATAGCCTTTTCTTTGTTTTCTTCTTTAAGGGATACTTTTTCTTTCACCATTTCAGTTCCTTCATGTATAGTTAGAGTGCTACCATTGGAAGGTGTAAATATTGATGAAGGTCTTCCTTGTGTTCTAGAAGATATGGGAAGATCTGTTAAAGATATTGCAAGGTCCATTTTGTACTCCCCCATGCTTGTTTCTTGGATGTTGATCTTTTTAGAAAATCTTTTCAAAACCATTTCTTTGGATGTCTCTACCTTATTATATCTTTCTTTTTTGTAAGGAACCATGCTTTCTTCTTGTTTGAGGTTATTGCAAGTATATGTTGTATCTGCTGGGATAGTAACCTCCACTCCATTATGAGGAAATTTTACACATTGATGGTAAGTAGAAGGCACAACTTGTATTGAGTATATCCATGGTCTTCCTAGAAGAATGTTGTATGCAAGGGGTAGATCAAGAACTTGACATAATACATCTTTCTCCACTGGTCCTGTTGGGTATATTTTAGGTTTTCTGAGGTTTATGCTCTAGGTCTTGTTTTAAGTGTCACTGCTCATGTCTTCATCTAGCTTAGGGTTTTTAGAGCTTATCAAAACTTGTCATATTTGTGTTTTAAACCCTTGCCTTAGATGTTTTTTCTCTAAATTGGTTAACTCTTTGGTTAATTTTGAGTGTGCCCTAGTTCTGTATATTCGCACATTACTTTTTGGGTCACTTAAGTTTTCCTTTTTCCTCGCGGTCTTTTTCCTTGTTCGCTAAGTCATTCAATATTTTCCTTGTCTTCAAATCTTCTAGCGAACTGGTGATGGTGATGAGTCCTTTGTTAAGTTTCCCTTAGTCACTAAATCTCCCATTTTATGTCACGGTCAGTGTTAACATCCAATGATTCAATGACTATGTAATCTCCTATTCGCTTGATTCTTGGCAGTTTCTTTGAAACATCTGCAACTTGGCATGGTGGTTATCTGTTGTTCTCTTAATTGGATGACTAAGTTCAAGATCTTCTAGTGATCCATTGAATTTCATTGATCATCTTTGCAATCAGTGGTCATGTTTTAATCTTGCAAAGACTGGGTCCTACACAAAGACATTTGGTGATCTAGCGACTGAGTCATGTTTTCTTAATCTCTAAGTCTGACGGCTTTGATAAAGAAATTTGGTGGGGGATAAAGTTTACTCCAGTCACTTGATCTCGAGAAGAAATGGCAATGCTCTAAATTATTTGGTGACTATGTGAGTGAAGTGTTCATGGGATCTCAAAATCAGATAGTGATGCTCCAAATATTTCAGCAACTTGGTGAACAAAGAGAAGTTGGGATGTGTCTTCTTCAATCATGCATTCTTAGAATATAAAGGTTAAGTTTGATGACCTTGGGAGATTAAACAAATCCTTTGGTCACTGATTCTTGTAATTAAAAATTAAAGGTCTAATGGATCCAATGACTTAGCGACAATCGCCAATTGCTCCTAGGATCTACAGTCAGCGCATAATCTCAAGATATAAGCTAAGGTATGAAAAGCATTCAGTGAATGTGAGATAGCCTTGTTCGCTAAATCACAAGATAAATCAAGAGTTAAGTCTAGCTTTTTGAGAATAAGAGATTTGGTTGTTCTCTAGTTCTCCAGATGTGATTGTGGTCAAAGTGCTATGTTTCATGGGTTTATGAAATTCTTTGTTCGTTGATTCTCTAGATGACTGTTGAGTTAGGGAAATGATTGTGAGAATTGGTGAAGTCTTTGGTCTCTTGTTCTCTAAGTATAACCATGGTTATTAAGAGTGTTTTGAGAATGTGAGATTGCCTTTAGTCACTAGATCTCTGATTGCAGCGGGGTCATGGTGAGTTTTCAAGGATATTCTAAGGACTGTTGATCATCTTTGGGATCAATGATGGTCGCTGGATCTCCAAATGAAGTCATGAGTTCAAAAATATTTTTGAGATTCCATGAATGGCCTTGTCACTGGATCTCCAATCTTAACCTTGGATTAGCATTTCTTTCAGAGAACATGAGTTCCTTTGTTCATTGGATCTCTGAATCATGTCTGGTTAAGTTTTCATGCCAGTTAATGTTTTAAGCCATTGAAATGTGGATAAAGTACTTTTCCAAGCTGAAAAAAAGTGAAAAGCCATCTAATTAGGTTTTAATGAGGGCTTTTTTCATTAATCAAGGGTTTTAATGTAAAAAGCCATGATCATTGCTCTTGCGCTTTTTCTTGATTTTTTAAATCATCCTGTCAGCATCCATGCCATGGCTAGCCTGATTCAGAAGTTGGTAGTATGCAAAATTGAATGCAGAAGTGACTTAGCTAGGATTCATTTTGATTTAGCGATTGTACACATTCAATTCTCAAGGCTATATAGACAGGACTTCATTGCTTTCTATGCTTAATTATTTTGAAGATAATTATGATTGTTGGTGCTGAAGGAGAGAGAGAGAACTGTAGAGGGTTGCAGTGCTATGAATTTCTATTCCATCAAAATGAGTCATCCAAAGGTGAGTGTTCCATCATCCAGTGGAGCTACAAAAGAGTAGAGCGGAGAAGAAAATGGAAAGCCAAATTATTCAGATGAGTTTTTCAAGCTACTTCATGGTACAAATCAAAACAAGAAGGCCATTGACATGGCGTTTGAGGACCTTATGGAAAAATGTAGAGACCCTATCACGCCTTCTAGCTCAAGTTTTACTATATTCTCATACTTCAATAAAAATAGGAAAAAGACTATACCTATTTGTAACGCTTGGGCATTGGGAATGGAAAAGCTAATAGTGCTTGATGTGTTCTTAAATGTTGATTTAATTAGTGGCCCAAGTAAGGTAAATACGTAGCCCCTCTCCTGGCAAGTATGAATGCTTCCTATCTATTTTCATCCGTGTCACTATATGAAATTCTTGTGTCATGGGTTTCATAGGGTTTTAGGGATAGATGGGGATGAAGATAAAATGCCTGTTGTACTATTAATGATGATCTTAGATATTCAAAACTCTCTCACCAATAATGATTATGATTACATCCAGTATGTAATTGATAGGATGCATGAGGGGTTTGTGTCTATTAAGGAGAATAAAAGACCTATTAAGTTCATGCACTATTCCCTTCTTATGCATTTAATTTTATACCACCATGTCAATAAACTTGATGCAAGAATGTTGAAAACAAGGACTTCTTTTGAAGGTAATCCTAACCCAGTGCAATATTGGTTAAGAGCCTGGAATTATACATCCAATGAGTGTAACTTCTTTGTCTTCCAAAATTATTTTGTCCATCCAATTCTTTAGATGTTGGGAACAAATATGGTAAGGTTGTTAGCCAAGGTTTTGAGGGTGTTAAGGCTGATGTAATTTGAGGATAAATGGCTAGGAAACCACAATTGGGGAGATTTCTACCTAGGGAATGCCTTCACAGTCATCAGAGTTTACGGTTTCCACCAACCTCCACACTTACTTCCTAAGTTTGCACCTCCTAGGGTTTCTATGATGGAATTCATCTGGAAATTAATATGGACTAACAAAGAGCACCTTGCACCTCATAGGAAGGGTACCTTCACACTGAGGCAATTCAGAATTGGTAGCTTCTTGATTGGAAAAAGAGCACTAGAATAGGTCAGTAGCTGGCTCAATCAATTCAAAATGGCTACAGGTACTTGTCGATATGTTAATTCTAAGAGTTTCATTAGGGTTGCCAGGATGAATTTTATTCCTAACATTGGAACAATTACAGAGCATGAGGGCCTAGATGAGGAGGATGTAATAAGAAATATGTTGGACTTATATGAAGCAGGAAGAAGATGGACCAAGTATTTTGATTTGCTGGACATAGAGGTCAGACTAAAGAAGGTAGGAATTCCTTTTGGTGGTTATCTCCCTGAGCTCCCATATCTACAAATAATGGAAAAGATGATAGAGATGCATGGCACCCTGTCTAACCAATTGGAGGGGATGCTTGAGGTGAAATTGGATGTGCCAAGAGATTATTCTACTTTTGAGCCCAAGGAGTTCACTAATGAATCTCAAGAGGGTAGTAGCCCACCTCAAGGGTAGGATGCACCAATAATTGACTTGACTCAAGAACAATAGGAGCAAGGGGCTATTTCTGAGCCACCTTTGAAAAAATAGAGGCTTGAAGTTGGTGAGCCTTCAAAGGTGAGAAAGAAAAAGAAGGTAATTGACATTACTTCAGCTCTTGTGCCTGGTAATAGGGCTTATCACCATCAAATGAGAAAGGCTATCAGGGATGGCAAGAAAATTCTGTCAAAAGAAGAAGGGGATTTACCCTTATTGATGGGAATAGATGAAAGAGAGCTTTATCAGGAAGAGTTTCTCAGTGATGACCAGTTCATCAAAAGCAAAGAATTTAAGGATTTCCTCATTTGGAGGAAGCAAGATGAAGTGAGAAGGTCCCTACCTAAAGGAATGCAACCAATTGAGGAAACTATGATGGCCCTGATGTCATATGATCCCAGTCTTGAGAGGATTACTGTGGAAGAGGCAAGAGAGATGATTAAATCAAGTGGCATGCTTCTAACTCCTAGATGGGACTTGACCTCTACCTTCGTCATTAATCAAATTACAAAGCAGCTAGAGGGAAGCTTGTCATGTTAAGTGCAGATAGATGACATAATCAGAGGGATTGGTTATGACCCCAAATCACAAGCTGTTACACTTTGGTCTATGGCCCCTAAAACTCAGAAGCCAGCCTTAGTAAGCATTGAAGATAAGATGGAGGGAGACAAGATTGTTTGGACTGTGCAAAACACTACTGATCTTGAGGTATCAAAGGCAATTGTACACTTTTCTCACCTCAATGAGGCCAAAACCATCCAATTTTTAGAGGGGTATGCCAAATTATTTGAGAATTCAATGAAGGTTGAAGGTTTCAAATATGGAGGATGAACTTGAGGATTTAAAAGCCAAGCTTGAAGAAGCTTCAAAGGTAGTCCCTCCCCCTTCTTTGCAAATTGATGCTCCTCCTCAAATAGATGTAGAGATTCTTGATAAGCCTACTGAAGACTTAGAGAAAATAAGATTGGATGCATCCCTGGATACCATAACAAAGATTGTGCAATATAGGCAAAACATAATAAAGGAGAAGATGGAATCAGTCCATCAATCAGTGAGTCTATTGCACAAGGCCAATGATAAGGTGAATGAATCACTAACCACTTTGGAGCCACTATTCAGTGTATGTTCAGAGAGGATTTTACTATTTGAGAAGCTTGATGCTTTGCAGGAGCATAGGCCTGATATCCCTGAGGTAGTGACAAAAGTATATGAAAAGATTGGTTTAGTGAGTGTTGTCTCAAATTTTTTTAAAGGAAAGTCTAACCAGATAAAAGCCAAGTTGCCTATGTTTGATAAGGATTGCAGTAAGTGCCTTCCTTTAGTGTATGGTGATGATGGAAGTGTAACCAGTGCAGATGAATGGAAGACATCAATGATCAGTTGATAATTAAACAAGAAGCTTTCCTTAATAGTGACAATGCCTTAGACTTGGAGGGATGCAATGGTATAATTCATAGTTTATTCAAGGTTGAAGGTGACTGCATATGGTTTATGGTAGAGGTTAAAGGTATAACTAATTCCATGTGGGACCTATAGATCAAGTCATTATAGGAGCTATAGGCCTACAATTGGCCATCTGATGATGATGTAGCAACATGGGACAAGATGACAAAGAGGAAAAAGAAGAAGCTAGCTATCCTAGTATTGGAAGAAGAATAATAAAGTACACATGGCACCTAATCCAGATTTCTAGGGAGAGCATGTATCAAAAAAAGAATGATTTAAGTTAGCCTATAATGGTGGTCATCATTCATGTAATGAATCAAGTAACTACTCTGAAATATCTCTAGACAAAGGTGCCACTTGTAAAGGTGCTAGTAGCTTTGAACTACTTTATGTTTTTCCAGTCATTGTCATTATGGTTTGTACTTTTTGTCTGTAGTGCAAGTCATTTTTCTAGCCATCTGAAGCTTGTTGCATCCTTTCAAGGATTCCAAGATGGCTAGAGGTATAAGTAGAAAGTTTTTGCTCTTTTTGAAGGGTGGTGAAAGTTTTGTAAAGAAAGTACTGAAAATAGAATCTGACTTCTTTGAAGTTTTTGTTGAAATTTGTATGGATACAGTTGAAAATTAATACAAATACATTGGGACTTCATTGCTATCTTTGGCTGTCTTTGTGTATGGATTCTTTTTTCATCTTATGCATTAATTAGTAAGGATCTTTAATGTGTTGTTCATAAGATGAATATAGGGGTTGAACTTAAAGTTTCTCTCAAGAAGAGAGTAAATCTTTAGGGAGGTCTCTAGGAATTAAAGATCTATACATAAATTTGATGGCAGGGCTGGGAATTGGGATAATGAATTGCTAGGCATTTCATTTGAGTTCTAGTATCTTTGTGATTAATAAGATTCTGTAGATGTTAAGTTTTGACTCTGACCCAATGAATAAGGCACTAGTTTTACCTTGATTTGCATCTTTTCATTGCCAAAATATCAAAACCTATTCTATTTACTTTATTTGTATGTTACTTGATTGTATTTGACTATGTCCAAGTACATAGATCAATTTTATAGTGCTTTGTAGAAGCATTTGAGAAAGGTAAACCTGCCTAAGTTTTACTCAAAGTGAAGAAGGCTTGAAGCTTTAGTACCTTAGCATTTAAATTGTGCTAGATGTAGCTATTGGGAGTACATGAGTCTTGTGTTCAGTGAATTTCTTGAATATTTTATTAATCTACAGGTTTAAGTGCTAACAAGTCCCACTCTTATAGGTAAAACAACTAATCCTTTGGATGATCTTTCTTCATCATCATAAGCCTTAATAGTTATCTTTCTTCTAGGATCAATTACACATTTTGAGAAACCCAACTATTTTATCAAGTTATATGTGCAGATGTTCAAACCAACGCCTCCATCTATCAAGACACATTTGACACGGTGTTTATGAATGAGGACTTCTAAATGTATAGATTGGTTATGTGGTTGGTTCAAAGATTTCTCATCCCCTTTAGAAAAAGATAAGTAATGTGGTGAATTCAAGTGACCAACCATAGCTTGGAATCTATCGACATCTAGATCTTTTGGTACATTAGTGCTAAGTAGGGTCTGATCAAGAATTTCCATAAATTTAATGGAGGTAATACTGCTTGCTTAGATGTTGTTGTAGTCGTAGCGGGTGTGTTAGATGTAGAAGCTCCTTTGAGAGTGAGATTAGTTTGACTTCGTGTTATGATATTGGAAGATTCAATTTTGTTTTTGACTCCTCTTAGAGTGATCATATTGATGGAGTGTTTGCATGGTTCCACCATATGGATTACATTGTCATTATTAGAATATGTGTAGTTAATTTTGTTACTCTTGGAAGACTCTCCCTTTTCATAGCTTGGTAAGGGAGTTTGAAATGCCTTATGGTCATTGTTTGTGTGATGTCCATCCACCTTTACTTTTCCTTATTCAATTAGGTCTTGAATAACATATCTCAGCTTCATACAATTGTTGGTTTTGTGTCTTTTGTTGCGATGGAAATCACAACAATTGTTATCGTTCCACCACTTGGGTTTTACTTCTAGTTCCCAAGGTTTAGAATTAAGAATCATGATGATTGTTTTATCCAAGAGTGACTTTAAGACCACTTCCAAGGTATCTCCCAATGGTGTGAATGTTCTCTTAGGCCTCACTGCCCAAGGTTATGCTCAAATAGGAGGTTTATTGAAGGTCTTTCTTGCCATTGGTGTCATAGTAGGATTCAGATTCTTGCTCGTTTGAAGACTTGTTGTAAGATTGAAAACATCTAATTTAGGTTTTGGATTAGCAGTATCAACCACTCCATCATTAACCACATTTTTGTTCTTGTTTCCATATTTGTACTTATCTTTGGTGGGATAGTACTTGTCTTTGTTTTCCTTGTTGATGGTGATGTCACCCTTCTTAATCAAGACCTCCTCAATCTTGATGGCACTATCTATCATTTTATCAAAACTTTTAGGTCCTTGCAATTGTATTGGAATGTTCATTTTAGGAACCAAGTTGTTAATAAAGATGCCCATTTTTTCATTTTCAGGTATCTACCTAGCATATCGTGCAAATATACTTCTCCATTGTTGTAGGTAACTTAAGAATGATTCTCCCATTTTTTGCTTGGTATTGCATAGGTCCAACATTGTGATGGTGTGTTGGATGTTGTAGGAGTAGTGTTGTATGAATTTTTGCACTAGTTCATCAAATGTCTTGATTCCTCTAGGTAACTTTGAGAACCAATCCATAGCTTGTCCACCTAAACTTCTTGGAAATAATCTCATTAGATATGTTTTCTCCTTAATGAACTCCATAATGATTGTACAAAATTCACTCACATGATCTTGAGGGTCATAATTTCCCATGTATTTGTCATATGTTGGTATTTGTCATATGATTTTTAGGAAATGGAATCATTTTAAGTCCCTTGTCAAAAGGAAAAGGACATATGTGCTCCAAAGAGTATTGTTGTTTTGGTTTTTCCTTTGATTTCTCAAGTTCTTGAATTTTTGCTTGCATGCAAAGTAGTTGTCTTGTTAGAATTGACATATGACTAAGATCTTCTTTTTGCTTAAGTTGGTTTACATCATAGTACTTTGGTAGTTTCACACCTCAAGAAGCAAGTTCTAGGAAGTATTTCTCTTTGTTTTCTTCCAAAGCTCTTTCAAGGATTTTGTGGAATCATTTGTTGCTTACAGCTCTTTGGTATTCTTTTTTAGTGGGATCATCATCATCATCATCATCATCATCCTGATATGTGTCACAGTATCATATCTCTCATTGGTTGTTTTGTGCTTGTTTGTCATGTTCTTCTTGATTATCTTGGTCATGGTATCTTTTGTCCCATCAGAAATCTTCTTGGTTGTTCATGTTTATTTGTTCTAGTGTCATTGTATGAATAGTGTTGGGTGTAGTGCCATATAAGGGATTGAGTCTTGAATTTTATCCCATTTCCAATGTAATCAAATGTATTTCATCCAAGAATGGGTTCTTTTCAAAATAGTAAGCTTTGTGCCTTGTAACGACCATGAAAATTGGATTGAGGAACCAATGAGTATATTGTGTTTAAAGTGGGTCTAATTCTTTGCAATGTCTGATTATGAATCCAAGGATGCAAGAGTCGGTTTGAAAATGTTTTATGGGTCCAACATCAAAGGGTGTCAAAGTGCCCTATTTGTGAGTTGGTAACCAAAGTGTAAGTGAGTCTGATAATGTGAAAGTTTCAATGTCAAAGGGTGTCAAAGTGCCCTGTTTATGAGCTGAAAACTTGGTTGTAGTTGATAGGATAAATTGACTCCATAATTGAACAATGAAAATTTGGACCATGTAAGGTGACAAGATGTTCTCAAAGATGACTCTTTCTGGTTATCAGATGGTTGTGTTTTGACAATAGGAACTTACTATTGGGCCAAATGGGTATCTAAAAATGTGAAAATTTTGGTTCTAGAAGGTACAAGATTGCTCACTGTCCCAGATGTGATCTTTTATAGGTGACTGGCAAAGTTTTTGGTCCCAGATGCAATCTAGGAAATATGAGTTGCGACTCAGGAAATTCAGTAGTTACCAAATGCAATTTGGGAAATGGTGTAGTTACCAAATGTGATCTAGGTTTGAACATATGCAATCTGGGATACAGGATGCGATCTGGGAATCCAGGATGTGATTTGTTGATGTTAGGAAGTTTGTTGTTTCAATGTTTTCTTGGAAAATGGGTCATTTCTATCAAATTCCAGTGACTGTCAGGTGTTTACAAGTGATTGCAGATGATCTATGTTTGTTCATTTGGGGGTAATTATCTAAATTTGCAATAAGAACATATCAAGAAATCATTTTTATGAAGACACACCTATCCTTCCCTATTCTAGGTAGAGATTAGTACCACTTGTTCACTAACTTAGGAATACACTCAAAGACTCCATAGAATATGGTAGTCCAATAACATGCAATGGATATTCAAGCCCATATTAGCTGAGTAGTAATGTCAATGAGGGTTCGATATGGTGAATGTCTCGAGGCAATTACTATCTGCCTCACACAAGTGATAAAAACCTTTTGGGGGTGATCCAAGTAGCATCTAACATAAGTTTTTTAATACAGGAATCCATTTACAACCATCTCCCATAGTCTCGCAAGCAATAATTAGGTTGTAAGCCCTATAGGAACTTGAAAGTGTGTAATCTCACAAGCGAGATTTAAGAGGCTCTGCTCTACACAAAATCCAAGTCTGTCATTGGGATTGATCATCAATCTTCCAAGAGAAGATAGATCATGTCTCCCGAGGCTTTAGCCTCAAGGAAGTGTCAAATTTTATAGTGGGGTGGAAGAGTCAGCTTAAGACTTGTCCCCACTTGGGTCATTCCTAGGAGATTTTTTCCTCAACCAGTAGGCCCTCTAAAGGTGTACAATAAAGAAAATGGATAGATGATAATGAGATTGGATTTTTTATTCTCCATAAAGGAGAAGAGCATAATCTCCTAACTCAAACCAAGAATCCCAAACACGTCATGCAAATTAATATCCAATTACTCCAATTTGATTCCAAATCACAAACTAATGTTTGAGTTTCTAATTCTCCCTCAAGGGGAAAAGAGCATAGTCCTCTAATCAGTTTGTAACTTGACCTCAAATTGTGTTAATGTTCCTATAAAACCAAGCTTGAATTTTTTTCAATTTCTCTTTGGAGGCAACCTGCAAGACAAGCATTAGTAGGCTTTGTTTGATTTTTGTCTTGGACAAACAACCTGCAAACCACCATTAGGCTTTTCAAAATCAAATAAAAACATAAGATTCACCCATTAGATTGTTAGAAACTCACATTTCAAGCTGAGATTCAGGCACATCTAGGCTTTACTTCATATTCAAGCTTAATGTCAAGTTTCAGCAGCCATGGCATAGTCTAAAGCTATGGCTAAAAGATGCCCATGCTTCTAGCTGAGTTTACAGTTCCACATCTTCCAGCCACAACTTATGCTCAGCCGAGACCAGTGGAGTTCATCCGCATATCAAATCATGATCCAAGCATGCAAAAACTTGGGTTCAAGTTCATTAAGTGAAGCAAGCCAAGTTTCCAGTCACAGTCAGGTCGTGACTCAAGGAGATAAACAAAGCTCGAGGCTCAATTTCAAAGCCAGCTCAAACTCACAGTTTACACCAGTCGCAAGCTGAGAAAGGATCCATAGTTCATAGTATAACACCATTCACAGGATGAGAAGAAAAATCATAGGTAGAGCTTAGAGCTAAGCCTAAACATACATAAGATGACCTTCAAAGCTTGAAGTAAAAATCAGAGAACAAAGCTGAAATTGTGCCAAGTGATCTCCAAATCACAGGAAAAGAAACTTGAGCCTTCATATATAAAAATCTCAGTTCAAAATCGGTGCCAGAGAAGATTTATTAAAGTATAGAGAGCTAATTCATGCCCATCAAACCAAGCTACATCCCAAATTCTTCTAGAGTTTTCCTCATAAGTTAGGGATTTTTCCCTATTCTTCTTAGAAACATTAAAGAAAAATGTTATGTCTGAGAAAAAATAACAATTTTGGGTTTTTTGGAATCCATTGAGCCCAAATTCAATGCCATAACTGCAAAGGTCTACATCCTGGTAGAGCCTGAAAACCATAGTACCAGCTCACTCCCTTGTATTCCACATAATATGCAAGTGGTTGGAGTGGTCATGTCGACCCTCTAACACTTAGCATTTGATAGACTTAGGAGATTTTATTAATTTTAAATCTTAGGTAGTTTAGGCTTTTATTTATGTTGAGTTCTTATTCAATTTAAATAAATTAAATGTCTGGTTAAATATTGTAAAAGGATTTATATCCTTAATTTAGAACCAACATTTAGGGCTTAGTTTTGGCATGATCTTTAGGCTAGGATTTTGGCATGATTTTAGGCCAAGTTAGAGAAAATAATGAAGGCTTAGGTTTTTGAATTAGAGGCATAAGGAAGATATAAAACTAATTTTGATTATCAGTTTAGGGGGTTGCAAATTTTGGAGAGAAGGCTTGAAGTAAGCACATTGTTCCTTGATGCCTTGGAAATCTTGTTTGTAACCTACTTGTCATATTTTTGGAAGGATAATAAAGCAGATGATCTATTTATCCATATACATTTGAGTTTTGATACAAATCCTATTTTCATCTTTCTTCATAAGTGTTTATTCATTTTGATAGCTAGGAGAAGTGAATTTTTCTTATTCCTCCTCTAGGTGAGAAAAATTCAAACCTCTTGAAGAATATGTATGTTTGTTGACAGATTGAGCTAGTTGTGGTCTATACCCTAGTAGTAAGGTATAATTAACCTATATGTTGATCAGTGATTCAAGGTGTCAGGCTTTTTCTATATGAGTTGAGGTTACTATTTTAGTTTCCAAGAAGATTCTGATCTAATTTTGGTGTATCAACCCATTTTCCCTTTAAGTTTTAAAGTTTCCTTTTCCCTTTTCCCACTAAGTTTTCAATCAAAAGGTGATATTCTAGATCAAATAGGAACCGGCCTAAAATCAAGAGACTCCTTCTTATTCAGAGTCCACCCACAACTCAAGAAGGTTTCCATTGTTAGGATAGAATACTGTTAAGCCCTAATGCCTGAGTTGGGGTGGTATTTCTAAACCTAAACAAATGGAACAGTTTGTGCAGGTACAAGTTGACTGTTCTCATTCAACAAAGAATAATGTTATCATTGGTGGTAAGAAGAATAGAGTTTTATTTAGTGTTTCTAACACTTTGAATGTAGGTAGTACGCATATGAGAGATGCTAATTTGTAGAGGAGAGATTGTAGAAATCCATCTTGGGGTATGGGTGGCAGCAATATCAAGTCATTTGACTCTTGGGACAAGAGTTGCTTTGAAGGTGGGGTGTACGGTGTAGGGGAAATTCTACAAGAACCTAAAGACACCTTGAGACATCATGAATATAGAGGATCTAAGAAATCCCTAAAAGTGAAATGAGAGAGATTGAAGCCTATTATGGCAATATGTAATAAACAATTGGTTAAATTTATAATATGTCCTAGAAGTCTTGATAAAGGACTTAGGACCAAAATGATGTGATTTGGGTCAATAGTGCCCCAAGGGTTCAGTTAGGGTCTAGGTTTTCCTTTTTAAGGTCAATTAGGTCCTAGGAATTGAATCATTGAAGTTTGAATAAGTTTTATGCAATAAAACACCAAATAACACAAGTTAATAATTCAAATTTTTGAATTTTAACAGCTAGTTGTGTTTTGGTGGCAAATAAAAATTCGTAGGTCTAAATGAGATTTAATCCTTCCCAACCACTTGGGATTAGTTGAGTAAGTTGATAACTATTTTATAAATCACCATAGGTGTGTAGGAGAGAAAGGAGTGCAAATTGGTGAAGGAAATGTATGGATGATACATAATAAATTAATAGAATTCAATAGTTTCTTGCATGTTTTCAGTTATTTATTATGTTTTCTTCATTTTTAGATCATTGAAATTCATTAAGGAATGTTTTAGGTATTTTTTGATCCATTATTGAAGGCTTTCCATTCTAAAATATCAATTATATTGGAAAAGTGTTGTAGACCATTAGATTTGTATTGTTTTCTTAAGTAAAATGGAGTAACCATCCCCATACTACTCTAACTATGACTTGGGGATGGATTATTGACATGTACCATATGTATTCATGCCTAAAAAGGAAGGAGAAAGTTGGTGAATGAAGTTGATCAATCATTTTGTCAAGTTGGAGTGTGTGTGGGCATGAATTTGCCTTGAAATTGGTGGCTATGTAGTAGCAGTAGGAGATCTATCTATTGGAGGAACCTATTTTCTTCTTGAAGTTATTTGAGGACACTAGTTTGATGGTGTAAAAACTCTAATTTGTTGGAGAAAGCATTGGTAAGCATGACATTTCTCAAGCCCTAGTTTTTAGGGGTTTTGGGGGAAATTTTGGGGCTTTTATGCTTGCAGGGGTCAAGAGTCCAAATTGATTTCATTTTCCTTGGTTTTGAGTCATTCCAAGAGACTTCTAAAAGTATTGAAGGTTGGGAGTGAAAAAAAAAAAATACTTTCTTTGTAAAATGACCTTATTTAATGCTAGTAATAGGGGCACAGTTTGAAGAGCTGTATGTTGGGCCAAAATAAGCCATGTTAAGATTTCGATATGTTGAAGTATGTTGAAAAGAATGTCAAAATATGAAAATATTTTGTCTAGTTCTTTGGAAAATTTGTGAGGAAAATTCATGTTTGTATCGCTAGTGGCCTACTAGGAGGGCAATTAGGCCTAGTAGATTGTTTGAGGATTTTGGTTGTTGGGTGTTGGTTGAGAACCCAAAACTTGTTGAAACCTACTAAAATAATCTTGTATAGACCTTATAAAATAGCCTTGGTGATTTGGAAGGTGTTTGGGTTATTTGGGACACATTTTCTATTTAGGGTCTTGGAGGCTAGTAGGCTAGGGAGTGCCTAAACCTCTCAAACCTTAACCATTTGAAAATAAATTACCACCACACCATCCACCACTCTACATCAATCACATATTATTATTTATCTATTTATTGATATATGCAATTATATTTCTTTCTTTTCCATGACATAATCTTTCCACCTAGAAATAATCCACCACCACTTGTTCTCTTTCAATCATCTACATTACTAGCCCAATCAACATCGATATAAATAGCTAGTGAAAAATCACCTTCATGAGCATACCATAATCCATAGTTCCTTTTAGATATCTAAATATTCTTTTTACTGCAACCATGTGTGATTCCTTTGGGTTTGACTGAAATCTTCCAACTATTCCAACTTCTTATTCAATATTTAGTCCTCTATATACAACATAGTGTAGATTTTTTTATCATGGACCTATATAAAGTGGAATCAAAAGACTCAAATTCATCATCCCTAGATATTTTACAACCTTTAATCATGGGGGTACCAACCAGTTTAGAATCTCACATGCCAAAATTATTCAACACCTCCTTCACATATTTAGATTGACATATGTATATTCTGTTGTCCAACTTTGATACCTGTAGTCCTATACAAAATTTGATTTCCCCTATCATTGATATTTCAAATTCTTTCTTCATCTCATCAGGAAAAGACATACTCATATCATCATCACTAGTGATAATTATGTCAGCAATAAAGACTTCAACAATTAATATCTTCTCACTTTCAATATTTAAGTAAACATCAACTGCTAGGGCTTTTGTGCTCTTCAATCACTCTAAACTTGAATGCAATGAGTGATCTACTAACTTATGTGTACTTTAAAGTGAAAATTCTGCCATTAATGCTTGCCATGTAAACTAGACTTCCATTGAAAATCTCCAACTTTCATTCTGTTAACAATCAGCTAGTGTGCTCTTGCACATAGGTTCTTCTAGTCTCCAAAAGCTTAAGTCCAAAGGCGCATACTCAAAGAGTGAGTATACTGGCCGTGCAGGGGTCTAGAGCTAAATTAGCTCCCCCTATGCCCCTGAGGGCCATTCATCCAGATGTAGAGGGTGCGTCCACTATGGATGTATCCAATACATTCTCATCAATCCTTCTTTATCTCTAACCAAATTAAGCTTGCATCCTCTGAAGCTTTCACAAACTTGACTTCTTCTTCGGTATCCAATATTGTTTCTTCTAGATTTTTAGGGGTTTCCTAACTTTGCATCCTTGATCTAAAAAACTTTGAGATGTGTCTAGCCTTGTTACAAGAGTGACAATAACTGGAGGTCTTATATTCCTTGGTGCATTGACATGGGTTACCATTTTACACTGTCTAGCTGAATGACCATTATAGTTACATATCAGACATGTAACACTCTTAGAACTTCTTATATTTGACTAATTCTGATTTCTCTATTTATACTGAGTCTTGTTTTTTTGACTTGTCTTACAATTCATAGCTCTATGACCAAATTTATTGCATGAATAACAGTAACCATTGAAAGGTCTTACCTCTGTATAGTTCCTTGCTATATGTCCATGCTTGTTACATGTATAATAAGTATGGTCTACTAGCTTGTGCTCATTCTTAGGTGCTTCAACATTATCTTTAGTTTGATCTTCAGTCTTCTTAGTATCAGTAGAGTCTTTTTGTACTTTCATCCTTGCTCGCATGTTGTCAATCTAGTTTTGTGCTTCATTGTATCCAATACAACTAGTATCTCCTTTGAGTCTTCTAGCATACAACTAAGATTCTATCAAAATAGAACTGGTGTGTAATTTATCAATGTGATTATTTACATCTTTCAATTTAGATTCCAAGATTTCTTTTTTTTTCCTTAGCTCCAAGATTTCCATGTTTGCTTGCCTTAATTCTTCATTCAGTTGAAGGTTCTCTTTGATCTGTTCATCATAGACATCTTGATTGTTGGTTACCTTATCATCTAATTATTCAATCTAATTTTTCAGGGATGAATTTTCTTCATTCAGCTTCTTGATCATTATCCCTAAATCAATGTTAGAGCATTTTTTCAAATCCTTTCTTAGCCTTTTGATGACTACTTGAGCATCACTGACTTTTTCTTTTAGTTCTTTAATTTCTTTTTCAGATCTGTCCAGGTCTTCAAGAGAAGCTTCAAGATTTCTTTTGAGAGGTTTCATTTCTACTTTGTCCATGATCTCCTCAAGTGGTTAAACTTCTTTGTTGAGGACCAGAGCTCTGATACTAATTCTTAGGAATGGGAACACTGAGAGGGGGGGGAGGGTGAATCAGTGTTCACTGTATTTTATCTTTTTTCTTTATTCTTAAACTGAACTTGAATACTTAAATATTGAAATGAACATCAACATAAACATGAAACATGAAATCAATACATAACACCAATATGGTTACGGGGAAACCCAAATAGGTAAAAACCCCGGTGGGAATTGACACCCACTAATATTCTTTACTAATGTTTTATGATCCTTATTAGAAGATACTTAACCCTGTTAGGAGTTGCTTAACAATATGTGCAGTACAATGACCTTATCAAGGGTCAGACCCTGTTAGGAGTCTTTTACAATAAACCTTGTTAGGGGTGTGGATGCACTATCCTAGAGCTCACTACTCAAGTGGTGAAGGCTACAACCTTCTGATCTCAGATACACACTATATCTATTGGATGAATTGTCACTGTGACACTGCTTGTCTGGTCAGTTCCTTTGATGCGCTAATGCTTTGACCTCTTGCAAAGCTCTAATACATCTTATCAACTCTTTGCACACTTCTACTCTACTTATCTCAACTCTCTATCAGGTTTTTTTTATTACAATGGGTGCATCTTATATTTATATGTGCATACAGAACAAATAATTAGGTCGGCCCTTTAACTGATTACATGCAATGCTTCCAATTGAATTGGCTCAAGCATGTTTAAAAAAAAACATAATTACATGTTGGAAACCTAATTACAATAGGTGCATAGCCTTTACAACATAATAATATAACTACAAACCAAAATACCAACATTTGGCTGCTTTCTTTGTTCTTCTCTGGCATTCACTATTTGTGCAACTTGAACTCTCAGTATCTTCCTCATATTGAATCTTCTGATTATACACTCTTAGACTTAGCATGAATACAATGTTACCAACTTAACTTCTAGGGAAAATACCATAATTCTTTTGTATGCATGTGTGCTAATGCTCTAATCTTCAGGTACTCTGTACACTATCCATTCTTCAATACTTAGCCAAATTCTAATCTTCTCATCAAGTGCGTTGAATCCAAAACACTATATGACTTTGTTTCCATAATGACAACATTGTATTAAGTCATATACAAGAGTGTAGTCAACTTTCCAAAAAGCATATCTACCGAAGCCACAAGATGAGTCTACCGAGCATCAGGAAAACACTACCAAGAATCAACAAATGCACACCAAGAATCCAAAAGATGCTACCGAGCAGTAAAATGAACCTGAACCAAATGATGAGTAGAGAAGAGATCAAGTTCTAGAAATATTTTTTAGAATACACCATCCAGAGAATCAAATCATTGGAGATAAGAAAGCTGGCATGATGACCTGAAGTAAGTTAAGACAAAACACATGCTTAGTTTGTGAGTTTGAACCTAAGAATGTTAGGGATACACTTGAAAATGAGGAATGGATCAATGCTATGAATGAGGAAATTGAATAGATTGAAAAGAATAATACATGGACATTGGTACCTAGACCAAAAGATAAAAATTTTATTGGTACTAAGTGGATTTTTAGGAATAAGTTAAATGAAAATGGTGAGGTCACTAGGAATAAGGAAAGACTTGTTTGCAAGGGATATGCACAAGAAGAAGGTATTGATTATGGAGAAACCTTTGCACCTGTTGCTAGACTAGAAGGAGTTCATATATTACTTCCATATGCAACACATAATGGATTTAAAGTATATCAAATGGATGTGAAATCAGCTTTTCTGAATGGAATTCTTGAGGAGGAGGTCTACATAGAACAACCGAAAGGTTTTGTTGATCAAAATCAAAAGAACATGGTATGTAGACTGCAAAAATCTTTTTATGTATTGAATCAATCACCGAGGGAATGGTATTAAATACTACATGCTTATCTTATCGATATTGGTTTTGTAAGAACTAGTGAAAACAATAATTTGTACATGAAAGGTGAATCTGATGATAATATTTTGATTGCTGAGATATTTTTTGATGATATAATATTTGGAGGACAAGATTTGATTTGAAAATCTTTTGATGATGAAATGAGAAAGGAATTTGAGATGTCTATGTTTGGAGAGATCAAATTCTTTCTAGGTTTGCAGGTTATACAACAGAAAGATGGGATTTTCATTACTCAATCAAGATACATTAAAGAAGTGATGAAAACTTTTGGCATGGAAGATGCAAAACTGGTAGGAACACTGATGGTAACTAGATGTAAATTGACAAAGGATGATGAATCTATAGAAGTAAATCAAACTCTATACCGATCTATGATAGGAAATGATGTATGTTGTACACTGTAGGCCTGATATTGCACATGTTGTTGGGATTATGGCTAGATTTTTTTCCAATCCTAAATATTCACATATGGTTGAACTTAAAAGAATTTTGAGATACTTGAAGAAGACAAAAGACTATGGTTTATGCTATACATTGGAAGGAAAATTTGAACTTAGAGTTTACACAGACATAGATTGGGCTGGAAACATAGATGATTGGAAGAGCAAAACCAGTTGAGCATTCTTTTAAGGGGAAAGGCTTGTGACTTGGAATAGCAATAAATAAGCATGTATTTCTTAGTCTACTACTGAAGTAGAGTATGTTGTTGCTGCTGCAAATTGTTTAAATATTGCTTGGATTAAAGAAGTACTGGAAGGAATGAATGAGGTAATCACTGACCTGGTGATTATATATTGTGACAACACTAGTGCTATAAATATTTCCAAGAATCTATTGATGCATTCAAAGACAAAGAATATATCTATTAAGTATCACTACTTAAGGGAACAAGTTCAAGAGAAGTAGGTGAAACTAGAATTTGTAACATCTAAGGAACAACTTGCTGATATCTTTACCAAAACCTTAACGAAGGATACATTTGAATATTTGAGGCCTAGACTTGGGGTTCATCCCCCATCTACCAATCACTAAGGTGATCTAGAGGTTGCATCAACCTATACTTATCAGAAGATTATTGATGTTGATGCACATAGCTCACACTTTGGATTTTTTGTAAGGTTGTGAAAGATTGTAGAAGCTGGAACATAAATTTGTTTATCTGTACATTGAAGGTACTTGATATGAACTGAATAACAGAGAAATACTTGGCTACTGAAGAGTTGTTTATATATTTTTGATGAAGGGTGCTTCCCTTAATACCACAGACACATAACAAAAATAGAGAACAACAACAATTTGCAAGAACAGAAAATGGGCTTCTTATTATCTCCACAAATGTGGAATTACAAATTTTAGAATTACAATATGCAAAGCCACATGGGCATTTTATTTACAATCTTTTTTAGGAAAAATCCTCAAATTATTACCCTAAAATACTCCGAATGGCCCCAAACTATCCTAGACAACACTAAGGGTCTTCCTTATATAGGCAACTTTCCACCGCCTGGAAAGGTTCCAGAAATTTAGCCATTAAGGCCGACCAACCCTAGAATTATTTTATTTTTCAATTTATTACATCAGAGTCATCTCAAAAAAACTTTTGAAACCCAAATAGAAATTTTGAAGGAAAATTATTTTCTGCCATTTTAGGTGGCCCAACTTCCGGAGACCATACACTAGTACATTTGAGGCCAAATTCTGACACCCATATGTCAAATTTCCAATGCCTATTTGTCAAAATTTTGAAAAATGTGTTCATCAGCATTTTTACCTTGGAAATGGTGATGAGAGTGACAACCATCAGTTTTCTAACATAGTCTCCCATCGAAAAATGCCACATAAAAAGAAACTTTACTATGGGACAGATCTATTGAAAAGGTGACCTTTACGACATTTGTTCTATCACAATTGTGACATATATACATTAGATCTCTGATAGAAGAACCCATCGGATGTATGGTAGTACCATCACAGTAATCTATCGAAGTTATAAACTTCTGATGGGACTATCCATCAGACGTATAGCGCATCTGTCAGAAAATATTTACTACATGTTGAAAAAGTGACGGATTAGCATAGTAAAAATAACAAAGCTCAAAAGACCATCATAGTTGCTCTTCGGCTTTGGTCCATATACTGAAAAAACATTTTACATTTCATTAGCTCATCAAATGAGGGGATTTGAAAGAATTTAATAGAATATTTTCATGATAACGTATATTATTTAAGTTGACGTTGCATGAATTTATCAACTTCGAGCACTTGTATACTATGAGCACAACCATAAAGAAGCATCTCCTCCCATGGCCCACATTACTCAAACCATGAGAGCGGATGCTTCTTTATGGCTATGCTTGATATATAAAAGTGCATGAATTGATAAATTCGGTCACCGTCAAATTAAAATAATATACATTATACATGAAAATATCATCCATTAAATTATTTCAAATTACTGCATTTGATGAGCTAACGAAAAGTAAAATGTTTTGTCAATATATGGACCAAAGATGGAGACCAACTATGATGGTCCCTTGAGCTCTACTATCTTTAGTCCTAGCTATTGGATAAGGGCTGGAAGAATTATACTTGTTGATCATTGAGAATAATCACCGCCTCTCCTTTATGTACACTGCACAGTATCCAATATAAGAGAAGGTAGAAAATATGAATGGTTAAAACAAATGAAAGATACAATAAAATTATCTTGTTTTTTACCTTCTCATAATTGATCCCAATCTCACAAAAGTAATTTTATATGATCACTAGCACATTTCATGCATGGATGAGAAACAGTATCCAAAGTTTCTAGATTCAAAGAAGAGGTATGAGTGGAGGCCAAAAAAGGGATATTTGTGAAGGTTTTATAGATGTAGTACTGAATCATCATCTCTACATTGGTACTCAATTTGGAAACCCTCTCTAGAAAATTACCACATCTAGCAAATCTCCATAAAAATCCCTTATGGCCTCCACTGCATATACGTCTTCTTAGTATCTAAAAACTCTCCATCATTGATTCTCGTCATTTTTCACCATCTCCGTGGAATGAGACCTTAAATTATTGAGCTTCTCTTTCTTTCAAGAGTAGTTTAACATGTTAGGAATGAATGCTAAATATATCCTATGGGAGTATTGGCAGCCATTCTATAGTAGTTGTTGTTGCACTCATGACTATGATTGTCATTGATATCAAAACAATGATCTACTCGAGATTAACAGAGGAGCATATAGTGTTTTGATTAGCGCACGTGGGATATTGCAGATCAAGCTATACAATGTTGAGGATTTACTCCTTGATATGTTATATGTTCATGGTTAAGAGAGTAGATAGTAATTCATTTATTCATGAAAGTTATGACCATTTTGGTGGAAGTAGCATTCAGGCAGTGTTCTTGAGTAGCGGTTTGTGGAAATCAGATGATATCTCCTAATTGGGATGGAATCTATTTTTGCAAAGTTAAAGATTCATTGAAGACATATTGCTAGTGACATGGATGATAGTGCAAACTTTGAGGTCGCACGAGTGAATAATTATTCTAAGTGGAAGCTGATAGTTTTGAGTAATTTTTTATATAACGTGTGGAAAATTTTATTATTTAATTGGATGCCGACTCATTTGTAATTACTTGAGTGTGGTATAAAGGAAGGAATATTTTTCCTTTTTGTAATAGATATGAATGGAATTGATAAATTGAATGATTGTGAAAGTGAATTTATGAAGGAAGACATGCGAGGTACATAGATCTGAAATTGAGATCTAGTGTAGCAGTGAGTGCGGTTTGGTACAGTAAGAGAAGAGGTAACATATTGTTGAGATTAGTAATGATTTGATATTATTCTATTGAATAATCTAGAGATCAGTTGGACACTATGTTTAGTGATCTTTCCATTGAATTTGTTTGGGCAGTGGGTCCTTCTGTCTTCCATAACTCCTAACAGAGTTAGAATCTTTTAGCAGGGATTCAAAATCTCCTAATAGGGATTCATATGTACTGAATGTATTTTATAAGACTCCTAACAGAGTCCATCCTTTCACAAGGAATATTCATATTATTGCATCTTTTGTGGGCATCATTCCCACTAGGGTTTACTCTTTGATCAAGAGGTTCACTAGTCAACATATCTTGTGTCATTGTGTTATTGTGTATGAATATCTTTCTATGGTTAGTAATTATATTGCTCACATGGTTAAAATATATTGAAGTTGATAAAAGTTATAATTATCAGATAACTGATTCACCCCCCCCCTTTGTTATCTTGGTAGACTTTACTTTCTAAAAATTGGTTTTAGAGTGGCAGGTCCTTGAAAGAAAATTTTATCACCTTAAGGAGATCCATGGCGAATTTTAGGAAAGAAAGCCCTAAGTTTGATGGAGTAAATTTTGACTTCTGGAAAGAAAAGATGAAGACACATTTTTTATGTTTAGGACCAGGTTATTGGTTGATTACAAAGAATGAGAAGACTATCATTGATGAAGATAATCTTGAAACATTTTCTAGTGATGAGAAAGATCTATTCATGTGTAACATACTTGCTAGACAAGAACTTTTGATAGCCCTTCTGGAGAATGAGTATAGTTAGGTAAAATGTTTGAAAACATCTCATGAAATTTGGAAAGCTTTACACTCTACTTTTGAAGGTGATGAACATGCAAAGAAAGTTAGGTTACATAATTGGATATGTGCATTTGAAGATATAAGAATGATGGAAGATGAATCTGTTAGAAGCTATATTGGTAGAATGTCAAAAATTGTTGCAGGCATAAAATCTTGTGGAAGAACAAAGACAACAAATGAAGTTATATGGAAAATTCTGAGGATGTTGACTCCTATGTTTAAGTAGACAACATAGATGATTGAACAAGTTATACCTTGTACTTCAAACTTTACAAGAGAAACTCTTCTTGGAAGATTGGAAGCAGCAGAAATGAACCTGAGGTTATCAGGAGATTTTCCTAGAATGGAGACAACATTTAGTGCTCTTAGTGTTCGCCCTACTTTTTTAAGAAGCATCAGTGTGAGCGTAGATTATGCTGGTAGCAACAGATCTAGAAATGAAGAATATAGGAAGATTGAAGAAGGTATTGCCTTGTGAAGAGAGAACCAGATGGTAAGAAAATTTTTAAATGTTGGACTTGTCAAGAATATGGTCATTTTGCATCTAAATGTCCTAAGAGAGTTAAAAAGTATAGAAACAATTTCAAGCCTAGAAGATCTTAGGAATGTTATTATGCTAATGATGAAGATCTTGAAGCTAGTATAGAGAGAACTTTAAGTGAAAGTGATACTAAGAATAATGATGTCATAGGATTTGTAGCAATTAAAGAAGAAAATTCTAAAATAGATGTTAAGGAAGAAAAAGCCCTAGTTTCTCAAGTTGAAAAGAAAGTTGATTGGATTATAGATAGTGGTTGTTCACATCATATGACTAGAGACATGAAAAAGTTCATAAAGTTTAACAATTATGATGGAGGAGTTGTTAGAGTTGGAAACAATGCACCTTGTTTGATTAAAGGTATAGGATCTATTACTCTTGATGAGAAGACTAATACAGATGATGTTTACTTTGTGGATGGTTTGAAACATAATCTTTTCAGTGTTGGAGAGTTAGTTGATAAGGGATGTCAAGTTTGGTTTACTGAGAAAACTTGTGTGATAAAAGATAAAGATGGAAATTTGATTGGAACTGGATCTAGAACTAGAGGTAATGTTTTTCAATTGAATCCTACTGAGATGACATGTTTGATTACTAAGATTGATGATAGTTGGTTACGACATAGAAGATTTTGTCATATAAATTTTGATAACATTGTGAAAATAAGTACTACACTTGTAAGAGATTTGCCTAAAATTATGAAGCCTACTAACATGATTTGCAAGGAATGTGTGATGACAAAACATAAGAGAAGTTCATTTCCCAGTAAGAAGTTTACATCTGCAGACAAGTTGGAGATTGTTCATACAGATTTGAGCGGTCCTAAAAGGACTAGAGGATTCTATGGAGAAAGGTATTTTATGATTCTTGTTGATGATTTTACAAGAATGATGTGCATTGCATTTCTTAAAGAAAAGTCTGAAGCATTTGATAAGTTTAAGATCATTAAGAATAATTTTGAGAATGAATCCAGAGTAAAAATTAAATGTTTGAGATCTAATAGAGGTGGAGAATTTACTTCTAGAGAGTTTAACACCTTTTGTGAAGTGAATGGTATTAAGAGACAGTTTTTAGCCCCTAGAACACCTGAACAAAATGGTATTGCAGAAAGAAGAAATAGATCAGTGACTATAGTAGCAAGAGCTATGTTATTTCAAAATGATTTGGTGAAGATATTCTGGAGAGAAGCAGTGAACACAACAGTGTATACAATGAACAAGTACAAATTAGAGCAGACATAGACAAGACACCCTATGAATTATGGTTTGGACATGCACCCTCAGTTAAGTATTTTAGAATTTTTGGAAGAAAATGTTATATAAAGAGAGATGATAATATTGGAAAGTTTGATCCTAGAAGTGATGAAGGTATATTTCTTGGATATTCTTTGAAGAGAAAAGCTTATAGATGTTATAACAAGAGAACTAAGACTATTGTTGAGAGTGCAAATGTTAAAGTTGATGAAAAGTTCAAAATTTAGGAAAGAATGCTTGATTATGATTCTGATGAAGGAACTCATCCTAAACCTAACACTGAAACTATTGAATTATTCTATGAAACTGATAGTGACTTGTTGAATGAAAGCCACAGTGAAATAATTGAAGAACTAACACTTGAAGTGAGATCTAAGACAATGACACCTAACATGAACTTATCAAGGAATAATCCTATTGAGTAGATTATTGGAAGCATACACAGAGAAGTTCTAACTTGAAATAAGGTACAAGAACAGTTATATTTGATTTCTCAAATTGAACCTAAATCTACTAGTGAAGCTTGTGAAGATGAGCATTGGATTAAAGCTATGAAAGAAGAATTAGATTAGATTGAAAAGAACAAGACATGTGAATTGGTCCCTAGACCTAAAGATAAGAATGTTATTGGAACTAAATGGGTATTCAGAAACAAGATGAATGAACAAGGAGAAGTAGTAAGAAACAAAGCAAGATTGGTATGTAAGGGATAGTCATAGCAAGAAGGAATTGACTATGAAGAAACTTTTGCACCAGTAGCAAGAATTGAAGCAGTAAGAATTTTTTTGGCTTATGCAGCTTTTAAGAAATTCAAAGTATATCAGATGGATGTGAAATCAACATTTTTGAATGGCAAATTGGAAGAAGAAGTCTATATTGAGCAGCCTGAAGGTTTTCCTTTGACTCAAGAAGGAGACATGGTATGTAAACTAAAGAAAGCCTTATATGGACTAAAGAAAGTACCTAGAACTTGGTAAGAAAGATTGCATAAGTATTTGTTAAAATTGGGATTTACAAAAGGAACAGCTGATAGAAACCTATACACAAGAAATTGAAAATGGTTTGTTAATTATAGTTATTTTTGTTGATGACATTATTTTTGGAGGAGAAGATGAAGCTAGTGATAAATTTTATTATGAAATGAAAACTAAATTTGAAATGAGTATGATTGGTGAAATGAAATACTTTTTGGGATTACAGATAACACAGAACATTGATGGTATCTTTGTAAGCCAGACAAAGTACTTGAATGATTTGTTAAAGAGATTTGGAATGGAGAACTATAAACTAGTTGGAACACCTATGGTAACTAGACTAAATTATCTAGCACAGATGAGACTCCTACAGTTGAATAGAAGAAGTACAGATCTATGATTGGAAGATTATAGTACTTGACACATACAAGACCTGATATAGCGCATTCAGTTGGAATCGTATAAAGATTTCAAGCTGAACCTAGAGAATCACATTATACACAACTATAGAGGATACTAAGATATTTAAGAGGCACAATGGATTATGGATTGTGGTATGAAAATTATGATGATTTTACCCTATGCGCATATACAGATGTTGATTGGGGAGGCAATGTTGGTGATAAAAATAGCACCAATGGTGGAGCATTTTTCCTTGGAGGAAGATTGGTTTCTTGGCTAAGAAAGAAGGAGAGTTGTATTTCATAGAGCATAGTAGAAGTAGAATATGTAGCAACAACAAAAAATTGCAATTAGATAATTTGGATGAAGCAGATGTTGAAGGATATTGGAATAAAGTTTGTTGAACCTGTTGTTATACATTGTGATAAAACCAGCATAGTTAGTATGTCTAAGAACCTTGTATTACATTCTAAGACAAAGCATATAGAGATTAAGTATCATGTAGTAAGAGAGAAATTTGCTAAGAAAGAAGGCAGACTTGAGTACATAAGCCCAAAGGAGCTGGTAGAAAACATATTTACAAAGCCTTTGCCTAAGGATACATTTGAGTATTTGAGAGGTATGCTTGGGGTTATGCCCTAGCCTAATTTTGAGAAGTGACGTAGATTGGTTGCATCTATCTAGTGGTATATGAGCCTTATCTTTCTTATGGATTGGATGTTGGTACTTCCTCTATTAGGGAGTATGTATCTGAGCTAAGTCATGAGGACTCTAGTGAATGTATTTTCTAAACAATGTCTTTTGACATTAGAGTTGTTGTTGACATAACGATGAAATTTCTATCATTGATGTCAACGGGGGAGAAGTGTACATGAAAAAAAATTTGTACCATATGTTGGAGAGAACTGAATAGGAAAATGAAGCAAGATTTGATTGATGAAGAGGATTCAAATATATTTTTTCAGAGCAACAGAATTGCAGTATTGGATTCATGGAACATTGGTTGTTTTTCATCTATGTTTCCATCAATGCCAATGGGGGAGATTATTAGGAATGAATGCTAAATATATCCTATGGGAGTATTGGTATCCATTATGTAGCAGTTGTTGTTGCATTCATGACTATGATTGTCATTGATGTCAACACAGTGATCTACTGGAGATTAACAAAGGAGCAGCTAGTGTTTTAATTAGCGCACGTGGGATATTGTAAATCAAGCTATGTGATGTTGAGGATTTAATCTTTGATATGTCATATGTTTATGGTTAAGAGCGCAGACAATAATTCATTTATTCATAAAGTTATGAGCATTTTTGTGGAAGTAGTATTCAGGCAGTGTTCCTGAGTAGCGATTTGTGGAAATCAGATGATATCTCCTAATTGGGATGGAATCTAGGTTTTTACAGTTAAAGAGAATTTTAAGACATATTTTTAGTGATGTGGATGACAAAACAAACTTCGAGGTTACATGAGTGAAGAATTATTCTAATTGCAAGATGCTAGTTTTGTGTAATTTTTTATGTAATGTGTGGAAACTTTTATTTTGTAATTGGATGCCGACTCATTTTTAATTACTTGAGTGTGGTATAAAGGAAGGAATTTTTTTCCTTTTTGTAATAGAGATGAATGGAATTGATAAAGTGAATGATTGTGAAAGTGAATTTATGAAGGAAGACATGCGAGGTAAAGATATCTGAAATTGAGATTTGGTGTAACAGTGAGTGCAGTTTAGCATAGTCAGAGAATAGGTAACATATTGTTGAGATTAGTAATGATTTGATATTATTCTATTGAATAATATAGAGATCAGTTGGACACTATGTTCAGTGATCTTTCCATTGAAGTTGTTTGGGCAGTGGATCCTTCTGTCTTCCATAACTCCTAATAGAGTTAGAATCTTTTAGCAGGGATTCAAAATCTCCTAAGAGGGATTCATATGTACTAAATGTATTTCATAAGACTCCTAATAGAGTCCATCCTTTCACAAGGAATATTCATATTAGTGCATCTTTTGTGGGCATCATTCCCACCGGGGTTTACTCTTTGATCAAGAAGTTCCCTAGTCAACATATCTTGTGTCATTGTGTTATTGTGTATGAATATCTTTCTATGGTTGGTAATTATATTACTTACATGGTTAAAATATATTGAAGTTGATAAAAGTTATAATTATTTGATAACTGATTCACCCCCCTCCCCTCTCAGTTATCTTGGTGGACTTTACTTTCTAACAATTGGTATCAGAGTGGTAGGTCCTTGAAAGAAAAGTTAGCAACTTAAGGAGATCCATGGTGAATTTTAGGAAAGAAAACCCTAAGTTTGATGGAGTAAATTTTCACAGTTGGAAAGAAAAGATGAAGACACATCTTCTTTGTTTAGGACCAGGTTATTGGTTGATTAAAAAGAATGAGAAGACTATCACTGATGAGGATAATCTTGAAACATGTTCTAGTGATGAGAGAGATCTATTCATGTCTAACATACTTGCCAAAGAAGTACTTTTGACAGTCCTTCTAGAGAATGAGTATAGTCAGGTAAAATGTTTGAAAATGTCTCATGAAATTTGGAAAGCTTTACACTCTACTTTTGAAGGTGATGAACGTGCAAAGAAAGTTAGATTACATAATTGGATATGTGCATTTGAAGATATAAGAATGATGGAAGATGAATCTGTTAGAAGCTATATTGGTAGAATGTCAGAAATTGTTACAGGCATAAAATCATGTGGAGGAACAAAGATAGAAAATGAAGTTATATGGAAAATTCTGAGGACATTGACTCCTGCGTTTAAGCAGACAACATAGATGATTGAACAAGTTATACCTTGTACTTCAAACTTTACAAGAGAAACTCTTCTTGAAAGATTGGAAGCAACAGAAATGAACTTGAGGTTATCGGGAGATTTCCCTAGAATGGAGACAACATTCAGTGTTCTTAGTGTTTGCCCTACTTTTTCAAGAAGCATCAGTGTGAGTAGATATTATGCTGGCAGCAACAGATCTAGAAATGAAGAAGATAGGAAGATTGAAGAAGGTATTGCCTTACTTGTGAAGAGAGAAGCAGATGGTAAGGAAATTTTTAAATGTTGCACTTGTCAAGAATATAGTCATTTTGCATCTAAATGTCCTAAGAGAGTTAAAAAGTACAAAAATAATTTCAAGCCTAGAAGATATAAGGAATGTTATTATGCTAATGATGAAGATCTTGAAGCTAGTATAGAGAGAACTTTAAGTGAAAGTGATACTGAGAATAATGATGACATAGGATTTGTAGCAATTATAGAAGAACATTCTTAAATAGATGTTAAGGAAGAAAAAGTCCTAGTTTCTCAAGTTGAAAAGAAATTTGATTGGATTGAGTCCTCTAAGAAAGTGTTGAGTCAACATGGGTTCATCATCCTTATATCTTGAGTATGGCTTGAGTTCCAAGAACTTCCTCTCATATTCATCAACTGACATCGTTAGCTGCCTTAGGTTGTGAAACTCTTCGGCTCTTTCCCATCTCCAGTGATCAGATAGAAATTTGGCTCGAAAGAGTTCTAGGAATAGTTCCCATGAAAGAGTGGTAATATCTATGTGAAGTTTCTCTCTCTTTGTTTCCCACCAAGTGGATGTAAAGTCTCTAAGATGAATGACTGCAAATCGAGCCTTAGTATTGCTACTATAAGGATGCATGGAGAAAAGCCTTTCTAGTTCTAGCAACCAAGTCTGTGCGGTAGATCCACCTTGAGTTCCCTTAAATGGGTTAGTCTTAGTCCTAAGGAGATCTCACATGTGAGAAGAACGTAAAGCATCTTCTTCCATTGCCTGATCTCTCCTCCTAGGACTCCTTTCCCTTTCCTCATGGTGAGTGTTAGACTCCCCGCAGTGCCCTCTATCTTGCCCTACATCTAACCTCTAAAGTATCTGTTGTAGGAGCTCTTGTAATTGTGCCCCTTGAGAACCTCTAGATTGGTTATTAGATTGATCCCCTCTTCCCTCATATTGTTCTTCTTCCTGAGAACTTTCATGTTTAGATCTAGGAGGGGTGTTTTGGGCACCTCCCCTTCTACCATGGGTTACAGGAGGCATCCTGGACAAGTAAGGAGAAGGATAAGTTTAAGGGTCCTAGTTTGATTTTAGTTTTAAGTTTTCCTAAGATAAATAACAAGTTTAAGGAGCATGGGCCAAATTCCCTGGGCCCCAGTGTAGCAACTTAGTGCTCTGATACCAAAGATGTCATGCCCCGCAAGGGAACCAGGGAAGAGAACAAAGATTCTCTTTGTTAAAGAAAACCTAAGTAATAATTTATGAAAAAAATTTAACTTTAAAAGGAATTATGTGAACCAAACTTAAACTTAGATTCCTCCCAAGGTTCCCTTTTCATTTAAATGCATGATTCATTCAAATCCATTAAGTAAACTAACAACAAGATTTATTTCTCAAAGCAAACTGCATCATATCTTTAAGAAATACAAAATATTTTCATTTCAACTTTCCATTTAAAAATCATCTATATTCCTAAGTATCCTTTATGAACAATGTAACTTTTAAAATTTATCCAACTCATTTGATACATTACAAATATACTACATTTGATTTTTTTTCAATAGCTTCACTTAAACAACAATAATGAAAGCATGTTACATAATTTGGAATGTTACAAAAATCCTTTTCTTTTCCAACATACATCTTAAACATAAATTTCACATCTCCCTTTCCCTTTTCCTAAATCTACCCATTCCAGATACATCATTTTAAATTACATCAATGATTACATTACATTCATCTCCGCTCAGGAGGTAACAATAACTTTACATCATGAAAGATAATCACAAAGCCTTTATTCTTCAAAAAACTGGTACATAAGCAAGCATGAATCTTCAAACACTGCATCCACAAAAGATACCTTGATAAAATATTTACCACCCAACCATGTGGATACCCAAAGGCCCACTCCCCCGTGCTAGGAGATAAACACCAAGGTCCACAAAGAAGGCATAGCTAGGCCAAACCTAGGGTTGGGTAACCTTTCCCAAATAGCAAATAAAAGATGATCAAAGTATAAATCTTTCCCCAAAAAGGTTCTAAGGATTGGTAGAAACTCTAAGCAACAACCTAAGTGAGTGTCATCACATAGCCCTCACTCCTTGGGTTGTCCTGGTACTAGCCACTCCAGGCCCCGGCCCCCAAGTAGGCACATGCGAGATCGAATGCCTTTCGTGCTAACAAGTACTATTCGATCATACCTATGCATAGGTACCTTCTCCCACTCCCATCCATAGCCTTTACTAGCGCTAATGGCATGGGACAGGCACATTTAATCTTTTTAATGTTTTAACCCATTCCCATAAGTTTAATTAAGTTTTCACTTGTTAAATAACTCTTCAGTCGGTTATCATGGTTCTAGCCACTTAGGGCCCCGGCCCCGCACTGAGAGCCACTCACTAGGTGTCGTTAGGTTTTCTACCCTTAACCCACATTTCACAATCACATCATAAACATAGTAGAAACATATCATAAACACATTTGTAAGATTGCATCAAAGAGTAGAAAATAATAAGATAGTTTATGAATGTTTAGGGAAATTAGGAACGTTTAAGGATGTTTAGAATGTCCTGATCCTTTAGAAAACCCTAAACCCTAAACTACTTCCTAAACACATCCTAACCCTATTAAGGCATCTAAATGCACTGGATGTAACCTCCACTAAACATGTTTAAGGTTTACATAAAAAGTCCATATGCTAAAGATAATGTCCCATCAATTTCAACCTAAGTCTGAAATTTGACTAAGTTTGATTTTTATTAAAATCTAAAATTTTAGAAGTTACAACTTAACTCCTAGGAAATTGAAACCTATTCCAATCAATCTGAAGGGTACCTAATCCCTTTATACAAGTATAACTTAAAGTATAAGGAATTAAAGTATCGTAAACTTCTACTTAAATGTTATACTTCTATAAATATACTTGTATAAAGCGATTATTATTAGAATCCATGTTTAACATTTATTAAAAACTTAATAAACGAACATAATTTTCATTTACACATCACAAATTTATAAACTAAACTATACTATGAGATTCCTATTAAATAATAACTAAATTTCAATACTCTAAATTTAATATTCACTAAAATATAAAAGCATTTCAAAACAAACTACCACAAAATAAAAAAATAAATTTAAAGTCATTTTTGGGGGGGACCCCTGCGGGCCCCGCACCCCACTAACTCACACCCTACGTATTTGCCCAGCCCATGGGCTGTAGCAGGGTACTGCTACTGCAGTACCTACTACCGTAGCAGTGCCTGCCACTACCACGATTGGGAACCGTGAGGGGAGTGGGGAAGGTGGTGGCCCCCACTTCCCAAACCCTTTCATTATTTTATTTTGTTTGGTTTTATATTAATTTATTTATTTTTACATATCATTAATTTTTTTTAAAACACAACTTTATTTAAGCATCTATAGTTATTTATGCATAACTTTATAACTATATAGTTTTGTTTATATATATATATATATATATATATATATTTAAAAGAAGAGAACTCAATTAACTTTATTGAAGCACACATAATTTTGATAGATAACAGATATATATATTATTTATTTTGGCAAAAAATTAAATATAAAATACTACTCGTATTCCTTAGTGATAAATAAACTAAATACAAATACTCTAATCCCAGATTCATCCTATGCTTAAATGAGCGGTTGCCATTGATTATAGCAATTTATATGTTTGCGTAAATAGCTACTTGGATATAGAAATTAATGATAGAGTATAATAATGTATTTACACCTAATAGATTACAATAACATATAAATAGCTCATAGAATATAATAATGTATAAATGTTTTGCACATATGGATACAAATAAACACACAGAAGCATTCAAACAGAACAAAACATTCATAATATAAAAGAGAATAATCTCTTATTGTGGATTCCAACTTGGAGTCCTGCAGAGACCGGTTGATGAAGGAAGATCAAATCCTCTCCAATGTTTCCAGCACTCCTTTGGATCCCTTTTCTTGCAATCTTCCAGCCTCTACCCGTAACAATCCAAATGCCAAACTCACAAAATAAGGGACTTCTCTCCTTAAAAAAAAAATATAAATTTTCTACAATAATAATACTAATCCTCTTCTCGAAATCAATTCTTCTCCCCAACTCCCATACACAGGAAAGCCTTTCCTATAAATAGAATGGAGGAGGTGGTTGCACAGGTAATCCAACTGATGCAACCATCTCAACTATCCATTCGTTAATAGTTAATGGGATGGTTAGCAAAAATCATTCCCGTAAAGGTGAATACATTTTAAATAAGACTATAATCTATGTTCCCTAAATTTAAGGGTGTTAAAATGAATAATATAATCTCAAAATTAATTTACTAACTTATTTAACTATGGTAATAGAATTTACCAATCCTATTTACCACTTATAAAAATAACATAAGAATAGTTTCCTTCACACAACTAATTAATTTATTATATAATAATATAGTAATATATGTATTCATAGGCATATGTGTGCACCCATATGCTTATGGTACATATACCATAAATAAGACACATTATTATTAATATTAAATATTAAAATAACATTATTATAAAATATATTATTTATCCATACACTAATCCACATTCTAAAATATATATCAGGTAGCTACTAACATAAGTTAGATTTTTCCACTATTTATTTAAAATATTTTATTATTACTATTGTCATAGTCACTTTGTTATTATGAGTATTATAAAATAATACCATAAAATTATTCATTATTATAGGTATTAAAATCACATGATTTAAATCACATAGCAACTCATTCCTAACGAGATATGCTAGTATAATAGTAGCTACTACTAAAGATAAATTGCTAAATCATACCTTCAATGAACAATGATTCACATCAATATACCATGAAGACAAGAACTAGCTACAAGATCCACAAATCCAACAACTACGAGATCACACAATACATCCACACAAGGGACTGAATCAACACTTCCCACCTAAGGATAAAAGGATCAAAGGTGAAGTTTCTTCCTATGGAACCTGGTGATATCTCCATAACAACAACAACGATCAAGGATTTTGAGGGATCGCTCAGACCTATGAAGCCAGGTGGAGACGATACCCAGTACCTACAATCCTGCATCACCAAGAAGAGATACATATACATACATATGGATATACAAATCAGATATATGCAAGTAGATGACCAGGATCGATACATCGTGTGGACCTCAACTAAGTGAGTAACTACGACTTCATCCTGAGTCATGAAAACACATCAGACACATATCCATGAAACATAAAACATCATGATAATGGTTAGATTCAAATCATTGGGTTAGATCCATAAAACATATAAAAAAATCTCATAAACATATAAATGATAACCATAAATGAGCATATCCATCATATCATCATTCACAAAACATAAATGTAAATGTATAGTCCTAACCATCATAATAAAATGTCCAAATCAGCAAAGTCTAAGTATCACCATAGGAGAGGTATTACATTTGGATGCAGGGGAGACCAGCAGAATGAAGGATCACTCACTGATTGCATGATAACCTGATTTTGAAGGGTCACTGGTTGAAGGGACAGTCAAGGTCTGGATGTTGATAGTGTTCCTTGAGGGAAGGGGGATTGTGAAAGACTTGTTATCATTGTATTGTGTATTTTCAATAAGTTTGGATGTAGGAAAGACCAGGAGAATGAAGGATCACTCACTGATTGCATGATAACTCAGTTTTGAAGGGTCACTGGTTGAGGGGACAGTCAAGGTACATATGTTGATAGTGTTCATTGAGGGAAGGGGGATTGTGAAATACTTTTGATCATTGGATTGTGTATTTCAAATATATTTGGATGCAGGGAAGAATAGGAGAATGAAGGATCACTCACTAATTGCATGATAACCCAGTTTTGAAGGGTCACTGGTTGAGGGGACAGTCAAGGTCCAGATGTTGATAGTGTTCCTTAAGGGAAGGGGGATTGTGAAAGGCTTGTTATCATTGTATTGTGTATTTCCAATATGTTTGGATGTAGGGTAGACTAAGACAATGAAGGATCAATCACTGATTGCATGATAACCCAGTTTTGAGGGGTCACTGGTTGAGGGGACAGTCAAGGTACAAATGTTGATAGTGTTCCTTGAGGGAAGGGGGATTGTGAAAGACTTTTTATCATTGTATTGTGTATTTCTAATATGTTTGGATGCAGGGCAGACCATTAGAATAAAGGATCACTCACTGATTGCATGATAACCTGGTTTTGAAGGGTCACTGGTTGAGGGGACAGTCAAGTTTTAGATGTTGATAGTGTTTCTTGAGGGAAGGGGGATTGTTTAAGGCTTGTTATCATTATATTTTGTATTTACAATATGTTTGGATGCAAGGTAGACTAGGAGAATGAAGGATCACTCACTAATTGCATGATAACCTAGTTTTGAAGGGTCACTGGTTGAGGGGACAGTCAAGGTCTAGATGACTGGACCATTCGAGGACCCTATTTATTGGTATTAATTTCTATTCAAATTGGATGCATTTATTTCTTGTGAATTATCAACTGCTATCTATCTTGCAACTGCATCCATAAATCTGCATATACATCTCTAGGGTTGTAAGCCACTTAGGGATCAAAATAGAGAAATTAAATCAAAATCATTCTTTATCCTATTTCCTTTTAACAAAGTCTCAACTATAAATGATATAACAATACATTTGATGCCCTAAGCTATCAATACAAATGGCACCTAGCTAGAAGCTCACGGGCTGTCCATTTGATAACCATAGTCAACATTTCAAAAAAATGGATATCCTTGAGCACAAGCACCAATAACATCAAATAATAGAGTTAAAGAACTAAATCAAAATTGTTCTTTGTCCTATTTCCTTTTAACAAAGTATCAACTATCAATGATATAATACATTTGATACCCTAAGCTATCAATACAAATAGCACCTAGCTAGAAGCTCACGAGCTGTCCATTTGATAAGCACAGTCAACATTTTAAAAAAATAGATATCCTTGAGCACAAGCACCAATAACATCAAATAATGGAGTTAAAGCATAGGCTAGGGCACAACACTAGAAACATCAAATAATAGAGATAAAGCACAGGCTAGGGTACAACACCAGTAGAATGCAGTCATTGAAGAGAGTATTCATGATCAAATAAAATGCAATGCATATGAAATTTATCATCGAATATGATGCCAGAGGCTCGAAAGATGAAGAAATTGCATACCTTCTCTCACACCCAGCTCGTTTTCTCCCACTCCTTTTCTATGCCAATCAAAATAAAAATGATTTGACACTTCACTTTTTTTTTTGTGTATACCCAAAACTATCAGAATTATGATGGTCATTTTAAAACCCATCAGAATATCAACATCATTAGGGCCTATTTTAAAAAAAAATAAAAAATTCATTAAAAAAATTTTACCCGTCAGAAGTGTCTATCAAAATTTGGCCCCAAATGTAGTAGTGATAAGTCATCACCCATTTACCTGATTGATTATTATGATCCCATTTTGGAAAGGGCATGAAGTTATCTACAATGCATAAGTGAAGTAATCTTTATTCAGCCAAAATTTTGACCTCATCTAGGGCCTCTAAAGCCTTCAAAACTAAGTTCAAAGTTTATGTACCCTGCTACCAATACTGAAAATTTTCAATATCTTCAAAACTAGACTTGATCTGGCAATGAAACTTTATCGAAAGGCTATTATGACCAAAATGAATCTCCAGGGAAGAAAATAGAACATTATGAGCTCAAACAAAAAACTTACTAAAAATAGTAAATTTCCAAAAATAGCAGCTCTGCATAAGTTAGCCCTTATTGAAAAGAAACCGAAATTATTTTTGGGTGATGCAAGATTGTTCTTACACCCAGGATACTCTTGCATCAGACACCTAGGGTAATTTGAGAAGTGATCCTATCATGTCTCAGATGTGCAAAGGAAAACCAAGATGGTTAACCTCCTCCTTTGTCAACCATGATGAATCTTCAACAGGTCATCCTTTTTATTTGACAAGATATTCTTCATATGTCATGTTCCTTGTGCTTATGCCAACATGACTATCTAGTATATCCTCAATCTCCTTGGTAGTTGGAGTAGTTTCTGGAATACTCCACTATGCTTCTGTGATCTCATCTTCAACACCCCCTTCATGATACTCTGTCAAATCTAAAATGTTAAATACTAGTGAAATATTTAGCTCAGTAGGATATACTATTCTATATGACTAGATATAGTGTTTTCATTATGGCAATAAAGTCATATAGTGTTTTGGAGTCAGCACATATTATCACAAAGTCAGAATATGGCTAAGTGTAGAAGACTAGACAGTTAGCAGAGCACCATAAGGTCAAAGCATTAGCGCACGTGTGTATGACAGATTTTTGGTATCTGCCCTTGAATTTAAGATGGTAATTATGTATTCATGATAATTATAAGATTGCATGATTAGATGAGTCAGTATGACAAAGATACAGATAGTTGAAGAGGTACTGCCAGTGAATGCCAAAACAAAATAGAGTATGCAGCCGACTGTTACTATTTTGATTAGTGGTTACAATAATGTTTTGTAAAGGCTATGCGCCTATTTTAATTAGGTTGTAAACATGTAAAAATATTTGTTTGTAAACATGCTTGAACCAATTCACTTGGAACCATTGTATGTAATCAGTTATAGGCCGACCTAGTTAATTGTTTTGATAAGCGCATATAAATATTAGATGTGCCTTTGTAATAAAGTATGGATGTTGATAAAGAGATAAGATAAGTAGAGAAGAAGTATGTGAAGAGAAGTTAGAGTGTATTAGATCTTTTCAAGAGGTCAAAGCATCAATGCATCAAAGGAACTAATCAAACAAGTAGTGTCATAGCACCAGTTCATCCAGCACATATAGTCTATATCTAAGATCAGAAGGTTGTAGCCTTCACCACTTGAGCATTGAGCTCTAGGACAGTGTTTCCCCACCCCAAATAGGGTTATTGTAAAAGAATCCTAACAAGGTCTAACCTTTGACTAGGTCACTATACTAAAAGCATTGTAAAAGAACAACTCCTAACAAGGTTGCAGATATTCTAATAAGGATCACAAGACACTAGTGCAATTCTTAGTGGGTGTCAATTCCAGCTGGGGTTTTTACCTATTTGGGTTTCCCCGTAACCATATTGGTGTTATGTGTTGTGCTTATGTATCTTTTTTATGTTGATGTTCATTTCAGTACTTAATCATTTAAGTAAAGTTTCAAGAGATAATAAAAAGTAATTATATAGTGAACAGCGATTCAACCCCCCTCCCCTCCTCTCAGTGTTCCCATTCCTAACAATTGGTATCAAAGTTGTGGTCCTCTAAAGAGAAGTTTAACCACTTGAGGAGATTAATGGGTTCAGAAGAAGAAAAACATCTGAAGAAGAATCGTATGGAAGCTCTTCAAGTCCATGATAGATCTGAGAAAGAAGTTGAAGAACAAAAATTGAAACTCTATAGCACACAAGTATTCAACAAGAAACTAAGACAAGATATTAAGGATTGTACAAACAATTATTTGGGAAAAATGGTTAAGAAGATGAATGAGGAGAACATGTCTTTACAAGATCAGATTGAAGAGTTGGATGAAAAGCTAACTAACAATCAAGAATTTTATGATGAACAGATCAAAGAGAACCTTCAACTAAATGAAGAATTGAGGCAAGCAAACATGGAAATCTTGGAGCTAAGAAACAACAAAGAAAATTTAGAATCTGAATTCATTGAAGCAAAGAATCACATTGATAAATCACACACAAGCAAGGATCTGATAGAATCTCAGTTATATGCTCGGAAGCTTAAAGGAGATACCAGCAACATTGGATTCAATGAAGCACAAAATTAGATTGATAACATGCGAGAAAGATTGAAAACACCAGAAGAAACCATAGATGATAAGAAGATTGAAAATCAGACTAAAGACAATACTGAACCATCTAAGGATGAGGGAAAGTCAGTACACCGAACTTGTTATGCATGTATCAAGCATGGATATGTAGTAAGAAATTGTAAAGAGGTAAGACCTTTCAATGGTTACTGTTATTCATGCAATAAATTTGACCATAGAGCTATAAATTGTAGAACAAGTCAGAAGAACAAGACTCAGCATAATCAAAGAAATTAGAATCAAACAAATGCAATAAGCTCTCAGAGTATTACATGTCAGATATGTAATTATAATGGTCACTCAGCTAGACAGTGTGAAATGGTAACCCATATCAATGCACCGAGGAATTTAATATCTCCAGTTATTTTTCACTCTTGTAACAAGGTTGGACACATCTCAAAGTCTTATAGATCAAGAATGCAAACTTAGGAAAGCCCTAAAAATCCAGAAGAATCAATATTGGATACCAAAGGAGAAGTCAAGTTTGTGAAAGCTTCTGAAGATACAAGCTTGATTTTTTCAGAGGCAAAGAAGGATAAGGTTGATGACTATGTATTGGATGCATCCATAGTGGACACACTCTCTACATCTAGATGAATGACCCTTAGGGTCATAGGGGGAGCTAATTTAGCTCTAGACCCCTGCACGGCCAATATACTCACCCTTAGAGCACATGCCCTAGGATTTAACCTTTTGGAGATTATTTGAGGCTATGTGCAAAAGGACACTACCTGATCAATTGTAGAATGGAATTTGGAAATTCTTAGTCAAATTCTGGTTTATGCGGCAAGCATTAATGGTGAAATTTTCACTTTAAAGTACAAAGAGACTTGTAGATCACTCATTGCATTCAAGTTAGAGCAATTGGAGATCACAAAAGCCCTAGCAGTTGATTGTGAAGTACTAAAGTTTGATTCACTAGCGAAAGAGTGTGATTGATTGGTTGTGAAGCCCTAATCTGTCGTGACAATTCAGAAGTTCTTGAAAACTGATTTGAAGTGATAAAACAAGTAATTTATTGCTACACCTATTTTGTTTGATGTTATGGAGAGGAAAAGATATATTTTCAAGAGACACCCTTTTAAGTCTACCCTAGATGACCTAGAAGGTGCATTCTCAAGAACCCCTATGGGCATCATGCATGTTGAAGACATCTATGCATACATTTACTACAAGAAAGAACTAGTTGGAATTGATAGGATTAGAGCGCACATTGAAACTATGATAAAGCCAGACAAAACCTTCCTAGATGAGTTCACACAACTAGAAAACCATCCCATAGTTGAATATGCTATGACGTATGAGTTTTATGAGTCTGAATAGATCAAGATTTTTCTTAGTAGGATTCATGATGACCTATTATGGATAGGTGAAGTGCTAGTGAGAATCATAGGAGACCTTATTCATGAAATGACAAGCCTTTCAAGGATAGGCAATGTTCTTCCAGCAAGCAAGGATGTGAGAAAACTAGTAGAATAGGCATGTAATTCAAAAAGTGATATGTGTGGAATGACAATTGAGTCTATAGAGGAGAAAGACATCAAATTGATGTCTATGATATTAGGTTATAGGTTTTAGCACACCAACAGGGTGAATAGTGTGTCCACGGCTACTATTCTTGTAGCAATAAGACTTGTCAGAGAAAATGGTGAGTTCAATCTATGTGAGATCTTGCATGCACAATTGATAGATAATATTAGAGCCATCAAGCATGATAAGACAAAAATATTCAGGTTTGGGTCTTTGATTATCTACATGTACTTCCATATACTTGGAAAGGTTTCAGATTTGTATTTAGAAAAAAGTATGCCCACAATGCCTCAAATATCTTTTAAGGCATCTATTGATAGCTCATTGAAGGATTTCATGGAGTTATAATTGAAGAAATTCAAGATCAAAATGTAGATGAGGTACATGATACTAGGAAAGATTGTATAGAAATACAAAGACAACATTTTCTTTATGGTAGAAACTGATATAACATGTATGGAAGCAGTTGAACCTAGAAAAAAGTGGATTCATCCACTTGGATATGAGGTTGAGGAACCAATCTTGGAATCCTATGCACAAGTATTGCTATCAGTGCCTAAGGACCCTAATGAACCCAGATGGGGGACTTATGAAGAAAAGACAAGAGAAGTTGATGCAGTTCTTAACAGTGTAACAACTAAAAGAAAAGCCTCTAAGATTACATCTGAGATACTCAGAATTCAAGGAGTAACACAAGAAGACCTAGACAAATAAAGGGAAGAAAAGATAGCATTGGATATTGAGAGCACATCCACAGTGGAAGCAAAAATTGATGATCCTAAACTAAAGAAAGTCAAGATTGAGAAGACTGATGATCCAAAGGATAAACAGGATAAAATTGATGATATTAGTCTTGCACCCACTATTAAAATTGATATTGATTCCATAGATGCATCTCCTAAGATGCCTAAGAGGAGAAAACAAACTACCACAAACCACCCTTTAGCTAGAGCCACAAGAAGCAGAGTGAAAAATGTGCAGCCACCTCCTGAGGTAGGATTCCTACCTAGTCTTCAAGTGTTAAGGGCCAGAGTAGTAGAAGAAGGAAGGCTAGATTAGATAGCCAAGTTCTATGACAAATATCATGAAATTGATAAGTCTGAGATTCATGAGATGCTGATTAAGCACATGATAAAATTCAAGAAGATAGTTCTTGAACTGAAGAAAGTCATTCTAGATAAGGTATGGGAGATCTTGGATACCTTAAAGAGACAAGCCACTGAAGAGGACTTCAGAATCAGGGAACAAACACTAGATGATAATCTTATAGTATGTGCTATTGAAGAAAAGACACTACTATTGAGAAGGTATTCTTAGAGCAGCGCATGCAACCTCCATCTGCACCCATCACTCAAGAACCTAGTGAGAAAGAAAAAGAAACATAGACCACCAATATACCAATGACAGGTCCTTAGGATTCAGCACCTATAGTGGTAACACCTACAAAGGTAGTAAAGTCTATGCCCATGGCTGAGACACAAAAAGATGACACTATCTTTATTGATAATGTAGAGATCGCCATGGAAGCCACAGACAATGACTTGGATAATTTTGAGGAAGCCCTTGTGAGCACACAAGAGTTTGAAACTCTATGTGGTGACAATTCACCTAAGCTACAAGAAGAAGTACTAATAGAATATCTAACAGGTGAAGAAGAAGAGAAGGAGATAGAAAAAGAGGAAGAAAATGTAGAAGAGGAGAAAGGAGAAGAAGAGGTAAAAGGAAGTGAACCAAGAGATGAATCATATGTTGAAATGCCAATTAGAGTAAAGAAAGAAGTGATAGATAACACTCCTATCACTCCCTTACCTTCAACATCATTATTGTCAAGCTTGACACCAGACACTACAAGCTTGGACTCTTGGTGAGAAGAAGACCTGATTAAGATTAGTGTCCTAGCTATGGAAAAATAAAAAAGAAGAAGGTGATGAGGAATCCTTTGTTTGTTGAGTCAATAGACATTCTGAATAATCTATTGCCAGTAGAAAACAAGGTACAAAAGGTTCATTCAGTTGATGATGTTAGCAACATTCTAACAAGCTTGAAAGAAAACTTTTCTAGCTTGGAAGAATCTACATCCCAAGTTGCAGAAGATAAATATATGAAGAAAATATTGAGTGAACTAATTGGAAACTTTTCACTTGACCTCAGTTCATTGAAGTTAGGTCAAGCATCCCTAAAAGAGTTCACAGCCAAGGGAAGAAAGATCATTTTCGATTGTATGAACTAGGATAAGGTGACTGGTGATCACTACAAGAAAATCCAGGAGGCAGAGGCCATGATAGACCAAGTCATAAAATTAGTAGAAGATATCACTTCAGACATTAACATGTGTAACAATGTATATCAGGGACAAGTGGACAAGATAGAAAAGGCTGAGAAAGAAATGTCTAAAATAAGGGCAAGGCAAACATAGCTCAGGAATGCTCTTACACCCTCTCTAAATATACTCAATCAGAACATCAAGGAGATTGATGCCACTATGGTGACATATGATGCAGTTCTTAGTGGGTGTCAATTCCCACTAGGGTTTTTACCTATTTGGGTTTCCCCATAACCATATTGGTGTTATGTGTTGTATTTATGTATCTTATTTATGTTGATGTTCATTTTAGTACTTAAGCATTCAAGTTAAGTTTCAAGAGATAAGAAAAAGTAATTATATAGTGAACACTTATTCACCCCCCCCTCTCAATGTTCACATTCCTAACAAATTCTACCTCATAGGCATTTCTTGAATCATGCTTGTTCAATATCTTACATGGCCCAAACTTCTTCATTTTAACTTGTTATATGTACCAACTGGACATCGCTCCTTCCGCAAATGAACCATGACTTCATCTCCAACCTAAAATTACTTATGCCTTCTTTTCCCATATTCCTTAGCCTTATAATGCACATTCATTTTTGTAATGTGCTTCCTCACTTCCTCATGGATGTTCTTCAAATGTTCTGCAAAATCCTCAGCTTTAACACTACTTATTTCTCCTTTATCGATCTTCCTCAACTCAGATTCATTTCTAGGACTACTTCCATATACAATCTGGAATGGTGATTTACCAGTGCTCCTATTGATAGAATTATTGTATGAAAATTCCTACTTGTGGTAAAATCAAATCCCATCTTGTTGGCTTATCTCCAACCAAACATCTCAGCAAGTCTCACAAACTCCTATTCACCGCCTATGTCTTTCCATCAGTCTATGGATAATTTGATGAATTTAACTTCAAATTTATCTTTAACTTCTTCGGCAATGTGCACCAAAAATATGCAACAAACTTAGTGTCCCGATCTGAAACTATACTCTTTGGCAAACCATGTAGTCTCACTACTTTTCTGAAAAACAATTTTTCCACATGAAGTGTATCATTAGTCTTCTTGCAGGGAATGAAATGTGCCATCTTTGAAAATCTATCAACCACCACAAAAATTGAATCATGTTCCCACTAAGTCCTTGGTAAACCAAGAACAAAATCCATACTAATATCCTCCTAAGGCTTCTCTGGTACAAGTAATGGCTAATACAGCCCTGTATTCTACTTCACTCCTTTCACCATCTGACATACTTTGCAACTCTGTACAAACTTCTTGACATCTTGCTGTAACTATGGCCAATAATAATTCTCACTAACCAAAGCAAGGGTTTTATCTAAACCAATATGTCCAGCCAATCCTCCACTATGCTTCTCCTTGATGAGATTCTCCCTCATAGAAATTTGTGGAATGCACAACTGACTCCCTTTGAATAGAATATCATCCTGAATGATGAAATCCAACCACTTCATTCTGTCTAGAGTAACATGTTCTTTACAATCTTTCTTGAGTTCCTTGAATCCAACCACCTCAATTTGCATCTTTGTCAGCAATAGTTTCCTTCTACTAAGCACATCTACAACCCTATTAGACTTTCCACTCCCATGTTTCAAAACAAATGTATAACTCTACAAAAACTCAACCCATTTCAAAAGCCTTTGATTCAACTTTCCTTGACTATTCAAATATTACAAAGCTTGATGATCAGTATACAAAACAAACTCCTTAGGAAGTAGATAGTGTCTCCATTTCTTTAATGCTTGAACTATAGCATAAAATTCTTGATCGTAAACATAATATTTTCTCTCAGCATCATTTAACTTCTCACTGAAATAAGAAACAGGTTTACCTTCTTGACTCATAATAGCTCCTATTGTAGTACCACAAGCATCACAGTTTACTTGAAACACCTTATTAAAATTTGGAAGTGCTAAAATGGGTTGTTTTGTAACTTTCTGTTTCAACAGTTTAAAACTCTTATCTACCCCATTAGTCCAATTGAACCCTTTTCTATCCCCTCTCATTGTTTTAGTCAAGGGTCCACAAATACTACTAAAACTTCTAATAATTTTTTTTTAAAAGCTAGCCAAACCATTTAAATATCTTACCTCAGTAGCACTACTTGGAGTAGGCCATTCAAGGATATCCTGCACTTTCTCCAGGTCTATTTTTAGACCTTCTGCTGAAACTAAAAATCCCAGATACGCTAACTCTTTCTTCACAAAAATGCACTTCTTCAAATTAATCAACAATTTCTCTTCTCTTAACTTCTCAAAAAACATACGAATATGCATCTTATACTCCTCCAATGTCTTACTAAAGATCAAAATATCATCAAGGTAAACAATGACAAACTTACCCAGAAATTCTTTCAGAACCTCGTTCATGAGCCACATGAAAGTGCTCGATGCATTGGTTAGCCCAAAAGTCATGACTTAAAACTCATATAGTCCTTCCTTTGTCTTGAAAGTAGTCTTCCATTCATCTTCTTCTCTGATCTGAATCTGATGATATCCACTCTTTAGATCTATCTTTGAAAAATACACAACTCCACTCAAAAAATCTATAATATCATCCATACGTGGCAATGGAAACCTATACTTGATTGTGATCTTGTTTATTAATCTAGAAGCTATACACATCCTCCATTCTCCATTCTTCTTTAGTGCTAATACTGCTGGTACATCACATGGAATCAGGCTCTCCCGAATCAACCCTTTTTTCAACAATTCATGTACTTGTCTGTTCAACTCTTCACTTTCTGCTAGTGTCATTTTGTGTGCTACCTTATTTGGAAAACTACTCTTGGAATCAAGTCCATCTAATTAATGATCTTCCATACTGATGGTAATCCATCCGAAATATTATTGAATACAATATCCTGAAACTCATTCAACAGATCTGCAACTTCTATAGGTACATCTTCTACTTCCTCTTTGCTAGCTTTTGGAATTAAAGAAAAACACATATGCTCATGTCTCATACCCTCTAGGAATTTTCTTCCATCAACAAAAGTTATCCTTGCATTACCACATACCTTTTCTTCTATGTCCTTCAATGGATTTAGCTTATGTCGCACTCTATCCTTTGTCAGCAAATAGGTATTCACACAACCATCATGTACATCACGCCTCTCAAACTGCCATGGTCTACCCAACAATATATGACATGCATCCAGAGCTATGATATCACATAGTACCTCATCATGGTATCTTCAAATCTTGAACTTTAATAGGCACTGTTCACTGACCATGACCTTGTGGTCATCCTATACCCAAGAAATCTGATATGGATGTGGGTGTTTCTATCTCCTAAGCTTCAACTTTTTGACCATATCTTTTGACAACAAATTTTCAATGCATCTAGTATCAATAATCACATCACAACACTTATCTTCACACTTGCACCTGGTGCGAAACAAGCTCCTCCTTTGTTTAGGTTCATTCTCACCATTCAACAGGACTCTTCTGTTAATTATTGTTTCTCCTCCTTCAACATCTTCAGAATGTGATGATTTGACATCTTCATCTATATGCACAACTCTAGCCTGGCCTTCAGTTCTCCTATCTATCCTTCCTTGGAATTGAGGACATTCATATGCCCTATGACCTTCTTCTCCACAATAAAAAAATGTTCCATGGAAGCCTCCTCTTCTTGAACCTTGTCCTCTTCCTCTTCCTCTTCCTCTCTGATCTCATTTATTTTGATCATGAAAAAGATTAGAATTGTTTCCTCTCTAATTTTGACTACTACTGGTGTCATCCTTCTTTTTAAGATCTTCATTTCAACCTCCATATGATCATCCACCAGATCTTCAACCATGACCTCTTCCATCTTGTTTTCTCTCAAACTTCTTCTTCAACTTTTTCTCAACTTTTAGGGAAAACTGGTATGCATCTTCAATACTGTTCATTCGAACCAAATTCAACTCCTCCTAAATACTCAGCCTCAACCCGTTAAGGTAATGGGAAACTTTCTCCTTATCAGCTTCCACATGGCCTGTTCTGATGAGGATTCAATAGAACTCCTCTGTATACTCTTGAACAGATCTTCCTACTTCCTTCAAACTTTGCATTTTCTTCAGTAGGTCAAGCTCATAATAAATAGGAATAAATTGTCACCTCAACTTATCCACCATCTGATCCCATCTTGTGATTTTATCCTTTCCTCTTCTATTTCACTCCAATTGAATCTCTTGCCACTAGATCTTCACATGACCCTTCAGTCTGGCCTTTGCAAACTTGACCCAATCAGGATCTTCAACATCTTCATACTCAAAATATTCTTCTAATTCATTGATCCAGTCGATCAACTCCTCTGGGTTAAGATTTCTTGAAAATGTAGGAACCTCAATCTTAGGTCTTTTCCCAATCTTGGAAATAGCTCAAAAAAGTCTTTCTTCCTCTTGGTTCATAATTTTGCCTTCTCCTTCTTCATCAGAATTTCCTTCTTCAGCTTCATCCTCGCTTTTGTCTATGATATTAAGATTCATTCCTTTCCAAATTTCTTCTTTCAATGCTTGCACTTGTCTCTGGAGTGCTCTAACCTCAGGTGTCACACCACCAGCTCTTTTGCCATGTTCCCTTCATAGAGGCATTTTTTCATTGCTTGCTAAAACCCTAACCACGACCCTAGTGCAAACTGCCTCATAGTCGGCGATCTGTCTACACACTCAGGAACTCCCACTCTAAGACTAGTTGATGAAGAGTGGTCCCCTTAATACCACAAACACATAATAGAAACAAAGAACAACAAAAATTTGCAAGAATAGAAAATGGGCTTCTTATTATCTCCACAAATGTGGAATTACAAGTTTTATAATTACAATATGCAAAGCGACATGGGTATTTTATTTAAAATCTTCTGTAGGACAAAGCCTCAAATTATTACCTAGAACTACTTTGAACTACCCTGAACTATCCTAGACAACACTAAGGGTCTTCCTTATATAGGCAATTTTTCACCACCTGGAAATGTTCCATAAATTTAGCCATTAAGGTTGACCAACCCTAGAATTATTTTATTTTTTAATTTATTACATTAGAGTCGGCTCAAGACAAATTTTGAAACCCAAACAAAAATTTTGAATGAAAATTATTTTTTGCCATTTCAGGTGGCCCAACTTCCGGAGACTGTAAGTCATCACCCATTGACCTGATTGATTATTATGAACCCATTTCAAAAAGGGGATGAAGTGCTCTACAACATTTGACTAAGAAAGGTTCATTCAGCCAAAATTTTGACCTCATTTGGGGCCTCTAAAGCCTTCAAAACTGAGTTCAAAGTTTATGTACCCAACTACCAATACCGAAAATTTTCAATATCTTCAAAACTAGACTTGATCTGGCAGTGAAACTTTATTGGTGGGCTATTATGACCAAAATGAACCTCTAGGGAAGAAAATAGAACATTCTGAGCTGGAACGGAAAACTTACTAAAAATAGTAAATTTCCAAAAATAGAATCTTTCTGCAAGATAGCCCTTATTGAGAAGAAACCAGAATTATTTTTGGGTGATGCAAGATTTCTCTTACACCCATGATGCTCCTGCATCAATTTTCTTTGGCATTGTTGTCAAAGGGAGAGGAAATGCATATGAAAAATCAGTTAGTGAGAACACAAAGAAAGAGAGAGACTTGAATATTTGTTGTTGACAACAAAAAGGAATCTAAGAACTAAAAAGATTAAATCTGTAGGGAGAGTCTGCATGTAATGCTATTATGTTTTGTAGTGATTAAACCTATTAAATATCAAGGGAGGGATAGCTTACTGAGCTACAATATTTACTTACATAGTTTTAGGATACATGTTTGGTATGTGTATGGCATATTTTCATATTGCTTGTATTGCCATCAATGCCAAAGGGAGATATTGATGAACTACAATTGATTGAATATCTGATGAACTGAAGAAACATTGATTAGAGATCACAGAGCTACTGAAATGATATGTAAGATAATTAAATCAGTCAGTATGTTGTCATTGATGTCAACTAGTTTTGACAGTACTTATCATGTTAGTTACAAACATCTGAACATCTATTGAAGGAAGAAAAGATGAATAATTGAGATATCTACATGAGGAAAAGATGGATATGATAGATAAGGATAAGGTAAATATTGGGTAACTTATTGATGAGTCTATGGCTTTATATTGATGACTTGAGCATGTTACATTAATCTATTATGAAAAAGAGATTTGAAATTGAACAAGTCAATGTGGTCGGTAATTAAAGATTTTTGTATACACCGAGCCAGTGCAGTGTATACTGAGTGACTGTAATAACTGAGCTAGTTAGCTAGTTATCACCGATGCATTTCTATATTAACCGAGTATGGATGAAAACATTAAATGCTAAGAAAAACCAAATGAATTTGATGAGATGGAAATTATTATGATTTCAAGGTTAAGGATAAAGTTTGTTATGAGATCCATGACTGACAAAATTCAGAGAAGATCTAAAGGATGAGATTGAAATGTGTTAATGACACATCTGTCGAGGAAGGTTTAAGCAGCAAAATGGATGAAGGATATTAAGAGGAAAAATCTAATGGCTGATATAAAAATTATGTACTTGTCTATATAAGAGATATGATTTTCATTATTGAAACATGCCAGAGAGAAAGAGACTATAGAGATTTCATGTGAAGACTATATTCATGCATGCCTGATCTAATTGGTTATTTAAAGAACTAAGCTGTAGACATTACCAAGTTTCAGAGAACTATTTATTGAGTGAAAGTAAGTTGATAAATATTGAGGAAGTGAATTGATAAATGATCAAAGGATTTTAAGGGCTTAGCATAGATTTGAATAATTTCAATTGAGTTGTATTTGAATCAGGTCAGTACTATATCAGTTTAACCATTGATTCGGAAAATCTCTTAACTGAGTGGACTTGATGCAGGAGCATCTTGCGTCTTGAGCAATCTTGCATCACCAAAAATATTTCCTATTTTTTTTACCTATCTATTGTTCATTTTGTAGCTATTGTTTCTCTTGGTTTCTTGCTTTGCGAAGTTAATATAGTATTCCAGGCCTATTCTTGGATCTTATCCTAAGAGCACATGTCTTAATTCATTTGGATCTGGGAGTTATCTTCATGTTCCTCGAGTATCAATTTTCTACCAGTTTTGCATGAAACATGGAGTGTTTCACCTTGCACGGTTCCTTATGAGGGAATTAGATCTTGCAAAGTTTGGGATATGTTCTTGGATCATGTGTGGACCTAAATATATCTGAGCATCATGTTTTTTTATTTCTTTCTTTGGTTTTGGTTTCTCTCCCTAGGTTGGACCTATAATGTAATTAATGCTCGACTGGCTGACTTGTGCCTTAGCTGGTTATATATTGGGAGCTTGGGTTGATGTAAGGGTAGTAGAGTAGAGGAATAATAGAAGAAGAAGAGTTAGGGTATGATGTAAGGGCAAGGTCAAGAGGGGCCAAACAATGGCACACCCTAATGCTCTAGCCTGCTCAACAACACGTGGAAGCACACAAAACATAGTGAGAGAGAGAAAGCAGGATCATTCATTAACTTTCATCAAATAGATTCATACATGTCAGGCTGTAAGGCCTTCCTAGTTAGGGCCAGATATTACAATGAATTACATAAGTCCTCAAATGTGCGAGGATATGCCAACAATGTCTATTCTACTATCTTCTTACTTCTACCAAAAACTCCCCCCCAAACTCTAACCAAACAACTATACTTATACACGAGGCTACCGAACTGAGTTAGCCTTCAAATCCATAATCAATGGAAGGAATAGTCAAATTTGGGACCACACGCTTCCCAATGATGGATACCAACATTAAATCTATGACCCATAATAAATGCACAAGTCACCCTCAACAAGAACTCAAAATAAACCCATTGGTAAACAAGGTTACCAAGTGCCAGACAAGAATCACCGAGTACCAAAGAGATAACTGACCAACATCGGTGAATATAGGAAACTAAGCAACACTGAACCAACTTGGTCAAAGAAGGAACCAAGCAACATAGACAAACTTCAAAATCTTTTGGTCACATATGATTGCCAAGAACCTGAGATGCTCCTGCATCAAACACTTGGGGTTATTTAGAAATGATTCTCCGAATCATTTAGTAGGCCTGGTCCAAGTTACACCCAACTCAGACTATGAAATCCATGAACTATCTTTAATTAGTCTATTCTTACACTTTACCAAATATTCCATATACTATTTACCTCTTGTACTCTTGCCAATTCTTTGTTCCAAAATCTCTTCAACTTCTTCATTCTATTTCTTAGGATATTCCATCAGTACCGTCATGTCTTCATCAGGTTCATGATACTCATAGAAATCAGAAATGTTGAAAATTGATGATATATCCATGTCATCAAGTAACTCAATCTCATATGCATTTCCACTATCAAATTTCCTTAAAATTTTGCAAGGTCCAAACTTCTTCATCTTTAGCTTCCCATATGTTCCACTAGGAAATTGACCTTTCTTCAAATGAACCATCACTTCATCACAAACATCAAAAGTTTTGTCTCCTTGATCTATCAGCTCTGTCTTTGTACTTCTGATTACTCTCTTCCATCTTGATTTTTACATCTTCATGCAATGTCTTCATGTACTCAGCAAATTTCAATCCTTCAACACTTCTATTACTTTCATTAGTAGTGTCTCTCAAATTAGATATACCTCTCGGCTGTAATCCATTCACAATCTCAAATGGTGTTTTTCTAGTACTTCTATTCATTAAATTATTGTATGCAAACTCTTCTTGTGCCAACAAAGAATCCCAATTACTAGGTGTGTCTCCAACTAAACATCTCAAAAGATTTCCCAAACTTCTATTTACAACTTATGTCTGTCCATCAGTTTGTGGATAAAATGTAGAACTATATTTCAATTCCATGCCAAACTTCCTCCAAAGATTATTCCAAAAGTATCCAACAAATTTACTATCTCAGTTAGAGATAATACTCCTTGGTAATCCATGCAATCTGGAAATTTCCTTAAAGAAAAGATCGGCTACATGTACTGCATTTGATGTCTTTCTACAAGGTATAAAATGTGCCATCTTTGAAAATTTATCTACTAGAACAAATATAGAATCATTACCTCTTACTGTCTTCAATAAGCCAAGAACAAAATCCATATTGATGTTAGCCCAAGGTGTCTTAGGTACAAAAATCAGTGTATACAATCTAGTATTCTGACTTACTCCTTTTGCAACTTGACAAATTCCACAACTTTTCACAAATTTCTAAACATCTATATACAAGGGTGGCCAAAAGTACTTCTCCTTAAGAAAATTCAAAGTTTTATCAATACCAAAATGTCCAGCCAAACCACTACTATGTTTCTCCTTCATCAAATTAGTTCTCATTTGTCCTCTTGGTATACATAACTGAATACCTTTGAACAACATACCTTCTTGAATGAAATATTCTTCCCATTTTGTACTCGATTGATCTCAAATAGGTGCTCTGCACTTTCTCCATAGCTCAAAAAAATCAGGATCAGTTTCATACAAATCTTTCATCTCTTCAAAACCAATAACTTCAATTTTCATCTCGGTCATCAAAGATCTTCTACTCAATGCATCAACAACTCAATTAGTGACTCCACTCTTATGCTTTATCACAAATGTATAACTCTGCAAGTACTCAACCCATTTCATATGTCTTTGATTCAACTTATTTTGACTACCCAAATATTGCAAAGCCTTATGATTAGTACAATACAAATTCACTGGGTATCAAATAATGTCTCCATTTCTTCAGTGCTTGAACAATAGCACAGAATTCTTGATCATACATAGAATATTTCCTTCTAGCATCATTCAACTTTTCACTAAAGAAAGCAATAGGTTTACCTCCTTGACTTAACATAGCTCCAATTACACTACCACTTTCATCACATTCCACTTGAAATACCTTATTGAAATCAGGCAATGCCAAAATAGGAAATTCAGCAACCTTCTTCTTCTGAGTCTCAAAACTTTTGTCAGCACCATGTGTCCGCTTGAATTCTCTTTTATCTCCTCTCACAGTCTCAGTCATAGCATTACAAATAGAACTAAAATTCCTTATGAACTTTCGGTAAAAACTTGCCAAACCATGAAATGATCTTACCTCACTAGCATTCATAGGTGTAGACCAATTCATGATAGCTTCAACCTTTTCAAGATCCATCTTCAAACCATCAGCTGAAATAACAAATCCCAAATACACAATCTCCTCTTTCATGAATGAACATTTTTTCAGATTTATTAGCAACTTTTCTTCTTTCAATCTCTGCAAAAATTTTCTAGTATGCAACAAATGTTCTTCTCTGGTCTTATTGAATATTAGAATATCATCAAGATAGACAATCACAAACTTACCCAAGAATTTCTTCAAAACTTCATTCATCAACCTCATAAAAGTACTCGGTGCATTAGTTAAACCAAAAGGCATAACCAACCACTCATACAAACCTTCTCTTTCTTTGAAAGAAGTCTTCCATTCATCACTTTCTCTGATTCTGATATCATGATACCCAATTTTCAAATCAATCTTTGTGGAATACTTTTCTCTAGTCAAACTGTCCATTATATCATCCATTCTTGGTATAGGAAACCTCTACTTCACTATTATCTTGTTGATTGCACTGGAATCAATACACATTCACCATTCTCCATTCTTTTTAGGTGCCAATACTACAGGTACTGCACAAGGACTCAAACTTTCTCTAATCAAACCTTTATCTAGAAACTCTTGAATCTATCAATTCAATTCATGATTCTCGGGAGGTGTCAACCGATGAGGTGCCTTATTCGGTAAAATAGCTCCATGGATTATATCCATGCAATGATCAATACTTCTTTTTGGTGGAAAACCATTAGGTACATTATCAAAAATAATATCACTATACTCGGTGAGTAACTTATCAATCTCCTCAGGGACATTATCCTCTATTTTCTTACGCAGCTTGTTAGGAATCACAGCAAAACATACATCATTCTTCTTCAAATCCTTAATAAACTTTCTTCCTTCCATCAAGAAAAATTTCATAGATGTGAAAACATCACTAATAGGTTCTTCCATCAAAGGTAACAAGATTTTTTTTCTTCCATCAACCACAATAGTATACTTATGCAATCTCCCATCATATATAGCATGTCTATCATATTGTCAAGCTCTAACCAAAAAAATATGACAACAATCCATAGGCATGATATCACATAACACCTTATCATAGTACTTTCCAATCTTCAAATTCACATAACATTGTTCACTTACCAAGAGTGTATGCTCATCTTTGATCCATGAAATCTGATAGGGCTTCAGATGTTCCAACCTTTCCAACTGCAAATTTGTGACCATGTCTTAGGATGCCAGATTCTCTGAGCTACCAATATCAATGATTACCTTCCAAACTTTGTTAGAAACTCTACATCTGGTCTTGAACAAACTTTTCCTTACTAGATCTTCCTTTTTACTTTCATTCCATAGTTCTCTCCTTACCGTCAAGTTATTTTCCTTCTTTGGTTCATTCGGTGATTCTTCTTGCACCAAGGCATTTCTACTGCTACCACTTTTCTTACTAGTATGTGTACATTCAAAAGATCTATTTTATTCTTCTCCACAATTTTAACAAGTTCCTCAAAAATTACCTCTACTATAACCACCTCGGTAGTTACTACCTCTTCCTCTAGATGAAATTTCACATTTCCACTCGGTCTTGCCTTTGTCTAGATTTGTCTTTTTAGGTTTAGATCTACTATTTTCACCATAAGATCTACCACTTCCTCTAGGGAATCTACCACCTTGACCTCTTTTCCTTTGTTGATGTCTCTTGTTTAGTTTTTCCTCGGCCTTCAATGTAAATTGATAAGCCTCTTCAATGTTCTCCAACTTGACTAAACTAATTTCCTCTTGGATGAAAACTCTCAAACCATTCAGGTATCTAGCAATTCTTTCCACATCATCCTCATCATATCCAAATTTGATGTCTAATCTATAGAATTCATCAATATACTCTTTTACTAAGCTATCTTTCTTCTTTATACTTTTCATTCACCTAACTAGGTTAATCTGACAATCACAAGGTAAGAACTTTCCTTTCAACTTATTCACCATTTTATTCCATACCTTGATTTTTTCTTTGCCTTTCTTTTTTTGATCCAATTGTAGATGTTCCCACCATAAGGATGCATGACCTTTCAACTTTGTGCCCACAATCTTCACCTTCTTTTCCTCAGATACATTTTCATATTCAAAATAATTTTCTATCTCGGTGATCCAGTCTATCAATTCATCAGAATCCAATTTCCCACTATATTCAGGAGGATTGAAATGTGGTGTTGACTTCAAGCTTGTCAATGCCTTCAAGAATCTTTCCTCACCCTAATCCATCATAGGTGTAGGTTCTTCTTCACTTTGTTCCACTTCAACTTCATCATCACAAACATCTTCAAGATGTTTTCCTCTTCTCTGGGCTATTTCAACATCTTCTAACCTAGCAGCAAGTTGTCTCAACATGCCTACCAATCTTGGATCTACTTCTCACCTTCCATGAACTATCTTGGAACCCTCTGCAATTGCAGATCAGATTGCAATCTACTACCCCACAACAATTCAACTAGGGCTTCACAAGAAGGATCCTATAAACCTAGATCCATAGACCTAGATCCAGATCTCACCTAGCTCTGATACCACCTAACACAAGGGTAAGGTCAAGAGGGGCCAAAAAATAGCACACCCTAATGATCTAACCTACTCAACAACATGCGGAAGCACATAAAACACAATGAGAGAGAGAAAGTAGGATCTTTCATTAACTTTCATCAAATATATTCATACATGTCAGGCTATAAGGCCTTCCCAGTTAGGGCTAGATATTACAATGAATTACAAAAGTCCTCAAACATGCGAGGATCTTCCAACAATCTCTATTCTACTATCTTCTTACTTCTACCAAAAAATCCCCCCATAAACTCTAACCAAACAACTATACTTATACAAGAGGCTATCAAACTGAGTTGGCCTTCTAATCCACAATCAATGGAAGGAATGGTCAAATATGGGACCATATGCTTCCCAATGATGGATACCAACATTAAATCTGCAACCCATAATCAATGCACAAGTCAGCCTCAAAAAGAACTCAAAATAAACCCGTTGGTAAACAAGGTTACCGAGTGCCAAACAAGCATCACCGAGCACTAGGTAAATTCACCAAGCACCAAAGAGATAACCAACCAACAATGGTGAATATAGGAAACTGAGAAACATCAAACCAACTTAGTCAAAGAAGGAATTGAGAAACACAGAAAAACTTCAAAATCTTTTGGTGACATAGGATTGCCAAGAACTCGAGATGCTCCTGTATTAGGGTAGATCGACAAGAATCATAATTGGATCCTGTGAGATCTTGAAGATTAGAATGTTTATCTGATAATGTAATAGCAGAGCTAGTGGTTTTCATGCTTGGAGACAAGGATATTTCTTTGAGGCTTGTGAGATCCATTTTAGATCTATTCCATTAGTTTCTAATGTGTTTTAGAGCTGAACCAGCTAGGATATTGTTGAAATACTTTTGTAATTTCATTGTACAAGGTCGAAACCCAGAAGGCCTCATAGCCGGGCATGTTGAATGAAATTCTATTTTGAAGCATTATATTGTTGTATTCCATTGTGGTTGTTGTTGTTGTTGTAAGTCTTGGTGTAGGTTTGGACTATCCATTATTGGATCATTCATCCCTACCCTACATTGGGACTTAACAGTCTTATTGTATTACCCTATGACATTCGTTGAATGTAAAGTGTTATCTTGTTGACCCCATAGTGAATGTTGGTCAAAAGATAACTATTAGTAATAAATCCTCTAACCAGGTCACACCTAATAGTTTACATTGTAACCTTTAATAGGGTTGTCTCTTTATCGAGCTCACTTCAAAAGAGCGAATTATTTTGGTTTACCAGTCCCAGGTGGTTTTTCTGTTAGCAGGATTTCCAAGTTAAATCATTATGTTATGTGTTACTTGCGATGATTTTTTTTCTATCATACTTTACATATTATATAGTTGATTTAGTTAGTAATCACAGTTGGATAATTACCGGTAATCAGTAAACTGGAGAGACAGATTGATATTTTATGTTACCTAGCTGCATAATATGTTGGAATTATATTGTAAGGTACATCTTTGTATTTGGGACTGTAGGATAATTGATCTAATCGATTCACCCCCCCTCTCAGTTATTCTAACATCCTCATAGGGTCAAAGGCTTTTAACAAGGCCTAGTCCAATCACAAGGACAGATACACTATATAGATGTAATAGACTCCTCATAGGGTCAATATCATCATACAAGATACTTTTTATTAGTGGATCATTTTGTGGGTACCATCCCTATTGGGGTTTTCCCTTGGCTAGGGTTTCCCTAATTAAAAAAATATGGTGTTATGTGCTTCATTATGTTAATCTTGATTTTACTTTTAATTACTTTACTATATGGATGTATGAAGATAGTAAATTATATCCATAGTTGGGCAAAATGGTGTTTAATCTATACATGACCGATTCACCACACACCCCCCCCCCCCCCCCACCCCCTCCCCCCCACCTCTTAGTTATACTAAGGGATCTTTACTTTCTAACATATACTTGAAAATAAGAAAGAGATTCAGCTATGGAGAAGAGTTTATATCCAAAGGGGTAGTAACTGATGGAGAGAATAATATGTAGTCAAATTTGAACCAAAGGAAGCTTGTTCCTAGTAGGAGCACTGACAAAGCAAAAATGTGGTTGTAGAGAAGAGTTAGAGAGATTACTAAAGGTATTGTGGATATTATTAGTATTATTGTTGGTTTCTAATAACATTATGTTTTTTTCACATTACATGTTTCCATAAATGCCAAAGGGGGAGGATATTGGAAAGTTTAATGTGTTGGTATTATTGTCAACATCTCTTTCATGTATTTTTGCCAGTGGAATAGTATGTTTAGTGGTATGGAAAGGAGATGATACTAAAGATGAGGATTTTTTCACTTTAGAGGATGATGTAGAGGGTTTTTACTAGGTCCATGTCAAAGAAAAAGTGTTGATATGATGATTTGAGTAAGTTATGAGATCACATATGGTGATTGGCTACTTTACTATCTACTAATGTAACAAAGTTGCAGAGATTGGTTTTTCACATGTGCTCAAGATTATATCTTTAGTTGTGTAGATTGGATTATTTTAAGAACATGGAAATGTTTCTTTAGTTCAAATGGAAAGTTATTCTAAAGGTCCATAATGCATTTAAAAGTGTTTTAGTTGAAGAGGTTAGTGTTATTCCACATTGGAAAGTAATACTAATAGAATATAACAATGTGGAAGGGTTGGATGTTTATTTTATTATTTATGATGCCTAAGGATGTTCTTAGATTTTGTATGTGCTGAGTTGGTAGTTTTCATTGATCAAGGTGATGATATTTGAAGGATTTTCCTAGTTATATGAGGTGTTTTTGTGTTCTTGGATGACTTGTCAAGAAAATTCATAAAATATTTTATGGGCGAGCACTAAATTATCTTATGGAAGTGTTTATAATATCAAGGTGATTATGATGGATCTAAGTTATGTTTTGGGGACATACTCGGATCAGGATCATTGATTTTGGCACAAAATTTGAAGTGCAGATGTGGTTGTGAATGTGACAGTTTGATCATAAATGTTAGCAATTGATATTGAAGAACTTTTATGGATCTATTGAAGGTTGAATTTATCATCTAAAGGAGGTAGAAATAATTGTAATAGAGATGTAATTTTAATAAAATGGAACTCACCAAGGCATAAGGATATGCTATTATACAATTCATGAATTCCCATATTGTAGTATGATTTATAATTGTAAGGTGAAATTATTCCTTGGGGTTGTATCCTAAGGCTTATTGAGTAGTGAGCTCTAGAAAGTGTGCCTAAATAAATGTAAATTCCATATTTTTAATAATCTTTTACTTCTAACAAGGTATTAGTGTTATTGTGGTTTATTCTTCACTATGGTTTTCACCCTAATTTGGGTTTCCACAATAAAAAATATTTGTGTTATGTGGTGTTCATGCCTTTTGATTTGTGTTTACATGATTTACATTTTGTAAATTAGTAAAATTGGTTTAAGTGATTTAGGGTTTCAAGTTATAAGGGTTTAAGGATTTCAATGTTTGAATGTTTTCAGAGCAACTAATGCACCCCCCAATCCCGCCCTCAATTTCTTCCTACCTATTTTCAACAACATTGATGGTAAATAATCTAGATCCAATGTATAAGTTCATTCACGATGAAGGTATTTATGTTTTGGAACCCATGGATAAAAATATGATACAATTAGTTGAAATGGATGAGATTATAAATGAAGCACAAAAAAAAAATGCAAGATTGCAATAGATAGTCAAATACTTATTTGACAAAAGAGCTAGAGAAAGAAAATTTGCAATCAATGATATGGTGTTAATGTGGAATTATAAAGAAAGGGAGAAAGGAAAACATAGTAAATTTGAGCCTTTGTGGCTTGGCCCATATGCCAATTTTTATACTCATGGTGAAAATTCATATTTTTTGTAAAATATGATTGGAGAATTTTAGGAATTTCGAGTGCATGGACAATTTCTGAAAACCCTTTTCTCATAGAATTTTATTATCCATGCACATTATTTTGTATATATTTAGGGTGTATATTTTTTTCATTATATGGTGTGTCTAGGTTAGGGTATGATCTTTCATAGATTTCTTATTTTTGTGTTGAATTGGTATTCAACCATCCTTGGATAGAGCCATTGTTGGTCATGTAAAATACACATCATTTTAAAATTGCTTAATGCCTTAGCATGTGTTTTTTTTGTCTAGGGTTTCTAATATTTAAATCAAGATAGCCATTATACTCTACATATGTTCCAAAATTATTATCTTTAATTGACTAGTCACTCTAGTTGCACATGTTACATTCTGCATTTTGTGTCGTATTGGTCATGAAGGTCATTACACCCCCTTTTGTTGATCACAAATTTGACCGATAGACCCCAAAGTTTCCTTTGTTATAATTTTATCTAACATTCATGTTTTCCATGGTTGTGATATTAATTACCTAATTACTAGTAATTCCTCCCTCTTTTAAGTCATACAATGTGTTCATGTGAAAGTTGGTGATTAATTAAAGTGTTTATGTAGCCTCACAATATTTTTTTCAAGATAAAATTTAGGGTTGTGAGGTTGTGAACAACTATTAATAGTTAAGGATAATGTTTATTGTAGATTTAAAACAATTAGTGATAAAATCCATCATGGTCTATGAATTTGTGAGGAATCACTGATAGTTAAGGAAATGTGTCATCACTGCTTCATAGTAGTTAGGGCTACTAGCTATTAATGGTTGCAGAGTGGCAAGATGATCCCACATGTTTCCTTTGGCCCACTTGAATAAGATCAATGGGTCTAACATCCTCTCAAGAGAAACTGATGTCAATACTTTTTAAGTGAAAGGATGAAAATAGATACCATATGTTATATTTTAGGAATCAAGCTTAATAAATAAAAAATTATGTTTGCTACTTTGTAGTAGTTAGCCTTTCCTGCCAATTTACCTACAAAAGTTGAGAGGTATTTTTCTAAATGTCACATATAAATTTTTTTCTACTGTGCAATAATTAATGTTGATTGTTGTTTTGACTTGTGAAGTTGTGAAGGAATGATATGTGTCACAATGATAGAGGAAAGTGACACGATACATGCATCAGCATGATCATAAGGAGTTGATGACTAGGTTAGAGTTTCTTGTGGATTTGCATGGTTGTGTCATATATTTCATAAGGTCTCTCATCTTCTTGGTTAAAGGGCACACATATTTGAGGCTTGTGAAGCTATGTGATTCATACGTGTTGTTGGAAGATTCTTGAGCATGACAGAGTTTGGTACTTGGGTGTGCTGACAATAATGCTTTGTCATTGTTGTCAACATACTAATTATTGTATTAGAAAGTGTGTTTAATATATTCAATGAACAATATTTCAGTTGATCAGGTGATATATTGAAGATCTTGAGTTTTGATCATGAGGTGTTGTTTAGAAGTCTTTTTAGATGGTCTACAAAGGTTTGGATGACATTTTGCGTGAGGTATGATCGAGTTTCTAGTTGTTGATGTTACAATATTCTTGTATATAGTAGATGAGTATTTGGTTCATTATGTCTTAGATTTGATGTTTTAGAGGTTTCAAAGCTGGTATTTACATGATGCCTTATCATTGTGTTTGTAGCTAGTGTCCTTCATGATTCAGAGTGAAATAACATATCTTTTGTTATGATAGAGTTTGATATTTTAGTGTTCTTGACAATGATAGATAAAGATGAGTTTTGATTTTGTATTGAAGATTATGTGAATGTTATGGATATTATTCATGCTTCTTATTTATGTTCTTGGATCATGTGATGATCATTATATTGGTCAACATTGATTAAGGTGATCATATTTGTTGCTTTGGTAGTGTGTTGGTGTTTCTTAATTTAGGTTCTAGTCAACTTGATGGAATAACATGTGATTATTGATGGTATCTAGATGAAACAGAATTGTGTTCATGGTTGAATATTTGGGTCCTATCTAAATATTGTTCAAAAAGATTTGGATTGCAATGTAGATTGAGAATAATGTTTATATATTTTATTATAATAGGTCATAGCCAAACTAGTGGTTGATTATTATTTGCAATCGGTATAAATGTGAAATAATTTTGTAATTGTGGAGAGAGAGAAAAGAGAGAGTGTGTGTGTATGTTTATTCTTCATTTAAGGGAGAGTTTTTAATTCATTAGAATTATTTTGGCATAGGAAATTATATTTGTTAGTTCAATTATAATGAACTATATTCCCACTTTGTTGTAATTGAAGATAGATCAATAACCCAACTGAGAGCCAAATCTGAGATTGTATTGTGAGCAGTGTGCTCTAGATATTGAGCCTACAAATTGGGCTATAAGCCTATAGTTTCAAGTGCATCCTTTGTTCTCTATTTTCTCTTAACTATCCAATAATTCTAATAGAGTACATTTATCAAGTGGGTTTGAATCCCACTGGGGTTTTCCCTTAACTAGATTTCCTCAAGAACAAATCTTTGTGTTATGTATTATATGTTGTCAATCTTGCATTATTTTTTATATTTTAGATCTAAGTGGATAAAGTATAATTAAAATTATTAGGTTTACACAACTAATTTACTCCCCTCTTAGTTGTTCTTGCCTCCTTTTGGGCCTAACACATGTCCCTACAAACTGATCTCACAACTTTGCAAGCCAAATATGCATTTGAATGAATATGTTGTAAAATTGTGGTAAACACTAAAACGTAACATAAAATAGTCATTCAAAATTGTCAATGGTTAAGAGAAGATTCTCAAACTTCTTGCAAAGATGTGAGTAAGTGGCACATATCTAGGAATGTAAAGGATGGAAAGAGTGTTGGTTTGGTCCTATGACCAAACAAAGGCATGTGTAGTCAGTATGGAGTTTAATGAATAAATTTATCATATATGGAGGTTTGATGGGTGACTTTTGATGATGTGTGTGAGTCAATTTTTTTTTTACTATACCATGCTAGATAACTTGGAGAAGATCAAGGGCCTAGATTCAAAATGGAGTAAAGGTGCATGACAAGTCAAGTTATTGATTGATTCATGTGATTTAAAGTTTGAAAAGATGGGTGTGTTCACTAAAATATTTTAGAAATAAATAAGGTGATGTGGCTATTAAATCATTACACTTGTAGTCATAGTTCTTGAAGATCAATTTTTTAGCACATGAGTGGTCTACAATGATAATTTGGAGCCAAAAATTTGCAAAAGGGTGTAAAACTAGTAAGTTTTTCTTTCTTTGTCCTCCTTGTGATTTAAATACTAAATTTGTACTTGAAAAGGGATAGTTTATGTTGCAAGGGTGGCTAATTTATTTCTTTTTCTATTTGAATATTATTCTTGGAGATCAAATGAGTGGGTAGGGACTGTCTAGGTTGGGGCCTACAAGGAAAGGGAAACATAGGCCTTATTATCAATATTTATTATAAATATTGACAGGGTCTTCCAATTCATAGACAAACAATGTGATTAAGTGGTAAGATCTCTTTCATGCATGAAAAAACCCTAATATACCTTCCTCGAGGTGGGATTTGTTATATTACTTTAACTAGAGAATGGTTAAGCCCTTAGTCACTTGTAACTTATGGGATTTGAGTTTGACTAAATTGATTATCACAGATATTTTTATCGATGCGAAATTCATTAGAGAGTTGGAAAATGGATACTTTATGACAACAAAGATAATAAGAGGGGAATGAAATAGGGTCATTATGGAAATAAATAGATAGAGAATTACTTAGAATTTTGGGGTTAGTTAAGCTATTTGCAAAAATATTGATTTTCAAAGAGAGAAGAAAATGTATAAGGCTCACAAGGCTTCCTTGAGGAGAATAGACATACTAAGTCATAGGAAAAGAGAGGATAATAAGAATCCCATTCCTATCCTTGACCATGTTCATGGGTCATTTTACCTTAAATATTTTTAGTTATTTTTTATATATGTTGTGCATGGGTTGTGCCATGTTTTGGGAACAAACATTGCTATGAAAGAAAGTGCCAATTAAAATCATGTGTATGACAATGGCCATAGAGAATCTAGAATTGAACATTGATTATGATTTTTTGGGGTAATTTATGAATGCCTTACATGAAGGATTTGTGACTATTCAATGAAGCCTTGGTCACATTGATTTCAAGAATTACCCTTTCTTATTATAGTTGATTTTATATTTCAATGTTGATAAGGTGGATAAAAAGTTGAGGATCTAACCACTTGATGATAATGGAGAGAGGATAGCAATTTAATATTGGAATAAGGCCTGAGATATGGATAGTGCCTCTTTGAATTTTGCATATATTCAGAATTGGATATTTTATCATATTTTGAAGCTACTTGGGAAGGATAATTCCTTCAGGTTGTCCTTATAGATAACCAAGATTCTAAGGCCAAATGAAATTTTTAAGGAGGTTCTTTATAATCAAAATTGTAGGGACTTTTATTATTTTGATGAGATTACATTAATCAGAGTTTATGGATGTCCACAACCTCCACATTTTTTGCCACTATTTGTTCAAAATCAAATTCTTTCCATGGAGATTTTCTAGCAATTCCTTCTAGTTGAGAATGAATACCTACAAGGAAAGAAGAGGGTCACTCTCTTGCATGGAGAAACTCACATAGGTCAATTTAATTTTGGAAATAAGGCATTAGATTCCTTGAATATTTTCCTCAAATAATACAAAATAGAAACTGACCCAATAAGGTTTTTTTTATCTCAAGGGTTTCATAAAGGATGCAATACTCAAGTTGTTGAGAAGAAATGACATTCCTCAACATGACATTATATATGATGAGGATATCATCAATAATTATGTTTAAAAATCACATCTACATACAATTAGACAAAAATAGAACAACTTGATTGCTACAAAAAAAAATTAATTGAGATGGATAATAGTTTTTCTAGATTTTATCGAGATCTTTCACCATTCTTAAGAATTGTAGAAATGATGAATTGGTGGGAAAATATCATTGGTGGAAGAAAAAATCCTACATTTCAAGACCATCCTATAGAAAAATATAGAAAGGGTCTAATAATTATTTACTTAGAGGAAAATGAGTATGTCTTTGTTCATAGTGCCAACCCAACTCATGAAAGCACCCCATAAAAAAGGAAAAGAGTTGATTCTAGCTAGGATTACTCTATAGAATAGTTCAAAGTTCAAATAATGAGATATATCATCCCATTAGGAGATTGAGAGAGAAGTTTTTAAAGGTCCTAGTGATGGTTTGGAGATCTATAAAGGTCTGCATTTGGGAAAGATGATTGATGAAAGATAAATTCTAACTTAGGAAGTCATTAAGGATGATAATTTCATTGATACTGATGAATACATAAGTTTCTTGGTCAAATTTAAAGGGAGGGAGATCAAAATGATGATTGAGAAATAGGAACAGAGTGGAGACTCTAATCAGGAGCATTAAGCTACATTTTCTCCCTACAATTATTTTATCCAAGGTCAGTTAAGTTGATACTTGAGTAATTTATGAAATTAGTTGTAAAAAGTGTTATGCTTTTACTCCTAGGATGGGATTTATAGTCTTCCTTCATTATTGACCAAATTAGAAAATGACAAGATCTTGTATTTTCTAGTGAATTTGAGTTTCATAGTTTTTTAAGAGGATCTAGATTTGATCCTAGGTCAAAAAACCTTTCCATATGGGAATTATTCCATTACACTAACAAGACTCATGTCATTAACATTGGTGAATAAAGAAGGGGAGATTTAATTATTGAAACTCTCAAAAAAATCTATTGTGGAGTTTTCCAACATGATGACACATGTTGCATTCATGAATCAAGACATTGTAGAAGATAAGAAGAATATGTTGAAATAAATGTTTGCTGACATTATTTCTGAATCTTAAAAATATGATGGGTTATACATTGAGAATGCATAACTAAAGGATATTATAAATTGACTTAAGTCACATTCATATGCTCTTCCTAAAACTAAGGGGACAATGTATCAATCAATATTAGAATATGCAATTGTGCCACAAAATACATTGAAATAATTGAATGATTATGTTGGGACAATTTAGGTGTTAGAAGATGATGTCCTAAGGAGACTTTAGTTGCATTAGTCCATGTCCTTGAACATAGGATTGAAAAGATTAAGATTAAAGGTATTATTTTCACCAATGATATTTTTCTCTTATTCAATCTCAGAGGATTTGTATTGATTATGTTTCTTTTATGAAGCCCCTCTACAAGAAATAGTCAAATAAGGAAGTTCTCATGGGATAGTTTAACATTGTAGAAAATTACAGGGATGATTTTACACCTTCCATTATGGAAACCAAGGCAAAAAAATACAAGACTAAATAACCTATTTATTGGCATTTGATGAAGTTTTGATGCAGATGATGATGTGGAGAATGTTTTAGTATTGTCATTGATGGAAACAAATCTTCTAGGTTGATTGGATCCATTATAACAATGATAAACTTGATTGAAAAGTAATTTTCTAAGTACCTAGTGTATCAGTGATAACATAGTCAGTCATGGTAAATGTGATGTGTGGTGATGATTTGTGTAAGAATTTTGATATCACTCTAATACCATGTAAGAATTTGCCTAAGGCAAAAAATAAAAGCCAAGATCTAGAAGCTCAAGAGATAGCACAAGTGAGATAGAAGAAATAATCAAATAATTGATTATAGCTAATTGAATTGAATTCAATGTAAGAGTGCCTAAATATATAGGCAATGAAATGAGACTACATGATAAGGAGATGATAAGATATCACCCACACTAGGTGGAATCACTTGTCAACCAAAGGTGGATCATCCTCCATTGTACATGAAAGTATGTGCAAAATGTGCAACAATGAGAGGATGATAATGTGATAAGAGCAATAAAGGTGGATCTCACACACAAAGAGGTATGTGAAGACAACTATCACACCTAAAGTGGAAATTCTCCTAACCATGTGCTAAAATGAAATGCAAACTCCTAAGTGTCACAATGACAACTAATATGAAAATGCATTATCCTAAGTAAACTTAAGTAAAGTGTAATTAGTGAATATTTAATTACACCAACACCCCCCCTTAAGTGCAACTTAGGGGAATGCACTTAAGCTCACAATGCAAGATGGGTCCCAGCTACTAGGCCATGTTAGGTACCCATGTACAAAATGCAAGAACAATGAAATCTCTCATAAAGTGGAGAAAGAGGGAAAACCTCATGGGAAAAACCCTCCCCCAAAAAGAGATTTGAATACAAGATGCATACATGGTTGGAGTAATCAAGACCCCCAAATTATGACATACATCATGCATATACAATAAAAAATCCCCCCAAAGGAAGGAAACAAGGAGACATGATATCCCCCCCATAATGAGTAATCTCCTCCAAGGATGGTAAGTGCTTGAAGACAAAACATAGTCCAATGCCTACAAACAACATTTCTCCTCTTAGGAAGAAGATACACCAAGTATAGATGTAAGAAGACTTCCCATTATGGATAGGAAGTAGGAAGGGGAATCCAAATGAAGTATGATGTCTCTAAAGTATGACCAAGTGCTGCCATGTTCTTGGTTGATGAAGATGTCACAAACCAATCAGGAGAAAGCCCATTAGAAGAAGGTGACAAATAAGGAACCAATGATAGCTGATCCATGTAAGAATTTGGATCAAACTCCAAAGAAAAATATGCCTCCTCAAATGAAGTAGGAAGAGAAGCAAGAAAGTCCCCCCTCAATGTAGAATGTACACCCATGATAGATGTGCTTGGACCAATATAGAAACTACACCAAGAAAACTAAATGATGTTCCCCCCCTTAGGAAGAAACAAGTCCATAGGTGGATCAATGAATCCTCCCCAATCTATAGGAAGAATACTCAAAATGTATGATGTCTCAAAAAACTGAATAGGAATCTCCAACACATGAGTATGGTCAACCTAAACCATGAAATGTGACATCTCAAGTGAAGTTTGAGACTCATGAAAACCAATCTCTAAAGACTCAAATGTCTTCTCTGAAGTTAAAAAGACTTCCTCCAAATTTTGTATCAAAGTATCAACAATCATGTCACCCTCAAAAGAATGATTAAGTAGAGAATGAAAATGAGGGTCAGCATGCCCCCTCGCAACAAATGAAGAAGGATCATCCTCAACAAAGAGAAGATGAATGTCATTAATGAAGTCTCCCAAATCTGAAATGTAGGACTCCACAAACAAACCTGCAATGTTTGTCAAGTAGGCATCCCATGGAACTATAACTGGAAGACAAGGAATATCTTGCTGCACTAAATCACAAGAGCCAATGGCTATAGGAATACATGCATCATCAAGAGATGTGATCTTAGTAGGACAAGAAGGACCTGCAACTGGAGGTTCTAGACATTTTGGAAGTGGAGGAATATGTGGATCTCCATACAGTTCCCAAAGAACAATCCAAAGATTAGGAATATTTTTTGTCTCATCATCATAGTCATCAAGGGAATCCATAACATCCATATCCATATTCAAATAGATAACCTTAACAACTTCTAAATAAGAGTCACAATTGTAAGAAGGACTTTTAGGTCTATACTCATACAAATAGGACAATAGGTTATGCTCACTAAGATGAGCAAGAACCAATTCACTCCATTGCTTATAGTTTCCTCTTGTCAACTTAATTAAACCATCCATGACGTACTTCTCACATGAAACAATGAGATCAAAAAATCAATGCACCCCCCAAAATAGATGATTTTGGCACTTTATATATAGTGCATGTATAATTTCCACTTGCCAAAATGAACCAAAGTGGACTTTTGATTTTGATAATTACAACATAAAATATGAAGCTATAGTAGACTCAAAAAAATAAGACACAAGATCTCTCAAGGATCTAACAAATTACAAGTGCCAAAAATAGGCCAAAATAGACCAAATTCTGAAAGTACTATGTCTACTCAAAATTTTTCCAAATTGATACCAGATCTAGAAAGTAGACAAAAAATCATGAACTTTCAAAAAAAATAGCACCTGGAAATATGTCCATGTGAGCCCAAACAAAGCCTCTAAAGTTGTAAAACTTAGAATTTGTGATTTTTAGAAACTATTAGTAATAGAGATCATAAATCACATGCACCATTGTGTAGATCATGATATTCTACATGAAAACAAAAAAAATTACTCCGAAAAAGGACTCCAGATGACTGAGATATCGTTGTTTGAAAATTGCCTCTGAAATTATTTTTTTTGAATCGCCGCCGTCAAACCTTGAAAATTCAAATGGCTCTAGATTTGGCTTTAGATGTCCAATTTGGATGAAATAAAATTCAATTTAGGGGTATTTGGACCTCCTCAATGTGATGCTAACGTCTGATTTGCACCAGCAAGCTCCAATTTTGACCTGCAATAAAAATCTCTCAAAATAGGCTATACAATGAAACTCCTATGGCTCTAATACCATGTAAGAATTTTGATATCACTCTGATACCATGTAATAATTTTCCTAAGGGAAAGAATAAAAGCCAAGATCTAGAAGCTCAAGAGATAGCACAAGAGAGATAGAAGAAATAATCAAATAATTGATTATAGCTAATTGAATTGAATTCAATGTAAGAGTGCCTAAATATATAGGCAATGAAATAAGACTACATGATAAGGAGATGATAAGATATCACCCACACTAGGTGGAATCACATGTCAACCAAAGGTGGATCATCCTCTATTGTACATGAAAGTATGTGAAACATGTGCAACAATGAGAGGATGATAATGTGATAAGAGCACTAAAGGTGGATCTCACACACAAAGAGGTATGTGAAGACAACTGTCACACCTAAAGTGGAAATTATCCTAACCATGTCCTAAAATGAAATGCAAAATCCTAAGTGTCACAATGACAACTAATATGAAAATGCATTATCCTAAGTAAACTTAAGTAAAGTGTAATTAGTGAATATTTAATTACACCAACAATTTGAATAGTTATGGTGGTGTGATTGAATAGGAATAAACTATAGAGTCATGTAAATATATATCTATGATCTCATACGAAGATTCAAACTATAGATGAATATTGAGTTGAACCATCAGTGTTATCAGCAAGAACGGGCAACCAGTTAAGTCAAGGTGATGAAATCAAGGTAGTAGTTGGATAAGAGTTAATAATTATTTTATTTTTGAGTTGTATTGTTGAGAGCCAACCTTGAGGATTTTAATTTACTATGTTGGTGGGATCACTTATGATTTTTTTATGGATTTTGAAGGTCGACATCAATAAAATGTTTTAGGTTTATTCCATTGATCTAAATGTTTGAATGAGAGATAAAATTGAAGATTAATTAAGGAAGTTAGACCTTGTGATGATTGTGATTATTAAAGGTGAAGTTTGTATAATCAAAATAGTAATTTGAGTAGTTCTGAAGTGGATCTATCAGGAAGAGTGTGCTACATTCTAATAATTTATTATTGAGTTTATTCCAAAGGAAAGATCTAAAAATCTTGTAGTCAAAATCCTCTAACCAAGTTATTCTTAACAAGGTATGCAATATCCTAACAGGTCTGAAGTTTAATTTCTTTAACTAGGTGACTCTCAAAAGGATTTATAAAATCACCTAATAGGGTAGTTCCTAACATGACTTTGTAATATATTCTAACTAGGCTATAGATACTCTTAATCAGGTATACCCATAGCAAGGTTTTGTAATGCTCCTAATAGGGAAGATCTTATTGGTACACTAGTGAGATCAGTTGGTGATAATTCCAACTATGTTTTTTCCTTCTAAAAAGGGTTTCCACGTAAAAGGATTGTTATTTTTGTGTTGTTTATGTGTTGATTCTTTATGTGTTATTCTTCTATGTTATATTTACTTTTACATGTTTAATGTGCAAGTTTATGAAAATATTTTGTAGATCTATAGTTGCATTGATTCACCCCTCCCCCCACCTCGTAATGCCTTATAACATTAAAAATTGGTATCAAATACATGTACCCTTGAAGAATCCTAAAAGCTTGGGGAAGATCCTTAAGGAAGACATGGATAGTTTGAGATATCAAAGACAACTTGAAAATAAACTTGTAGATGTTGAGGATTTCATTGACCGATGGAAAGACCAACTCAAGCAATCAAGATCCGAGAGACAAGATCTTGTTGAACAATTGAGTGAAATAAAAGGTTTTATTGAACAATTATCTAAAGGTATTGGATCTGAGGAGTCTCAAGAAGCTTTGGAAGAATTATCTCATGAGAATGTGTAGCTACATAAAGATAGGAAGAAGAACAAAAGAGACCTAGAATATTTGTCAATTATACTGGGGGAAGAAATGGAAGCAAGAAAGATAGAAGAAGAAGCAAGGAAAATTGTAGAGGAATCCCTTAAAGCCAAAGTTGAATATGTAAAAGATAAGATTGATGAGATTTTAAAATATAAACAAGAATTTGGTACATTTCATGCACAAATACATGATGCAAATGAAGAGAATTAAGAATCCCTAAGGGAGAATGAAAATATGAGGAAAGAAAATGAGAAACTAAAAGGTCAGCTAAAGGATGAAAATGATTTACTCAAGAAATTTAATGAAAGATCTGCAAAGCTAGATGAACAACTAAAGAATCAAAGAATGCATGGAGAGAGATGTGGATTAGGATACACCAATTATGAGGTTGGTGAATCTTCAGGTACCAAGATGGCCATACAAGATGATAAATATGCACCTAAGGTGAATAAAAGGAAACCTAGTAAGAGATACTATAAACTAGTTTGTTTCAATTATCATAAGGTTGAACATAAAGTTAATGTATGTATGAAAAATATCTGATCTAGTATTCCAAGCATCATACCTAATGCTAGATCAAATATTTTTTATGGATACTATTACAATTGAAACATATACGGTCATAGAGCTAATGAGTGTAGGACAAGAGTGAACAATCAGAGGCCATAAGTAACTGGAAGAATGAGAATAGGTAGGATGTTACATACTCACATTGTCATAACTATGGTCACATGGTGATCGACTACAGATTGAGGACCAATAGAGGCAATACAAGACCTTGGAGATCAATCGGTATGGCATGTTTGTTGGAGATTTGCCAACAGGCCAGTACCGACTGCATGTTTGTCATTGATGAAAACATATGTAAAGTAATATGTGAGGAAGTCTTATGTAGTAAGCTTTCAATATATGTAGCATGGACATGATATTGATCAACATGATATCATGGGTGTAGAGATTAACTATTAGTATAGACAGTTATATAGTAGCTTGTGTCAGCAGTGTTCCTAACAAAGTAACAGGTAGTGTTCTATGCATGGTTGTCTGTACAATTATCATGGAGCCTTGCACACTTGGATATGTGTTGAAGACATGTTAGTGATGTTTTAGATATGGACACATAGTTTTTTGATGAGTATAAGTGAAGTTATGCAGTTGCTATTCGTGAGCAGCAGTTTCTTGTGTTTATTCAAAAGAGCTGACAGAGATTTTATTGGTTCTTGAGTTGCACCTATCTATAGGGTATGCGCCCTAGGAATAAAGCTTGGAAGAGAGTTATTGATTTTTGGTTAAGAGCACATGAGTTAATTAAGCTTACAGAGAAAGTTCCAGTTATTTTGGTAGAGCCGATAGTGTGTAGTGTGCATCTACAATTATCTTATTGGACAGGTCTTAGAATGTGTTGCGTGCATAGTAGAGCTGACATAATTTTTTTTGGAGTTTGTTATGGTTTCTCTAATATGATTTCAAGGTGGTTCTAATAGGCTGACTTGATTATATAATTTAGAGGAAAGATATTTATAGGCAGTCATTTGTGATTGCTGAAGTGTGGTTCATGTTTGATTAAGCAGAGCATAGTAGAGTGTCCAAAATTTTGAGCCATCGGAAGAAGGTCTATGTGACCAAGTAAAGTATTTTTTCTATTCATTGGAACTGATCCAAACAATAGGTCAAAGCACAGTTCACCAAGATCTAGATATAGTGTGTATCTGTTATTTAGAAGGTTGTAGCCTTCACCCATTTGAGTAGTGAGCTCTTGGATAGTGCATCCTCTCCCCTAACAGGGAAAATTGTAAAAGACTCCTAATAGGGTCCGAACCTTGACTAGGTCTACTATACTTAATATATTGTAAAGCTACTCCTAACAGGGTAAAGGATCTTCTAACAAGGATCATTATACACTAGTACAAAATATTAGTGGTATCAAGTCTCACTGGGGTTTTTACCTATTTGGGTTTCCCCATAACCAAAATATTGGTGTTGTGTACATGTGTTCTTTCATTTTGTTTATGCTTTATGTTTAAGTATACTTAATTGGATAAAGAATTGAATCTTGTAGATAACTGAATCACCCCCCCTCTCAGTTATCTTTTGGGACTATTCCTAACAATTGGTATCAGAGCCAAGTGCCTTGGAGAGAAAATTTTAATAGCTTGAGGTTGATCAGATGGCATACTTTAGGAAAGAAATTCCTAAGTTTGATGGAGAGAATTATCTTGATTGGAAGAACAAGATGGTGACCCATTTGCAATGCATTTCTTTTGAAGTTTTTAATGTAACTATAAAATCAGCCAAGATTCCTACTTTAGAATACCTTGCAAAAGATGATGCTACTGACACACAAAAGGAATTGTTTCATTAGAATGCTATAGCTAAAGAAGCCCTTATCAACGCCCTATTTGATGGTGAATTTTCAAAAATTTAAAAGGTGGATACAACCCATAAAATATGGAAGTACCTAGAAGACATATTTGAAGGAGACAAACAAGCAAAGGATGCATGTAGAAAGACATGGGAGAAAAGATACAATGCTTTAGAGATGTTGCTTGAGGAAAATATCAGAGCTTATAATCAAAGAATCAATGAAGCAGTTGCTAGAATCAGGGACAATGGTGGAGAGATTTTAGAGGACGACATTATGGAAAAGTTAATGAGTACTCTCACTCTAGAATATGAAAGCAAGATCAACATCTTTGATGAGACCATGAAGCTTACATCAAATTTCAAGAGAGAGACTTTGATCACCAAAATCTCAGCCTTTGAGATTTCAAGATTGTAGACAGAACCAAAGAGTGAGATAACCTTCAAAGAAATAGTTCATGATAAGAAATTTGCAAACACTTCTGATAATTTTGATGATGATGATGATGAGAAAATATTAGATGATTTTATTGCTATGATATCCAAAAGAGAAAAGAAAGGAAAAGGAAAATATGAAGGTCAATTACCATTTAAGTGCTTTTCATATAATAAGATTAGTCATTTTGCATCTAAGTGTCCCACTAGAGCTATAAAGTTCAAGAAGGATTACAAGCCTAAGTATTCTAAGGAATGCTACTATGTTAGAGATGGAGTTTCAAATGAAGAATCTGGTGAAGAAGAAATAGGATTCATTGCTATTATAGACAAAATGAATAACAACACAATTCATGAAGATGAGAAAGAGAATCAAGAGCTAGCATTGATTTCACAAGTTGGCATAAGGACAGACTAGATTATAGATACTGGTTGTTCATATCACATGGGAGGTGATAAAGATAGGTTTGTTCATTTCGACAAATACAATGGTGGTATGGTCAGATTTGGAGACAACACTCCTAAATCAATAGTTGGTAGAGGAGCCATCACTTTGGATGGAAATAATAGTACTCATGATGTTATTTATGTTGATGGTTTGAAACATAACCTTCTCAGTGTTGGATAGTTACTTGGAAAAGGATATCAGTTGGAGTTCAAAGATGACAAATGCATCATTAACAACAAAGATAGTGTTATGATTACATCAAGTTCAAAGATAAGAGGTAAAGTTTTTGAACTCAATTCAAAAGCAAGTTGTTTTTATGCTAAAGTTGCTGACAGTTGGTTGTGGCATAAAAGACTATGTCATATCAATTTTGATAACATAGTAAAGATAAGTAATGTTAAGGTAGTAAGAGATCTACCTAGCATAGCAAAGCTAGTTGATACTATATGTAGGGAACGTGTGATGGGGAAGCATGTGAGAAATTCATTCAGGAGAAAGCAGAATTCAGCAGAGAACAAGTTGGATCTGATTCATACATACCTATGTGGTCCAACTCAAACAAGATCATACTATGGTGAAAGGTATTTCATTTTGTTTGTTGATGATTATACTAGGATGATGTGGGTTGCATTCTTGAAAGATAAGTTAGAAGCATTTGAGAAATTCAAAATATTCAAAGTTAAGGTTGAGAATGAATCTGGACTAAAGATAAAATGTTTGAGATTGGATAGAGGAGGAGAATTCACCTCTGACAGATTCTATGAGTACTGTGAAGAAAATGGCATAAAGAGACTATTAAGTACACCTAGAACCCCTCAGTAGAATGGAATAGCAGAGACAAGGAATATGATCATTCTTGATACAACGTGCACCATTATGATAGAAGGAAAAGTTGCACACACCTCTTGGAGAGATGCGGTCAATACAACAGTTTATACCATAAATAGAATTTAGTTGAGGCCAGGTGCTGACAAAACACCATATGAGCTATGGTTTGGTAATGTGCCCATAGTAAAATACTTCAAAATCTTTGGAAGCAAGTGCTACATCAAGAGGGATGAAGTAGTAGGCAAGTTTGATGCAAGAAGTGATGAAGGTATTTTTCTTGGTTACTCTACTAAAAGTAAAGCATATAGATGTTTCAATTTAAGAATGAAAAAGATCATAGAAAGTGCTCATGTAAAGATTGATGAAAATTTTATGATTCAAGAAAGATATCATGATTACTCACCCATGATTGAAGAAGAACCTAGACCCTCCACTAGTGAGACAGTTATTGAGGAAATGTTTTACAGTATTGATGTGTTATTCAATGACCCTGAGAAAAGTGAAGAAAATAATCCTAAGGATGATGATTTAGCATCACCTAAACTTCCAAAGTTTGAATCAAGAAATCATTCCAAGGTAGACATCATTGGAGATTAGAGCGGAAAATTCTTAACAAGATCACAAGCAAAGAACTCAGCTAGCAGTGAAGCGGTATGTTTACTATCTCAGACTGAACCTTTAAGTGTTAAAGATGCTTGTAATAATTCAGATTGGCATGATGCTATGAAAGAAGAAATTGATCAAATTATTAAGAATGACACTTAGGAACTGGTCCCAAGACCTAGTGATAAGAATGTGATTGGAACAAAGTGGATATTCAGAAACAAGATGAATGAAGATGGTACAATAGTAAGAAATAAAGCAAGATTAGTATGTAAAGGATATGCACAAAGAGAAGGCATTGATTATTCAGACACATTTTCACCTATGAGAAGATTAGAAGCTATTAAGTTGTTTCTAGCTTATGCTACAGTCAAAAACTTCAAAGTTTATCAGGTGGATGTCAAGTCAACATTCCTGAATGGAGACTTGAAAGAAGAAGTATACATTGAGCAGCCGAAAGGATTCACCTTATCAAACAGACCTGATATGGTATGCAGATTGAAGGTGGCCCTCTATGGACTTAAGAAAGCCCCTAGAGCATGGTATAAGAGACTAGATCGACACTTAACAAAGATTGGATTCAAGAAAGGAGCAACAGATTGTAATCTATTCTTTAGAGAGACAACTGAAGGTTACTACTTGTAGCTATATTTGTTGATGACATTATCTTTGGAGGTAATGACAAGCTAAGTGCAGAATTTGCCAAAGAAATGAAGAATTAGTTTGAGATGAGTATTATTGGTCCTATCAAGTACTTTTTGGGACTAAATGTGCAGCAGACAAAAAAAGGATTTTTTTATTAATCAATCAAAGTATGTGAAAGAGATATTGAGGAAATTCAAGATGGATGATTGCAAGCCAGTAGGAACCCCTATGATCACTGGATGAAGAAGATGACTCACCAGCATTAGATATACATTGTATAAGTCTATGATTGGTAAACTCATATATCTTACTCAAACTAGACCTGATATTTCCAATGCAGTTGGTGTAGTTGGAAGATTTGCAGTAGAACCTAAACAAAGTCACCTCATGGCAGTAAAAAGAATATTTAGATACTTGCAGGGCACTATAGATTATGGTCTATGGTATCCTAATTTAGAAAATGTTGAGCTTCATGTGTACATTGATGCAGATTGGACAAGATGTGTTGATGATAGAAAGAGTACATTAGGTGGAGCAGTTTTTCTTGGTGATAGACTTGTCACTTGGACAAGAAATAAATAAAATTGTATTTCTTAGTCAACAGCAGAAGCGGAGTATGTTGCAGTAGCCTTGAATTGTTCTACAATTGTTTGGATCAAACAGATGATAAAGGATTTTGGAATTCAAATTGATTATCCTATTTTTATTCATTGTGATAACACTAGCACTATCAATATGTCAAAGAACCCTATGATGCATGCAAATAAAAAGAAAATTGAGATAAAGTATCACTTCCTAAGAGAGAAAGTGGAAGAGAAAGAAGTCAAGTTGGACTATGTGAGTACTAAAGATCAGTTGGTAGATATATTCACAAAGCCCTTGCCTAAGGATACTTTTGAGTATCTCAGGGAGAAGTTGGGAGTCATTCCCTTCCCTAATTTTGCTTAGAAGAAAGAAGGAAAGGCATCAGTCCTCAGGGACTGGTGGAAGGTTAACTACTCTACCTCAGGAGTAGTACTAGTGCTTATAATGAATGGTACCCTTTTCCATTAATGTCAAAGGGGGAGTAATATACAGAGTCATAAAAAATAGAAGTAAAAAGAGGAGTAATATACTTAGGGGGGGCATCATTCAGTTACAACAATAGTACAATTGATGAAATGGAGAATATTAGAAAATATTTTAGCAGTTGGAGGATTCATCTAGGGGGAGTTTTGAAGAGGAAATGGAGAATTTATAAAAGAAATGTTCATTTGGGTTGGTGGTGGTTTTTCATTCCACATGTTTCCATCAATACCAAAGGGGGATATTGTTGGAGATTTGCCAGCGGACCAATACCAACTGTATGTTTGTCATTGATGACAACATATGGAAAGTAGCATGTGAGGAAGTCTTATGTAGTAAGCTTTCAGTATATGTAGCATGGACATGATATCATCATGATATCATGGGTGCAAAGGTTAACTATTAGTATAGACAGTTATATAGCAGCTTGTGTTAGTAGTGTTCCTGATAGAGTAACAGGCAGTGTTCTATGCATGGTTGTCTGTACATTTATCATGGAGCCTTGCGCACTTGGATATGTGTTGAAGACATGTTAGTGATGTTTTAGTTAGGGACGTATTGTCTGTTGCTGAGTAGAAGTGAAGTTATATAGTTGCTATTCACCAGTAGCAATTTCCTGTATTTATTTAGAAGAGCTAACAAATATTTTATTGGTTCTTGAGTTGCGCCTATCTTTAGGGTATGTAACCTAGGAGTTAATCTTGGAAGAGAGTTATTGATGTTTAGTTAAGAGTGCATGAATTAATTCAGCTTACAAAGAAAGTTCCAGTTGTTTTGGTAGAGCCGATAGTGTGTAGCATGCATCTACAATTATCTTATTGGATAGGTCCTAGAATGTGTTGCGTGCATAGTAGAGCTGACAGAATGTTTTTTGGAGTTTGTTATGGTTTCTCTAATATGATTTCAAGGTGGTTCTAACAAGCTAAATTGATTATATCATTTACATGAAAGATATTTATAGGCAGTCATTTTTTATTGCTGAAGTGTGGTTCATGGTTGATTAAGCAGAGTAGAGCAGAGTGTGCGAAGTGTTGAGCCATCAGAAGAAGGTTTATGTGACCAAGTAAAGTATTTGTCTTATTCATTGGAACTGATCTAGACAATAGATCAAAGCACAGTTCACCAAGATCCAGATATAGTGTGTATCTATTATTCAGAAGGTTGTAGCCTTCACCCATTTGAGCAGTGAGCTCTTGGACAGTGTGTCCTCTCCCCTAACAAGGACAATTGTAAAAGACTCCTAATAGGGTCTGACCCTTGACCAGGTCTACTATACTTAATATATTGTAAAGCTACTCCTAACAGGGTAAAGGATCTTCTAACAAGGATCATTATACACTAGTACATAATATTAGTGGGTATCAAGTCCCACCGGGGTTTTTACCTACTTGGATTTCCCCGTAACCAAAATATTGGTGTTGTGTTCATGTGTTCTTTCATTGCATTTATGCTTTATGTTTAAGTATACTTAATTGGATAAAGAATTGAATCTTGTAGATAACTGATTCACCCTCCCCTCTTAGTTATCTCTTGGGACTATTCCTAACAATGTTTTCACTATCGTAAGATAGGTCACATTGCAAGGTTTTGTAGAGAAAGGAACAATAAGGTGAACCAAATAGTTAATTAGTCTCATAAGAAAAAGGAAAGAAAATTATGAATGTTTAAGAGACTAGAAGGAAGATGAATCAGATCTGGGAAAAGAAGAGTGAGATAAAATCATCAAAAGGATTTGCATCTTCATCAGGTGTGGATAATTCATCATCAAACTAAGTCATCTTTGACTTAGGGCAAGAAATAGTTTTTAAATCTATTGAAGAACACCCTAGATGCATGTTTGGTAAGTTTTATTTTCATGATTAGATGAATATGGTTGTTTTGTAGTATGGTATAATATCTTGGTGAACTACATGAAGATTTGGATAACCGCTAATAAGATCTGTGAAGGTATATATTATTTGTTTTCAATCAGTGATGTATTTAATGCTTAAGAGTGGTGGAAGATAAAAGGTGATCTTAGATCTTATTTTGCACCTAAACATTCAAGTGCTATAGCCAAAAGAGACAAAAGTGAAGTTTGAATAGACTAACAGTGATTGAAGTGACTATAGAAGATTTTGAAGTGATTTTGGTGAAGAAACTTATGAGGGCCTGCACAAGTCATCGTGCGTTGACTCAAAAGGTATTTATTGGAGATCTCTAAGCTTGAAATCTACTATTTTCAATATGGATACTCCTATTATTGTATGTTTCATATGGAGGATGTAAAATCATAAATTCATTGTAAGATCAAAGATTTGGGTGAAAATCACATACAATCACTGTACACAGATTTGTGCAAAGATTTGGTATTGAAAGATGAATACAAAGTGAACATAGACAAGGGTTTTGAGCATGCAGTTCACCTTACCTTTGACATTGAGGTAGAATAGATTAGATGTGTTGAAAAGCATTCATGAAAAATTTATATGGCTTGATTGAACCTACAAGATTACTAAAGAGGCCATTCACGTAGTAATAGGTTTTTGTGCTACTCGATAAGTACCACAACTAAGATCTATCCAAAAAGATGTAGTCACAGAATTGACCAAATTAAAATGGGACAAGCATGTGATAATAATCAATGATATCTTAGATGAGGCATTTAGCTTTTCATCCATGGTGATTGGATAAAAAGTATTTCACTCAAGAAGAATCAACAATGTGCCTACTACTATGAGTCAAAGTACATGCAAGATGGTAAAGGAAAATGAAGAGTATGATTTGTTCTCTATGATGAGACACTAGTTCTTCCTAAACATGTAGAAGATCAAGAAAGACAAAAGTTAGGTATTTAAGTATAGTTAATTTCTTGTAGGTCTATTTTTCTACTTAAAAAATTTATTACTTGGTATTGTAAATTAGGTAGATGGTACTCCAGTTGTGATTCAAATAGAAAATTGTGTTAATATGCTCGCTAGTCAATTTTCTAAGAAGATATGGGGATATTTCAAGGATTTGTAGAAGACAATGCATGAAAGGGAAAGAATTCCATCTCATATTATTGAAAAATATAAGGATGACATATGTTTCATGGTTGATACTAATATATGTTAGATGGAGGCATTACTACCTAGGACATTTTGGGCTATGCCCATGGATCACAAGCTAGAAGTTGATTTAGCCATTTCTTGTGCTGATGAGATACTAAAGAATCCCATTGATCCTAATGTAAAGAGATTTGGAACATATAGCGATAAATATCTTGAAGTTGCAGATACATTGAATGTACTAGTGATTGAGAAGAAAGTTAAAAAGGAGGTTGAATAGTTATTTAGATAGAAAGGCTTCACATAGGAAGCTATTGAAAAGAAAGAGGTATATCTAATGGTGAGAAAGATGGAACTTTAGCTACAACCATTGTGGATGAAGATGTAGAATTTTATTCTTCTACAATTGATAGAGCTTCAACCAGTAGATAGGCAAGGAGTGAAATAACAGTTAAAAAGGAGAAACCTTGTCCTCTAGCCAAGATCCTTGTGAGGAGAAAAATAAGGTCAACTATACCTAAGGCCACAAAGACAAAGGAGGATACTAAAACAAAGGTTGCTAGAAAGAGGAAGAAAGAGAAAGAAAATAGATACAAATAATTTCAAGAGGAAGTTGAAGGAGTAGAGTAAGAACAAGAGTAGAAAGAACTCAAGGTTCAAGGTAACAAGTATAAGGTGGTTGGTGCCCATACCACTAAATTTTTCAAGCCTGACTTTACTAAGTTTATTTCCATTGATAAAATTATCGATGAAGTAAAGAACTGGGTGTTAGGAATAGTCCCAAGAGATAACTCAGAGGGGGGGGGTGAATTAGTTATCTACAAGTTTCAATTCTTTATCCAATTAAGTATACTTAAACATAAAGCATAAACACAATGAAAGAACACTTGAACTCAACATAATATTTTGGTTACGGGGAAACCCAAATAGGTAAAAACCCCAGTGGGAATTAACACCCACTAATATTCTACACTAGTGTATTATGATCCTTGTTAGAAGATCCTTAACCCTGTTAGGAGTTGCTTTATAATAAATTTAGTACAGTAGACTTGGTCAAGGGTCAAAACCTGTTAGGAGTCTTTTACTATTTTCCCTGTTAGGGGAGAGGATGCACTATCTGAGAGCTCACTGCTCAAAGGGGTGAAGGCTACAACCTTCCGAATGATAGATATACACTACATCTGGATCTTGGTGAATTGCACTTAGACCTACTATTTGGATCACTTCTAATGTATAGCACAAATACTTTACTTGGTCACATAGACCTTCTTCTGATGGCTCAACACTTCACACACTCTTCTCTGCTCTACTTAATCAACCATGAACCACATTCAAGAAATCACAAATGACTGCCTATAAATATCTATCCTCTAAATGAAATAATCAAGTCAGCCTATTAGAACCACCTTGAAATCATATTCTGGGACCTATCCAATAAGATAATTGTAGACGCACGCTACACACTATTGGCTCTACCTAAACAACTGGATCTTCCTTCTCAAGCTGAATTACTTCATGCACTCTTAATCAAACATCAATAAATATTCTCTAAGCTTAACTCCAAGGGTGCATACCCAAAAGATAGGTGCAAATCCAAAACCAATAAAATCTTTGTCGGGTCTCCATAACACAAGAAACTACTACTGGTGAATAACGATTGCATAACTTCACTTCTACTAAATATCAGACTATGCATCCATGACTAAAACATCACTAACATGTCTTCAACACATATCCAAGTGCACAAGGCTCCATGATAAATGTACAGACAACCATGCATAGAACACTGCCTATTGTCATCAATGACAAACATACAGTCTGTACTAGCCTGCTGGCAAATCTCCAACAATCTCCCCCTTTGGCATTGATGGCAACATGTGGAATGAAAAACCACCACCAACCCAAATGAACATTTCTTTTATAAATTCTCCATTTCCTCTTCAAAACTTCCCCAAAGATGAATCATCCATCTGCTGCAATATTTTCCAACATTCTCCATTTCCTCAACTAAACTGCTATCATAATTGAATACTGCTCCCCCTTAGTATATTACTCCTCCTTTTTACTTCTATTTTTCATGACTATATATTACTCCCCCTTTGACATCAATGGAAAAGGGTTCCATTTATTTTAAGAACCAGTACTACTCCTGAGGTAGAGTAGTCAACCTTCCATCAGTCCCTGAGGAATGATGCCTTTTCATCTTTCTTTTAAGTAGAATCAGGGAAGGGAATTACTCCCAACTTCTCCCTGAGATACTAAAAAGTATCCTTAGGCAAGGGCTTTGTAAATATATCTTCCAACTGATCTTTAGTACTCACATAGTCCAACTTGACTTCTTTCTCTGCCACTTTCTCTCTTAGGATGTGATACTTGATCTCAATGTTTTTTTGTCTTTGCATGCATCACAGGGTTCTTAGACATATTGATAGTGCTAGTGTTATCACAATGAATAACAATAGGATAATCAATTTGAATTCCAAAATCCTTTATCATCTACTTAATCCAAACAATTGTAGAACAATTCAAGGCTGCTGCAACATACTCCACTTCTGTTGTTGACTGAGAAATATAATTATGTTTCTTGCTTGTCCAAGTGACAAGTCTATTACCAAGAAACACTTCTCTACCTGATGTACTTTTTCTATCATCTATGCATCCTGCCCAATCAGCATCAGTGTATACATGAAGCTCAACATTTTCTAAATTAAGATACCATAGACCATAATCTATAGTGCCTTGCAAGTATTTGAATATTCTCTTTACTGCCATGAGGTGACTTTTCTTAGGTTCTACTGCAAATCTTCCAACTATGCCAACTACATTGGAAATGTCAGGTCTAGTCTGAGTAAGATAAATAAGTTTTCCAATCATAGACTTATACAATGTTATATCTACTTCTGGAGATTCATCTTCTTTTGTAAGCTTACATCCAGTGATCATAAGTGTTCCTACTAGCTTGCAATCATCCATTTTTAATTTCTTCAATATCTCTTTCACATACTTGGACTAATTAATAAAAATTTCTTTTTCTGTCCGTTGCACATTTAGTCCTAAAAAGTATTTGATAGGACCAATCATACTCATCTCAAACTCATTCTGCATTTCTTTGGCAAATTCTACAATTAGTTTTTCATTACCTCCAAAGATAATGTCATCAACAAATATAGCTACAAGTAGTAAACCTTCAGATGTCTCTCTAATGAATAGATTATAATCTGCTGCTCCTTTCATTAATCCAATCTTTGTTAGATATCCATCTAGTCTCTCATACCATGCTCTAGGGGCTTTGTTAAGTCCATAGAGGGCCTTCTTTAATCTACATACCATATCAGGTCTGTCGGATAAGGTGAATCCTTTTGGCTGCTCAATGTATACTTCTTCTTTCAAATCTCCATTCAGGAATGCTGACTTGACATCCATCTGATATACTTTGAAGTTTTTGACTCTAGCATAAGCTAGAAACAACTTGATAGCTTCTAATCTGCTCACAGGTGCAAATGTGTCTGAATAATCAATGCCTTCTCTTTGCACATATCCCTTACATACTAACCTTGCTTTATTTCTTACTACTGTACCATCTTCATTCATCTTATTTTTGAATATCCACTTTGTTCCAATCACATTCTTATCACTAGGTCTTGGGACTAGTTCCCAAGTGTCACTCTTAACAATCTAATCAAGTTCTTTTTTCATAGCATCATGTCAATCTAAATCATTACAAGCATCTTCAACACTTAAAGGTTCAATCTAAGATAGTAAACATACTGCTTCACTATTAGTTGAGTTCTTTGCTTGTGATCTTGTTAAGACTTTGCCGCTTTGATCTCCAATGATGTCTTTCTTGGAATGGTTTCTAGATGTAAACTTTGGAACTTTAGGTGATGTAGACTCATCAGCCTTAGGAGTACCTTCTTCACTTGTCTTAGGGTCATTTAATAACACATCAATACTATCAAACATTTCCTCAATAACTATCTCACTAGTGGAGGATCTAGATTCTTCTTCAATCATTGGTGAGTAATTATGATATCTTTCTTGAACCATAAATTTTCATCAATCTTAACATCAGCACTTTCAATGATCTTTTTCAATCTTAAATTGAAACATCTATAAACTTTACTTTTAGTAGAGTAATCAAGAAAAATACCTTCATCACTTCTTGCATCAAACTTGCCTACTACTTCATCCTTCTTGATGTAGCACTTGCTTCCAAAGATTTTGAAGTATTTTACTATGGGAACATTACCAAACCATAGCTCATATGGTGTTTTGTCAGTGCCAGGACTTAATTGAATTCTATTGATGGTGTAGACTGTTGTATTGACTGCATCTCTCCAATAGGTCTATGCAAGTTTTCCTTCAATCATGATGGTGTGCAATGTATCAAGGATGATCCTATTTCTTGTGTCTGTAATTCTATTCTACTGAGGAGTTCTAGGTGCACTTAACTATCTCTTTATGCCATGTTCTTCACAGTACTCATAGAATCTGTCAGAGGTGAATTCTCCTCCTCTATCCAATCTCAAGCATTTTCTCTTTAGTCCAAATTCATTCTCAACCTTAGCTTTGAATATTTTGAACTTCTCAAATGCTTCTGACTTATCTTTTAAGAACGCAACCCACATCATCCTAGTATAATCATCAACAAAAAAAATGAAATACCTCTCACCATAGTATGATCTTGTTTGAGTTGGACCACATAGGTCTATATGAATCAGATCCAACTTGTTCTCTATTGTATTTTTCTTTCTTCTAAATTAATTTCTCACATGCTTCCCCATCACACATTCCCTGCATATAGTATCAACTAGTTTTGCTATGCTAGGTGGATCTCTTACTACCTTTACATTTGTTATCGTCACTATGTTATCAAAATTGATATGACATAGTCTTTTATGCCACAACTAGCTGTCATCAACTTTAGCAACAAAACAACTTGCTTCTTAATTGAGTTGGAAAACATTACCTCTTGTCTTTGAGCTTGATGCAATCATAACACCATCCTTATTGTTAATGATGCATTTGTCATCTTTGAACTCCAACTGATAACCTTTGCCAAGTAACTATCCAACACTAAGAAGGTTATGTTTCAAACCATCTACATAGAGAACATCATTAGTACTATTATTTCCATCCAAGGTGATGGCTCCTCTACTAACTATGGGTTTAGGAGTTTTGTCTCCAAATCTAACAATGCCACCATTGTATTTTTCCAAATGAAAAAACCTTCCTTTATCACCTATCATGTGATGTGAACAACCACTATCTATAATCTAGTATGTCCTTATATCAGCTTGGTAAAGCAATGCTAGCTTTTTCTCCTCTTTCTCATCTTTATGATTTGTCTTGTTATTGATTCTATCTATAATAGTAATGAATCCAATTTCTTCTTCACCCAATTCATCATCTGAAACTCCATCTCTAGCATAGTAGCATTCTTAGAGTACTTAGGCTTGTAATCCTTTTTTAACTTTCTAGCTCTAGTAGGACACTTAGATGCAAAGTGACTGATCTTATTACATGAAAAGCACTTAAATGGCAATTGACCTTCATATTTACCTTTTCCTTTCTTTTCTCTTTTGGAAATCATAGAAATGAAATCATCTAGATTTTTCTCTTCATCATCATCATAAAAATTACCAGAAGTGTTTGCAGATTTCTTACCATGAACTGTTGCTTTGGAGGCTCTCACTTTTAGGTTATGTCTTCAATCTTGAAATCTCAAAGGCTAAGATTTTGTTGATCAAGGTCTCTCTCTTGAAATTTAATGTAAGATACATGGTCTAATCAAGGATGTTGATCTTACTTTCATATTCTAGAGTGAGAGTGGTCATTAACTTGTCCATAATGTCCTCCTCTAAAATCTCTCCACCATTGTTTCTGATTCCAACAATTGCTTCATTTATCCTTTGATTGTAAGCTCTAATATTTTCTTCAAGAAATATCTCTAATTCATTTTATCTTTTCTTCCATGTATTTCTGCGCGCATCCTTTGCTTGTTTGTATCCTTCAAATATGTCTTCTAGGTGCTTCCATATTTTGTGGGCTGTATCTACCTTTTTTATTTATGAAAAGTCACCGTCAGATAGGGCCTTGATAAGGGCTTCTTTAGCTATAGCATTATGATGAAATAATTCCTTTTTCTTATTAGTAGCATCATCCTTTGCAAGGTCTTCCAAGGAAGGGATCTTGACTACTTTCATACTTACATTCAAAAACTTCAAAATCAATGCACTGCAAATGAGTCACCATCTTGTTCTTCCAATCAAGATAATTCTCTCCATCAAACTTAGGACTTTCTTTCCTGAAGTATGTCATCTGATCAACCTCAAGCTATTAAAATTTCTCTCCGAGGCACTTGGCTCTGATACCAATTGTTAGGAATAGTCCCAAGAGATAACTGAGAGAGGGGGGGGGGGGGTGAATCAGTTATCTACAAGTTTTAATTCTTTATCCAATTAAGTATACTTAAACATAAAGCATAAACACAATGAAAGAACACTTGAACTCAACACAATATTTTGGTTACGGGGAAACCCAACTAGGTAAAAAACCCGATGGGAATTAACACCCACTAATATTATGCACTAGTGTATTATGATCCTTGTTAGAAGATCCTTAACCCTGTTAGGAGTTGCTTTACAATATATTTAGTATAGTAGACCTGGTCAAGGGTTAGACCCTGTTAGGAGTCTTTTACAATTGTCCCTGTTAGGGGAGAGGATGCACTGTCTGAGAGCTCATTGCTCAAATGGGTGAAGGCTAAAACCTTTTGAATGACAAATATACACTATATCTGGATCTTGGTGAGCTACACTTAGACCTACTATCTAGATCAATTCCAATGTATAACACAAATACTTTACTTGGTCACATAGACCTTCTTCTAATGGCTCAACACTTCACACACTCTGCTCTGCTCTACTTAATCAACCATGAACCACATTTAAGAAATCACAAATGACTGCCTATAAATATCTATCCTCTAAATGAAATAATAAAGTCATCCTATTAGAACCACCTTAAAATCATATTAGAGAAACCATAACACACTCTAATAAACATTCTATCGGCTCTACTATGCACGTAACACATTCTGGGACCTATCCAATAAGATAATTATAGACACACGCTACACACTGTCAGCTCTACCAAAACAACTAGATCTTCCTTCTCAAACTGAATTACATCATGCGCTCTTAACCGAACATCAATGACTCTTCTCTAAGCTTAAATCCAAGGGCACGTACCCAAAAGATGGGTGCAACTCCATAACCAATAAAATCTCTGTCGACTCTCCTGAATAAATACAGGAAACTGCTACTGGTGAATAATGACTACATAACTTCACTTCTACTAAATATCAAACTATGCATCCATGAATAAAACATCACTAACATATCTTCAACATATATCCAAGCACGCAAGGCTCCATGATAACTGTACAGACAACCATACATAGAACACTGCATGTTGCTCTATTAGGAACACTACTGACACCAACTGCTATATAATTGTCTGTACTAATAGTTAACCTTTGCACCCATGATATCATGCTGATATCATGTCCATGCTACATATGCTTAAAGCTTACTACATAAGACTTCCATGCATGCTACTTTCCATATGTTGTCATCAATGACAAGCATATAGTCTATACTTGCCTACTGAAAAATCTCCAACAGTGGGGTATACTTGCTAGTGTCAACAAGTATTATGACAATTTTAATGAAGAAGATCAAAGGAAAATTGAAGATGTTATTATAGAAAGTATGAATAAGTTTAGTCGGGTCCTTATACAATTGCAAGGATAAATTCCTACTTCCTTATATGGTAAAATTTAAGCTAGATGGAAGGGATATTTGAAGAAAGACAAAGAATTGATTGGGTATGTCTTAATGAATTTAAAGTCTAAGCTAACAAAAAAGGAGACAAGGAAATCTTAGATAAGGTTAGACCAACATTTAAGACTAAGACAAGAGTTTCAAGACTACAAATTGGTGATTCTCAATTAGTGCAAGATGAAACATTGAATATCTTGAAGAAGAACTTAGGTCTTGTAGAGGATGAAGAACCTATTAAAGTGGAAGAGGAATAGAAAAAAGGAGAATAGAGTGAGAAACAAGATTTTATATCTCTTACTAATGAAGGATGGACCATAAATTGTGTGAAGGTCACACTTGATAAAAATATTCACAATGAGCTTGAGGATACTATGGATACCATTGGTGATGTTTTGGTCATGGATTTTCCTAAAGAACAAAGGGACACTATAGAGAAATAGGAGGAAGCACCTAAGGACACTCAAGATCAACAAGAAAAGGAGACAGAGAATTGAGGAATTAGTCAAGATATGACCAAAGATACATTGGTTGAACAACAACAGGTACTGATAATGGAAGCAATAGGTGGAGATTAAGAAGATAAAGATGAAAATATACACACCATTAAAGGCCATATCGATTTGATTTCTATGAGTCCTAAGGAAATCATGGATCTTACCATATCTATTAAGTCCAAAGTATAGAAGGAAAAAAAGAAATAGGAATCACATGTTATCATGAATGCAAGAGCTATCCTATTTGACTTAGTGATTGATGTCCACTTTGATGAGAAGGCCACACCAATTGAATAACTAGGTCAGTTGATCATAGCTACTAGAGATAAGTTGAAAGTTATAGAGGATGCTACAACAATGAGAGCTGAGAGAGACAATGAGAGGAAGAGGTTAGAAAAATTGCTAAGGTATTCGAAAGGGTGAGTAGATATATTATCTTAGGGAGATTTATTTTTGTAAGCTCTGAAGCTTTGATGTTGATGCTTTGAATGAACTTATTCATTACATTTTTTCATAGTTGGACACAGTCAATTTTTTCTCTAAGTGCTTCCATTAGTGACAAAGGGGGATATTGTTGGCATTGACAAAGTTTTGATGCAAATCATGATGTGTTGAATATTTTAGTATTGTCATTGATGGAAAAAAGTCTTCTAGGTCGATTAGATCCATTACACTAGTGACAAAGTTGATTGCACAAGGAATCTTCTAAGTATCTAGTGTATCAGTGATAACATAATCATTCATGGTAAATGTGGTGCATGGTGATGATTTGAATAGTTATGCTGGTACAATTGAACAAGAAGAATCTATAGAGTCATGTAAACCTACATCTATGATTGCCTAAGAAGACTCAAAGTACAAATGAAGATTTGGTGGAATCATCAGTGTTATCGACAAGACCGACTAACCGGTCAAGTTGAGGTGATGAAATTGATGTAGCAGTTGGATAAGAGATAATAATTATTTTATTTTTGAATTATATTGTTGAGAGCCAACCTTGAGGATCTTGATTTACTATGTTGGCAGGATCTCTTATGAATTTTGGATGGATTTTGAAGGCCGACATTAGTAATATGTTTTGGGTTTATTTCACCAACCTAAATGTTTGAATAAGAGATAAAATTAAAGAGTAATTGAGGAAGTTATACGTTGCAAAATGATTGTGATTGTTGAAGGTGAATTTTCTATGATCATAACAGTGATTTGAGAATTACTAAAGTAGATCTATTAGGTAGAGTGTGCAACATTCAGATCATTTCTTATTGAGTTCATTATCAAGGTAAGTTCTAACAGGCTTCTGGTCAAAATGCTCTAAGAAGGTTACTCTTAATAAGGTATGAAATATCCTAATAGGTCTAAAGGTTAATTCCTTTAACCAGGTGACTCTTAGAAGGAGTTATAAAATCCCCTAATAGGGTAGTTCCTAACATGATTTTGTAATAGCTTCTAACTAGGCTATAGATGCTCTTGATTGGTTATACCCTTAGCAGGGTGTTGTAATGCTCCTAATAGGGTAGATCTTATTGGTGCACTAGTGAGATTAGTGGGTGATAATTCTCACCATGTTTTTTCTCTCTAACAAGGGTTTCCACTCAAAAAGATTGGTGTTTTTGTGTTGGTTATGTGTGGATTCTTTGTGTTATGCTTCTATGTTATATTTACTTTTTCATGTTGTTTAATATGAAATATTATGAAAATATTTTGTAGATTTGTGGTTCCACTAATTCACCCCCCCTCCTAGTGCCTTATAACATTAACATTATTGTCACTCTTTGAGGGAAAGATACTATTTATATATGGTAAAGTATAATCATTTTTAGGCTTGTAACATCATGTTTTTTTTCACATTCTAGATAAGGAGGGAAATATGAAGAGTATTGATGATTGGATGGGAAAAATTAACCTCATTTCTTTAAATATTAAGACAATGATATTAATTGATAAAGACACACACACACACACACACACACACAGATATATATATATATATATATATATATATATATATACATATATATACGTATATATACATATATATATATATATATACATATATACATATATACATATATACATATATATATATATATACATATATACATATATATACATATATACATATATATATATATATATATATATATATATATATATATATGTATATATATGTATATATATATATATATATATATGTATATATATATATATATGTATATATGTATATATATATATATGTATATATGTATATATGTATATATATATATATATATATATATGTATATATATATATATATATATATATATATATATATATGTATATATGTATATATGTATATATATATATATGTATATATGTATATATATATATATATATATATATATATATATATATATATATATATATATATATATATATATATATATGTATATATATATGAGCTTAATGAGATCATTGACGCTATGTACAAATTTGAAAGAAGTTCTACAAAAATTATCTTTGACTCTCATGCAATAACTAATGCTAAGTGGAGGGAAGTTGTTGCATAGGTAGAGGACTTGAAGATTTATAAGTGGTCATCAGATGGAGAGATGGAAATATTTTACTAATAAAAAGATGAACAAGTTGACGAAGAAGAAGAGTAAACAAAAAGAGGTCCCTCAATTTTGTCATTTTGTTTTTTTATTTTTGTAGATTTTTTGCTCATGTGATGATAGGGCCATATACAAACTACGAGGAATTTCCATAGCTACATGTATGGACATCTTACCTAGCTCATTTATACCACGAGTGTGCCACGTACCAAGGATTGAAGATAATAATGGATCTAAGATGAAAGACTATTACCAATGCCCTACATTCTTCTCCAGCTATCTTTTTCTTTTCTTGCAACTTGTGAGAGAAACATCAATCAACAATTGCACAGATCTTTTTTTGATTCCCTCAAGAACAAAAAAAAGAAGAAGAATCTCACTACCATCCATAGTTTTTCTGAGAAAAGTTGGAAAAGTAAATATTTTTTCTATTGAGATCTGACTTTGTAGATGATTTGAAGCTTGTTACACATCTTATGTTATAAAAGGAATACAAAGATGATGCAATACTTCTTTTAAAAATATTATTTGTATGAGCATAATAGATAAAGTGTTCTAGGTCCATAATTTTCATACCAAGTTATTGTGATATGTGCAAAATTAAATAATACAATAGAGATGATGGGATTGCAAATATCATAAGTTGTATTATTATCTTTGCATTGTATAATTTTTTTTTTGATATGAATACAATATGAAGAATATTCTTGATTCATCTCTTCTAATTTTGAATGTGTGTTATCATCTTGTGATTTCTTCCAAGGGAAGAATTAAAATTGCTTAAAATGGTATTTTTGAATTTTTTTATCCAATGTGATTCATGTTAGAGGACTAAGTAGAGGCAAGGCATTATTGGTTAGTTTAGTTTTGGCACATAATTGAAATTGTTCATCGAGTTGAATGCATTTCATAGTTTTTTTGACTCTATTACCAATCAGGTTAGGCACTAATCTAAGGTGCCATTAGGTACATTTGATGGAAAAAAATCAAAATCAGGTCAATTTACTTTCTCTTTTAGGAGTATCTAGATCTAGTTTAGTTTTATTCTCAACTATACATGAATCTATAATGGGATTAAGCATGGAAATAGTATATTAAATAAACCCATTGTAATTAATTTGAGAATCATCCACTACCAAACATTTGTAATGAGTTATATGTAATAAGTTTATCATATCTATAGATTTAAGTCATAGGAACACCCTCCTAAGTTTGGTAGTTCTCAAAATGAAGAAGGTTTGTATAACCTTGTTGAGTTGCATTATCTTGTCTTTAGTTAGTGAATAGGGTTGAGTATATTGTTAGGATATTGAAATTTATTGTCCAAGTAGCAAGAAAAATTGCTAACAATGTCTACAATATGAACCTTTCCTAGATCAAGTTATACGATGCAAATTTCTCTACATAACAACTATCTAGGAAATAATATTGATAAAATATGCCAAAACCTAGAGGGAAAAATAATAACTTGCCATTATTTTTGGGGAATGCAAGATTTTCTATAGGCTTGAATACTCCTACACTAACTAGAATGCATCTAAACTAAATCATATAGGAAAACAAAATCAAATTCATAAGAACTCAAAATCACACCTTAATAATACATATTAATATAAGAGGTGTATTTATTAATTGCATTGTATTATCATATGCATGTATTTATCATTTAAAGGCTTGACTAGTACTAAGGCTTCAATATCCTCTCTTACTTTGAAGTTAGCCCCATTGTGTATTTAAGATTTCACATCAATAATAACATATACAACCTTAAACAAAGAATATTACATTGTACATTTTCTAGACCAAATCATACCATTTAACTTTTTGTACAACAACAATATTCTTGTCTGTATTACATACAATACAATTTTGTGTACGACAACAATATTCTTATAAAACCTTTTCCACTCCACCTACAAATCCATAATTAGATATATGATGCTAATCACTTTTTTTTTAATAAATTTCTCAACTCTTCTAATTAAAATTCATTGTGGTTTTCAACTCTTGTAACTATAATTTATTACATTTTTTTATTCTTCTATCTCAGTTAATATTTTTATTGATATTATTTCATTATTTTATTCAAACAAAACCAATTAATATGTATGTTATTAGTTTATTAAAGCAAAACCAGTAGACTATAAGAAATTACACTAGGAAAGTCTATACAATCCTTGTAAGCAGCTATACCCAACTATAATTTATCTTCTCCATTCTTCTATTTCGACTAATATGTTTATTCATACCATTGCATTAGAGCTGAACCAGTATATTATAAGAAATTAGACTAGAAACATGTATATATTCTTTGTCAGCAACCATACCTCACTAAACCACCTCTGTTTAGAAAATTTGGAAATTTTCTTTTGTTTTGCATGCCTCAATCAGAGGACGCAATGATTGTTGAACTCTTTCAAATTACAAGAATGGCAGCATCCCTCAGACAAAAACTCTCAACTCAAGGCATCTTTACTATTTATATCTTTTCAAATATAATTCATTTTCTCTGTGTCCATGGATTTTGCCGTAGATTTTGTTTCAGAAGATTTCTTATCCTAACCCCACACTTATATATTTCCTGAACTGTCAAGCTGTTGGTGAGTAACAGAGCTTGTCATCAGTAACATAATTGTCTGTGTAGAGACATAACATACGGATTGCCTTTCTCTCTCCCAAATCCACTCAAGACATCCCATGTAACTCAAAATTCACATTTGGGTCCCCACAGTTTAAGATTCCTAATTGACCCATTTTTAATTTTTCAGATCCAGCCAAAACTAACCGGAAACTCACACTCTAAATTTCTCTTACTCAAAACGTTATTCTTGCATAAAAGACTCTTTGTTGCCACGTAACCATGATTCACAAGCATCACAGTTTGCCATCTTATCATCATTTTTTCTCATTCAAATACAAACATAACTATTTTTCACACAAAATAACACCATTGTATCTTGTACCAAAAACCCAATTTTGCATGGACGAGGCTATCCTTCCGAAGGATTGCACCGCCGTACCATTTTTTAAAAATCGAAAACACAGTGAAATTTTTAAAAAATTTCAGGATCCGTTCTTGTTAATCTGCTCATTCTGGATCGAAAACAACCAGAAAATTTCAAAAAAAAACACTGTATTTGTGAATTTGAAAAAAAAAAAATTCTGAATAGTGGTGCATTCCTTCGAGAGGATAGCCACCACCATTTTGCATGCTATAATGGATTTTCGTACAATTTGCACTGGTTTAATCTTCATAATCTGTTTCAATAATGCTGTAAAAATGTAGAAAAATCAATGAAAACACTTTAACTTATGCTAATTTGTATTTTACAGTTGTACCATTTTGTTTGAAGAATAGCCAAAACTTTCAAATACACCCTCTCTCTCACTCCCTTACTATGTCTCACTCATAGATGCACATTTGATTCCTCTTGATCATTTTTCAACAAGTCTTGTATAGTATAGTAGAATGATTTCTCACATATTGCATGATTTTGACTATAAATTGAACACATTGCCTTAAATTTTGTTTATTGTTAATTGAAAATTTAAAAATATATATGATTAAGAATACTTTTAAAGTGAGTTAATCCATTTTTTTGAAGAATATGATTTTTATAGATCTTATTTATATCAAATAATTAGAACTTGCTCGGTCATTATTGAACTCAATAAATATATAAATTATTTATTATTATTTACCACAATTTTTATTTGTATTATATTTAATTTTTGAATAACACTAGATTCATTTCATTAGTTGAATATCATTTCAATAACTTTCTTGAATAATTTGTTGTCTTTTATAGTATAACAATATATTATAAAATGAAGGGATTAGTAGTAAGAATGGTGCTAGGGTTTTGGGTAGAGACGAAGTTGCAAAGGAAGCGGATAAGGGAGAAGGTGATGGTGATGATGACGATGATGGTTGTGGGATTTTGGTTTTTATCCTATCATATGGTGCTTTGGTTGAGGATTTGATAGATCACGTTTGGTTGTTCTTTTTTCCCATTGGGGGATCCTCTACTACGCGTCCCTCCTTGTGGCTAGGACCCGTTTTATATGGGCTATTTTTTCTTTTGGGGTTAATGCACTCTAGCCAATGTGCTTGTGCTTTGCAACATTTGATTGTGTTCCCCATGGTGTCCCCTATTCTGGGCTTGTGGTTTGTCATTGTGTTCCCTTCTTTGGGTGTGAGAACTTTGACTTCTATTTACTATAGATTTGGCTATAGTAGTGATTACTTATGGATGTACACATATTGCAAGGGCACCCTCTACTTTGGTTGTGAGCTAGAAGATGGTCATTAAACTATAAGTCAGTATCTCAAAATAATAATTCATTGAGCTAGAAGATGGTCATTAAACTATAGGTCGGTATCTCAAAATAATAATTCATTCATATCAACACGATTTATAATACCATGAGATTATATTAGCCATGAAATTCCACAAAATGTATTCATTCATCATATGCCATATATAATCCTTTATGTTATAACATAGTTTAGGATGAAGTCTTAAAATATAGTGAGGCAAGGCAGGGGTCAAGAGAGGCCAAAGGATGGCGCACCCTAATGATCCAAGCCTACAACACACATGCGAAAGCAACAAACAACAAGAGTGAGAGAGAGAATGCCAGATCAGTCATATATTATCATCAATTTGATTCATACATGTCGGGTTGTAAGGCCTTCCCGGTTAGGGCCTGATATTACAATGAAATATAGAAGTCCTCAAACATGCGAGCATCTGTCAGAAATCTCAAATCTAATATCTACTATCTTCTATCCAAAACTAACTCCTTAAACTACCACCAAACATCTACATTTATACAAGAAGCTACCGAGTTGAGCTGGCCTTCAAATCCATAATTAATGGAAGTAACAGTCAAATCTAGGACCACACGCTTCCCAATGATGGATTCCAGCATTAATTTTGTGATCCAATATAAATGCACAAGTTGGCCACAACAGGAAATAAAACTAAACCCATCGGTAAGCAAGATAACCGAGCAGCAGATAAACAATGCCGAGCACCAGTGAATTAACCGACTGCCTAGGAGATAATCGACCACACTCGGGAACCAAAGGAAACTGATCAACTACCGACTGACTCGGTCAAAGCAGAAACTGAGCAACACGGACAAAAATCAAAATTCTTTTTGGTGACACAGGATTGCCAAGGACCCGAGATGCTCCTGCATCAAACACCTGGGGTTGTTTTGAAATGATTCTCAAAATCATTTGGTAGGTCTGGTCCAAGTTGCATCCAACTCAGACTGTGAAATCCAAGAACTGTCTTCCATCGGTATATTCTTCCACTTAACCAGATATTCCATGTACTATTTTCCTCTTGTACTTTTTCTAACTCTTTCCTTCAAAATATATTCAACTTCATCATTCTGCTTCTTAGGATATTCTGTCAGTACTGTCACTTCTTCACCATGTTCATTATACTCATATAAATCAGCAATGTTGAAAATTGGTGATATGTCCATGTCATCAGGTAACTCAATTGTAAGGAAACTGAGGTGTGGAAACAACTTCCTACACTAATCTCTAAAGGAAAGTATTGTGCAAAATCTTTTTAAACCCTTAGAATTTTAGATTCGTTAACTACTTTAACAAAGATATTGTAGCCATATACCATGCATATAGAAAATAGATAGAGAAGATTGAAACACATAAACACAAAGATATGCCAGTAGGGAAAAACCTTTCGGTAAAACAACCCCACCCCTCCAAAACCTGCACAATGTATTATCTTCAACACAAAGACTACAACATACTTGCAATGCAAGTTCTTTCAGGAATATCAAACTTATGTCTCTCCCATAGAAGCAACATCATATATATAGACTCCTCAGGACCCAACAAATACCCAAAAGAGGAGTTTGGCGTCCAACCACCAAGACCCATGCACAAAGCCACATGTACACAACTGTTACATGCAATCCCAAGAATAGGCGTCCATCCCTAGAATAGACTATGATAGCTTGTCACAAGAGAAGTGTAAGAGAATCTGTCATACCAACCTATTTTTGGCATATTCTCTTACACACACCAACCACTTCTTCTTGGGTGCCCAAATAGGCCCAAGTCATAAGATGCTCTTACACCTGTCATAACACATTCCTTAAATAGTTCTTACACATCATAGGAATCTATCATGACCATTTCAGTCATGATCTCCTTACGCACAAGATGCCGACACATCAAGTGGAGTGTCACATCAACATGCCAACTAGACATGTACACTCACACTTAATTTCATTATTTGCAAAAAATACATTTACAAAACAAATAATAAGAATAGGAATTATCCAAGGGTGAGACACCTTATTCCTAACATTCTCCTACTTGTCAAACACCTTGTAAGAGTAACAAGAACATAACAGGAACTTAACCGCTATAGGCCAAAAGGCCCATAGACTCTGAACACCATCTGAACTTCTCAGTGCCCACTAGTTTCGTTAATGCATCTGCAACATTCTTCACAATATCTACCTTCTCCAAATTTACCTTTCCATCTTCCACCATATCTCTCACAAAGTGAAACTGCACATCAATGTGTTTCATTCTGGCATGGAAAGTTGGATTCTTTACAAGGCAAATAGCGCTCTGACTGTCACACCATATAGTAATCTGTTATGCATCAACACCAACATCAGAACATAATCTCCTAAGCCAAATGCCTTCCTTACAAGCATGATTAGCAGCCATGTACTCAGCTTCTGTAGTGGACAAAGTAACCATAGGTTGTCGCTTACTCATCCAACTGATAGCACCACCAAACATAGTGAACACATAAGCACTAGTGGATCTCCTATTGTCAATATCACTAGCCCAAATTGAATCCACAAACCCATGAATACAAACTGAATGTGGAGATCCAGAAGAGTTACCATGATAACATATGGAGTAATCTGATGTACCCCTCAAATATCTGAATACTCACTTAACTGCATCCCAATGTACCCATCCAGGGTTAGCCATAAACCAACTTAGGACTCCCACTGCTTGGGCAATGTCTGGTCTAGTATAGACCATAGCATACATAAGACTACCAACTACACTAGCATAAGGTACTCTACTCATGTCCTCCACCTCACTAGGAGATTTTGGACAATCATCTACAGATAACTTTGTTTCCACAAAAATAGGAACACAAAGTGGTCTACTATCTGCCATGCTGAACCTATCTAACACAGACTTCACATACTTACTCTGACTCAACCAAAGTTTTCTAGTAGACCTATCTCTACTGATTTCCATACCCAAGATGTACCTAGGTGCCCCAAGATCTTTCATCTCAAACTGTGTTGACAACTGAGATTTAAAATCAGAAATCATACCCTTACCCTTCCCAAACAACAACATATCATCAACATATAATGCAACAATAAGAAGGTGATCATTTTCAACTCTGAAATAAACACAATGATCTAATTTCTTCAAACCACATCCTAGGAGATTACCACATCCTAGGAGATTGCTTCAAACCATATAGAGATTTCTTTAACCTGCAAACTAAGGATTCTTTACCTTTAACAATGTAGTGCTCAGGCTGTGACATATAAATCTCTTCCTCCAAATCACCATGAAGGAAAGTTGTCTTCACATCCATCTGTTCTATCTCTAAATCATATGATGTAGCAAGAGATAACAGAAATCTAATGGATGTCAACTTTGCAACAAGAGAGAATATTTCACCATAATCTATTCCCTCTACCTGTGAATACCCCTTTGCAACCAATCTAGCTTTGCACCTTTCAACACTACCATCTGCACAGAATTTCTTCTTGAACACCCATTTACAGCCAATAGATTTTCTCCCTTTAGGGAAAGGTACAAGGTCCCAAGTTTTGTTTTTCTCCAATGAAGCCATCTTGTCATCCATAGCCTCAATCCAAGAACCTGCATCTTCCATGCCCAAAGCCTCTTTCACAGATATAGGCTCATCAGTGTTAGTAATCAAAACAAAGGCACAAATGGAATCTAACATAGAATAACCAAACCTTTCTAGTTGCTTTCTTTCTCTCGTGGATCTCCTCAAGGGCTAAGGTTGAGGTTGTTCTTCCTCTTCTTCTGAACTATCAAAGCTGCTAGAGCTCTCTTCATCATTAGACCCAACATGGTCCCTCTGTTTAGTCTTCTCAGGGGTAGGAGGCAACTGAACAACATCTTTTTCCTTTTCTTTTTCATCTGGTTGTAGCACAATAGGAGAAGATGTTAGCTCTCTAAAAATAACATTTCTACTATACAACACCTTACTAGTCACAGGATCCCAAAGCTTGTATCCTTTCACACCAACACTGTAACCAATGAAAATACATTTGACAACTTTATTTTCCAACTTAGATCTTTTCTCCTTTGGAACATGTGCATAAGCTTCACACCCAAAAACATGAAGATTTCTAATTGAAGGCTTCTTACCAAACCACACCTCCATGGGTGTCTTACCAACAAGAGCTGATGTAGGAGATTTGTTAACTAGATAGCAAGCAGTGGCCACAACTTCGGCCCAAAACCTTTGTTCTAAACTAGCTCCACTAAGCATACTCCTAGCCTTCTCCATTAGTGTCATGTTCATTCTCTCTGCAACTCCATTTTGTTGTGGGGTATAAGGATTTGTCTTATGCCTCTTGATACTTCATTCTTTACAAAACTGTTCAAACTCTGCTGAGCAAAACTCACCACCATTATCAGTTCTCACACACTTAATCTTCTTACTAGTCTGATTCTCTACAAGAGCTTTAAATTCCTTGAACTGACTAAAGACTTGTGTCTTACTTTTAAGGAAATAAATCCATGTCCTTCTACTGTAATCATCTATGAAAGATACAAAAAATATAGACTTGGAGATTGAAGGAACTTTTACAGGACCAAATACATCAGAATGAATAAGATCCAAAATATTAGAAGATTTGTGAGAACTAGAGTAAAACTAAACATGATTTTGTTTACCATAGACACAGTGTTCACAGAAGTCAAACTCAAGATTGCAATCATTTAACCCCTCAACGAGGTTTTTATTCTTCAGGGTCCTAAGACCCTTCTCACCAATGTGGCCAAATCTCATATGCCACAATATCATCTTTTCTACAGGAAGCTTGCCTTCCAAAGTGTTTGCACCCTTAGGTACACTTACTACACTTCCATTGGAACCCATTGCCACAGTCTTCTTTACTACTTATTCAGATGGTGGGGATGAAGTGATAGCCACTCTCTTCTTTGAAACAGAAGAACTATTGCACTGAGCAATGCATGCTTCAAGCTGAAACAAAGTACCTCTCCTAGTACCTCTAGCGAGCACCATAGAATCTCTCATCATCTTGCATCCATCTTTCAAAAAGACAACTTGCACACCTACATCATTCAACATACTTACAAATAATAGGTTTCATGCCAAACCTGGAATGTGCATAACTCCATTGATTCCCTTTACTCGTCCATCAGGAAATCTGATAGTGACCCTTCCGCGTCCAACTATCTTCAGGTGAGAATCATCACCCAAGTACACCTTTCCACCATCAAACTCTTCATATTTCAAGAACCAATTCTGATGAGAGGTCATGTGAAAAGAAGCACCCGAGTCAACTAACCACACATCATCAGATGCATGGGTTGCCAAAGCTGTAATACAAGCATCTCCATCTTCTTGAGATTTTTCAGAAGCTGAATCTGAGCCTTTCTTATTCTTCTTCGGTTCTTTGCAGTCCCTCTGGAAGTGTCTAGTTTTATCATAGTTCCAACATTTCTCCTTGGACTTTCCAGGAGTCTTATAACTCCCACGGGATTTGGATCTACCCTTCTTTGACTTGTTGTCATTCTACTTTCCTCTGTCATTGGATCTCCCGTAAATAGCAGGGGCTTCCTTAGATGAATCCAAAGTCTTTCTTCACATCTCCTCAAATAGAAATGAAGACACCACATCATCCATACAGAATGTGATTATAGTACTTTTGAGAGCCATCACAAGATGGTCCCATGAATCTGGCAAGGAACAAAGTAGGGTCATACAATGATCCTCCTCCTCAATCTTGGCACCGGATGATGCCAACTATGAAATCAATAAGTTGAATGCGTTGAGATGATCAGTTATAGATCCTCCTTCCTCCATTCTTAAAGAATACAACTTCTTTCTTAGGAACAACTTATTCACCAAAGATTTGGCCTGATGCACAGACCCAAGCCGTTTCTATAAAGAATTTGCAATAGTCTCATCAAGAACATTTAGAAGAATGACAGCTGCTAGATAGAGTCTAATGAGACCCTTAGCCTTCTGATCCTTGACCTCCCAACCCACTTGAGATATCACTGTAGGTTTCACATCAAGTGAAGTAGCCTCCCATAGATCATGGTCTTCAAGCATGTCTTCCATCTTGAGTTTCCACAACTCAAAATTAGTGCCATTAAATTTCTCCACCTCCATTCTACTGTATGAGGAACTCGCCATCTCAATTTGCAAATAAGATTCAGAATGCTCTACAAAAAACTCCCACTCAACTTGAGATTAGCTCAAAAAACCCTACCCAACAACTAGGATCAAAAGTTGATCAGGCTCTGATACCACTTGTAAGGAAACTCAGGTGCGGAAATAGCTTCCTACACTAATCTCTAAAAGAAAGTATTGTGCAAATTCTATTTAAACCCTTACAATTTCAGATTCGTTAACTACTTTAACAAAGATATTGCAGCCATATACCATGCATATAGAAAATAGATAGAGAAGATTGAAACACATAAACACAAAGATATGCCTGTGGGTAAAAACTTTTCGGTAAAACAACCCCACCCCTCCAAAACTTGCACAATGTATTATCTTCAACACAAAGACTACAACACACTTGCAATGCAAGTTCTTTCAGGAATATCAAACTTATGTCTCTCCCATAGAAGCAACATCATATATATAGACTCCTCAGGACCCAACAAATACCCAAAAAAGGAGTTTGGCATCCAACAACCAAGACCCATGCACAAAGCAACATGTACATAGCTGTTACATGAAATCCCAAGAATAGGCATCCATCCCTAGAATAGACTATGGCAGCTTGTCATAGAATCCACCAAAAATAATGGTCAAAAGAGAAGTGTAAGAGAATCTGTCTTACGCATCATAGGAATCCATCATGACCATTTCACTCATGATCTCCTTACACACAAGATGCCGACACATCAAGTGGAGTGTCACATCAACATGCCAACTAGACATGTACACTCACACTTAATTTCATTATTTGCAAAAAATACATTTACAAAACAAATAATAATAATAGGAATTATCCAAGGTTGAGACACCTTATTCCTAACATCAATCTCATAAGCATTTCCACTATCAAATTTCCTTAGAATCTTGCAAGGTCCAAACTTCTTCATCTTCAGCTTCACATATGTTCCAATAGGAAACCGACCTTTCTTCAAATGAACCATCACTTCATCACCAACATCAAAAGTCTTATGTCTTCTTGATCTATCAGCTTTGTCTTTGTATTTCTAATTACTGTCTTCCAGCTTTAGCTTCACATCTTCATGCAATGTCTTCATATACTCAGCAAATTTTACTCATTTAGCACTTCTCTTATTCTCATCAGCAATGTCTCTCAAATTAGATATTCCTCTCAGTTGTGTGCCATTCACAATCTCAAATGGTGTCTTTCCAATACTCCTATTCATTGAGTTATTATATGCAAACTCTACTTGTGCCAACACAGAAACCCAATTACTCGATGTGTCTCCAACTAAACATCTCAAAATATTTCCCAAACTTCTATTTACAACCTCAGTCTATCCATCAGTTTGCGGGTGAAATGTAGAACTATATTTCAATTTGGTTCCAAATTTCTTCCAAAGTATTTTCCAGAAATAACCAACAAATTTACTGTCTCGGTCAATGATAATACTCCTTGGCAATCCATGCAATCTGACAATTTCCTTAAAGAAAAGATCTGCTACATGTACTGCATCTGGTGTCTTTCTACAAGGTATAAAATGTTTCATCTTAGAAAATCTATCCACAACAACAAATATAGAATCATTACCTCTTACTGTCTTCAATAAGCCAAGAACAAAATCCATACTGATATCAATCCAAGGTTTTTTAGGAACAACAATCGGTGTATACAATCTAGTATTCTAACTTACTCCTTTTGAAACTTGACAAATTCCACAACTTTTCACAAATTTTTGAACATCTCTATACAACAATGGCCAATAGTACTTCTCCTTAAGCAAATTCCATGTTTTATCAATGCCAAAATGTCCAACCAAACTACTACTGTGTTTCTCTTTTATCAAATTAGATCTCATTACTCCTCTTGGCATACACAACTAAATACCTTTGAAAAACATATCTTCCTAAATGAAATATTCATCCCATTTAGTATCCTGTTGATCTGAAATAGGTTCTCTACACTTTCTCCATGGCTCAGAAAAATCAGGGTCATTTTCATACAAACCTCCCATCTCCTCAAAACCAAGAACTTCAATTTTCATCTCGGTCATCAAAGATCTTCTTCTACTCAATGCATCGGCAACTCAATTAGTGACTCCACTCTTATGCTTTATCACAAATGTATAACTCTACAAATACTCAACCAATTTCATATGTCTCTGATTCAACTTATTCTAACTACCCAAATATTGTAAAATCTTATGATCAGTATACAACAAAAATTCACTCGGTATCAAATAATGTCTCCATTTCTTTAGTGCTTGAACAATAGCATAGAATTCTTGATCATACACAAAATATTTCCTTCTAGCATCATTTAAATTTTCACTAAAGAAAGCAACAGGTTTACCTTCTTGACTCAACACAGCTCCAATTGCACTTCCACTTGCATCACATTCTACTTGAAATACTTTACTAAAATTAGGTAATGCCAAAATAGGTAATTCAGCAACCTTCTGCTTCAGGGTCTCAAAACTTTTGTCAGCTCCATGTGTCCACTTGAACTCTCTTTTGTCTCCTCTCATAGTCTTAGTCATAGCATTACAAATTGAACTGAAATTCCTTATGAACTTTCAGTAAAAAGTTGCCAAACCATGAAATGATCTTACCTCAGTAGCATTCATAGGTGTAGGCCAATTAAAAATAGCTTCAACCTTTTCAGGATCCATCTTCAAACCATCAACTGAAATAACAAATCCCAAATACACAATTTCTTCTTTCATGAATGAACACTTTTTCAGATTTATCAACAACTTCTCTTTCAATCTCTGCAAAACTTGTCTAACATGCAACAAATTTTCTTCTCTAGTCTTACTAAATATTAGGATATCATCAAGATATACAATCACAAATTTACCCAAGAATTTCTTCAAAACCTCATTCATCAACCTCATAAAAGTACTCGATGCATTAGTTAAACCAAAAGGCATAACCAACCACTCATACAAACCTTCCTTTGTCTTGAAAGTAGTCTTCCATTCATCACCTTCTCTGATGATACCCACTTTTCAAATCAATCTTTGTGAAATACTTTGCTCCCATCAAACTGTCCATTATGTCATCCATTCTTGGTATAGGAAACCTATACTTCACTGTTATCTTATTGATTTCTCTTGAATCATTACACATTCTCCATTCTACATTCTTCTTCGGTGCCAATACAATAGGTACTGCACAAGGACTCAAACTTTTTTTGATCAAACCTTTCTCCAAAAACTCTTGAATCTATTGGTTCAATTCCTGATTCTCGGTAGATGTCAACTGATGAGGTGCCTTATTAGGTAAACTAGCTCCAGGGATTAGATCCATACAATGATCAATGATTCTTTTTGGTGGCAAACCATTAGGTACATTATCAAAAATGATATCACTATAATCGGTGAGCAACTTATCAATCTCCTCAGGGACATTATCCTCTATTTTCTTACTTAGCTTATTAGGAATCACAACAAAACATACATCATTCCTCTTCAAAGAATTAACAAACTTCCTTCCTTCCATCAAGCAAACTTTCATAGATGTGCAAACATTACTAATAGGTTCTTCCATCAATGGTAACAAGATTTGTTTCTTTCCATTAGCCACAATAGTATACTTATGCCATCTCCCATCATATATAGCATGTCTATCATATTGCCAAGGTCTACCCAACAAAATATGACAACAATCCATAGGCATGATATCACATAACACCTTATCATAGTGCTTTCCAATCTTCAAATTCACAAAATATTGTTCACTTACCAGGAGTGTATGTTCATCTTTTATCCATGAAATCTGATAGGGCTTCAGATGTACCAACCTTTCCAACTGCAATTTTGTGACCGTCTCTTCTGATGTCAAGTTCTCTGAGCTACCACTGTCAATGATTACCTTCCAAACTTTGTCAGAAACTCTACACCTGGTCTTGAACAAACTTTTCCTTACTGGATCTTCCTTCTTGCTTTCATTCCACAGTGCTCTCCATACCATTAAGTTATTTTTCTTCTCAGGTTCATTCGGTGACTCTTCTTGCACCAAAGCATTTCTACTACTACTAGCCTTCTTACTAGCTTGTGTACATTCAAAAGATCTATGTCCTTCTCCACAATTATAACAAGTTCCTCAGAAACTTCCTCTGCCATAACCACCTCGATAGTTACCACCTTTACCTCTAGAACTTTCACCTTTCCACTTGGTCTTGCCTTTGTCCAGATTTATCTTTTCTAGTTCAGATCTTCCAATTTCACCATTAGATCTATCTCTTCCTCTAGGGAATCTATCACCTCGGCCTCTCTATCTCTTCTCATTTCTCTTGTTCAATTTCTCCTCGGCTTTCAAAGAAAATTGATAAGCCTCTTAAATGTTCTCCAATTTGACCATACTAATCTCCTCTTGGATGGAAACCCTCAAACCATTCAGGTATCTACTGATTCTTTCCACATCATCTTCATCATGTCCAGATCTGATATCTAATCTATAGAATTCCTTAGTATACTCTTTTACTAAGCTATCTTTCTATCTCAAACTTTGCATTCGCCGAACTAGGTTAATTTGATAATCACAGGGTAAGAACTTTCCTTTCAATTTGTTCACCATTTTACTTCATACCTTGATTTTTTCTTTACCTTTCCTTTTTCTATCCATCTGCAAATGTTCCCACCATAAGGATGCATGACTTTTCAACATTGTGCTTGCAATTTCCACCTTCTTATCCTTAGGGATGTTTTCATACTTAAAATACTTTTCCATCTCAGTGATCCAATCCACCAATTCATCAGAATCCAACTTTCCACTATACTCAGGGGGATTGAAATGTGGTGTTGACTTTAGACTTTTCAAAGCCTTCAAAAATATTTCTTCACCTTGATCCATAATAGGAGCAGGTTCTTCTTTCACCTGTTCTTCCTCAATTTCATCATCACTAACATCTTCAAGATGTATGCCTCTTCTTTGGGTTGTCTCCACTGTTTCTAATCTAGCAACAATCTATCTTAGCATATTTTCCAATCCTAGATCTACATCTCACCTCCCATGAACCATCTTGACAACCCTCTGCAATTGCAGGTCAGATGGTAATCTGCTACCCCACAACAATCAACTAGGGCTTCAAGAGGAACCTGTAAACCTAGATCCGCCCTAATGATCCAAGCCTGCAACACATGTGGAAGAAATAAACAAGAGTGAGAGAAAGAATGCTAGATCAGTCATATATTATCATCAATTTGATTCATACATGTCGAGCTGTAAGGCCTTCCTGGTTAGGGCCTAATATTACAATGAATTATAGAAGTCCTCAAACATGCGAGGATATGTCAGAAATCTCAAATCTAATATCTACTATATTCTATCCAAAACTAACTCCTTAAACTACCACCAAACATCTACATTTATATAAGAAGCTACCGAGCTGATTCGGCCTTCAGATCCATAATTAATGAAAGTAATGGTCAAATCTAGGACCACAAACTTCCCAATGATGGATTCCAGCATTAATTCCACGATCCAATATAAATGCACAAGTCGGCCACAACGGGAAGTAAAACTAAACCCATCGGTAAGGAAGATAATTGAGTAGCAAATAGATAATGTGGAGAGCCAGTGAATTAACCGACCACCCAGGAGATAACTGACCACACTCAGTAACCAAAGGAAACCGACCAACTACCGACCGACTCGATCGAAGTAGAAACCAAGCAACACAGACAAAACTCAAAAAAAAATTTGGTGACACAGGATTGCCAAGGACCGAACATGCTCCTAAATCATATAGAAATGTCTTATGAAAGCTAGAATAAAATATTTAAAGTAATACAATAAGAGAACACACTCTGCCAAATCAAAGACATCTCACAATGCACATTATGGCCTCCACATTTGTGGCTATAAGCATCATCGTGGAGGATTTCATTAGTTTAGATGGGGTAGAATGTGACTATGAATAGTCTATAGTGGAGGTATAGTTAAAGGACCTATTTAACATATAAAGTGAGATAGAAGAGGATGTTATAAGATATACTATTTGGAAAAAAATACTAGTGAGTGCACGTGTTCATAAAGTAGACTTCATAGCAAGATTTGTGTATAATTTATTGTGTAGACTCCTTCTACACCAACTAACCTCACCACCTTCATTTCCAATCTTTGGCCAATGTGCGAGGTTCATTTTCATTGACAGAGCCTCTTGAAAAGCTTTGACATGTGTCAATAGATCAGGGTTTCAAACCACTTTGTGGAGGCCTTCTCCCTTGAGACCTACTAGTATGATGTGTGTCCCCATGGATATTTTTAGTCATGAGGACCCTTTTACAAGTAGTAGTTGTCATTGCATGAAAAGATCGACCTGTTAATGTCCAATACAACCACTAGACTTATAGAAGACACAAGAGAGGGTTAATCCATGTCATAAATCCCAAGGGGAGAACTAATCATTTTTCCAACAATCTCCCCCTCAGCGTTACCCAAGGGGATTCAAACTTGTGACCAAGCTCTGATACCACTTGTTAAAAGTGGTACTTGTTGTTTCACCAAAATATTGACCTGTTAATGCCCGACATAATCACTAGACCTATAGAAGACACAAGAGGTGTTTAAGCCATGTCACAATTCTCGAGGGGAGCGCTGACTATTTTTCCAATAGACCCATCAATGCATACTCCAATAATATATCACCACATGAGAGCCACCATGAATAACAACAACTTGAAATACTATCTAGAACACACTTTTTGATTAGCTTGAGAAATCATCGGCATCCCATCTCGAGCCACCATAGTTTATTATTTTAGCCTAGCTAGTAGGCATGCTATGAATAATCAATTAAAAAGACACTCTTGTCTAGAGTATGGGAGATCGATAGATTCATGCCTAATTTTTTTACATGTAAATTGATTGTAACTAATTTTAATCATTCTAGTAATCAAATTGGCTAAGGGTTGTTCTATAAAACCCAAGGACCTATTTGAAAGAAAGGGGTTGGAACACTAGACTTCTATTTAATGAGTTAAGAAATATATATTGTAAATTTGTATAGGTTTTAATTTTTTAGAACAAGGCCCTATGGATTTTTGGCCAAAGGTGTATACTATGACATTTGTATTCTAGGAAATACTCTTCATCCTTGGCATGTTTTCTCTTAATGAATTATGGGTATTGTGCCTTTGTTTCCTTTCTCTTTTAGATAATCAAAGTGTCTTGTGCTAATTCTTTATGGGTTTGGTCTAGTTTATTTATGTTGATGCAATAGTTTATTGTTTTCTTAGATGTTTCTATGATCATGTTGGTTTCTCTCTCTTCACTATGCATTAGGACACATGATGAATTGTATCATTTGTATCCTACTCCTTAGGAAGGTTATTTTTAGGGATTGTGGTCTTTTCACTTGACCCTTGTTCAAACTATTATTGTTTTGAAGCAAGAACCCATTCTTGGTGTTTCTTGTCTAAACTTCTTCTCATAAGTAGTGTTGTGTACTATTTCTATGGGTGAAAAGACTCACACACTCTTTAGGAGAATTGAGCCTTAATTTGGACCCTTGCAAGTGCTTCTAATGGTTGGGATATGAACATTTTTTCCCTAGGTTTGGTGACTTTGGCATCTTTTCCTCCCAACCAACAATGAAGGGTTTGTGGTACATTTTGTCTATGGCAATGAAGGTATGAATCTATGAACAAGATGAATAAATCCCCTACAAATGCTATCTCACATATCATTAACCCCATCTAGCAATCTTTGATCTGGCATTTCATCTCCCTTAGCTTAGGTTGTTAGTTAAAGGTTGCTCCCTTTATTTTTCCAAAACACCACTCATGAAGAGTTTACATCTAAAATCTTGGAGGTTGTTTCATAGGGTGTAATCTACCCCACACTTGTGAACCTTCCTATCTACCCTTATTTAGGAATGAACCTCTTAGGGATCAACAATATTTTTTTCACACAACTCCTAGTTACTGACACCATAGACAATACACTAGTACATTTGAGACCTTTTTCCGATGGGAGGGCGTCAAAATTGGGACAGTTTACCATCGATATTATGACACCACCTGGCATCATAGTTTAGCAGTCAAAAAAAATGATGGCTATGATTGGCGTTGTAATTAAGATGACTATAGCCATTGCAAAAAGGGGGTTTCAACACAGTGAATACACTGCTATGTCTATTTGTAGCCATCCCAATTTTGATGGGTAGACGTCAAACATAGTTAGTTTACCGATGGAAATGTTGTACATGCAACGGTTAACCATCCTAATGTTCCAACGGATAACTGTCATTGGTAGATTTTTTACTGATGGAAATGCTCTGCATGCGATGGTTTTTTGTCAAAAGTTTTTGACAGATTGTCATCACTTTTCTAGTGACATCGTAATTGCGACAAAATTCACAATTTTTTTAAAAATATATATATTTGTTGATTGAGTTTGTATCGATTTAGAACGTTGTTCTTGCAAATCTAGTTCCAGCTAGTTGCATTACTTTTAGATCTCGATCAACTTGCAAGGTGGTTTGGTGAGTCGAGGTCTTTTATTCATGCTCAAGATTTGGTTATGTCATTCAGAGATGACTTTGCAGTAGATTCGGTAGATGAAAAGAAGCTAGTGTGGTGATCAGAGATGCATTCTTCCTTATGTGTTCATGAGATATATACAGACCTGATTGCATTCAGATCTGATTTGAGTGACTTCTTAACTTCTTTGTTCTAAATTGGATGTGCTTTGTTCCTATGGAGTGTAGTAGTGACTTCACTTGCAGAACTTGCACAATGGAAATTTGGAGATCACTATGGTGTCCATGATGACTTCGGAGAAGTCTTCTTCTTGGTGAACCGAGATGAGAGACTTGGATTACAGAAAGTGGGTCATTTGATGTGACTTATGAGACATTGGATTCCTCTTCACAATGGTTTTGTGGTGCGGTCTATGGTGTTTCTTTGTGACTGGGATCTTGGTAGAGATCTGTTGATTTGGTAGCCATTGAGATGGATCGATATGACTAGATCTTGGGTCAAGACTTCTTGAGGTGAGTTGAAGTGATCATTGCTCCTTGAAGTGATTAATGTTTCCGATAGATAGCTGTCACTTTTAGTTTTTTCATCAGTTATTCTTTGGTTTCCATCATAATTGCAATGACCCACACTATGTTTTAAAAAGAAATATATATTTGTCGTACGTTGATTGAGATCTTAAATTATTGAGCTTCTCTTTGTTTCGATAATAGTTTAACATTCTCTACTTAATAGGGCCAACCATGTGAAGGTGGAAGCTCATTTGGCCCCTCCTAGGATCTTCTTATGACCCTTTACGACACTTTAAGACCTCTAAGATGTATTCTTAGGGATCGTAAAGGGTCATAAGGGGTCCAGGGACACAACAACTGAGAAACATAAATGTAGGCATCATGGTCACAATTGTTTTGAGACACAACATAATTGAATGTTATACCCAGACGATGCAACACAACCACTACTCCTATAGTTCCAAGTTGACATTGTGGGATCCAAAAACCAAAGATAAGGAATCTATCTATGGTTTTTAGATCCTACAGTGTCAACTTAGAACTGTAGGAGTAGTGGTTGTGTTGCATTTTCTAGGTATAGCATTTAATTATGTTGTGTCTCCAAACAATTGCGACCATGATGCCTACATTTATGTTTCTCAGCTGTTGTGATACCTACATTTATGTTTTGTAGTTGTCATGTTTATTTTCATGTTATTTATGTGCTTGGCTTCTCTCCCTCCATCAAAAATAAGATTTTCCCACTCTGAATCAAGAATGCGCGTGCTACACAAATAGAATATGCACGGATAGTAGATAGAGTTGAGAAAACACAACAGGTTTACATTTTTTTAATAGGTCAAAATTACAATTTTCACGATGGTCTATAACTTAAAATATGCAATTAAAGACCTCTATAAAAATGCAACCCTGTTGTTTTTTTCAGCTCCAACTGATATCCTATGTATATGAATTGAGATTGCATATTGAACTAGGCATCTCCTTCTGCATTTCCTGAAACCAACAGATTATCATAGTTAACATTTAAAATCATTATTGAACTTTTGTTATTATTAAAAAGTACATTAGTCTCCTTTGTTTCTTGTACACTATCTATGTCAGAAAGTTTCTTCATGGATGGCCTCCACTTTCTTCCCCACTACAACTGTAACCACTAGTCATTACTATCTTCTCTATTGATCAGACCTCCACTGCAATTTCTCTAATGAAAATTTCCAAATTCACTGTTTGGTATTCCTTCATCTCCCCTCAACTCCATCACTTATGGTTACAAATCAAGTTCCAAGAATCAGAATGGCACGTCTCATCATCACAACTAATCCACCTTAAACAATTGATTAACCATTCTAGACAAGATGATGATTTAAGGTTTTTTGTGAAGCTTTTAAATTGGTAGTTGCAATCAGCATTTGTATTACAAGTTTTGTTGTTGTTCAAGTAGTGTGTTTTAGAAAAGAACCCATTGAACATTCTAATACTAATTTCTCCCAAAATATGAAATCCACTAAAATTTAGCAAAAACCCCTCCAACATTACAATAGTGTATAAAAGGAAACTCAGTGTTTCTAGTAGCAATAAATAGATTTTTTGAGAAGACTAGAAGAAATAATAATAGAAACAATACGCTTGAAGGGAGAAAACCCTATAGACTTACGACATACCTTTGTATGCAACCCATTAACATTTAAAATGCAAGAAAGAAAGAGAACATGAAACTAAGCTCAGACACGTGTAAATAAACATCAGTCATTATCAAATAAACATGGAGAAATAAACATCAGTCATTATCAAATAAGTTGCATAAATGAGAATCATTTTTTTTTTTGGCTTTTTCTTTTTTTCTACTTCCCTAAATTGTTGTAGAGGTGTATCCATATCCACATCATCATTTCTTCTTGGTTGTGCATGTGATCTCACTATCCTTTGCAAAGGCGAGTCCTCTACAATAACAAATAAAAGGCTTCAATTAAAAATATATTATCATAATTGGGGTTAATTTAAAAATATATTCATTATTACATTACAAGTATTTCAATACTTTGAAAAACATAAACGTGGTGCGCTTTACCTTGTCCAACCACATCATCTTTTCTGGTGGCTTGAACTTCAACACGCTCATCGGGAACAACCTCTACATCCCTTAAAACTGCAATACAAAAAGTTTTATTTATCCCAACACATTATAATTAAATTTTTATTACCACGCTAAATTCAATTTAACATGTTTACTTGTATTAAATATTCATTAATCAAAATTTGAATAGAAAATGTATACCTTGAGTACTACAATTCACATTAGAATAGATGCCTCCATCATGCTTGGCTGGTGCAGTATCAATATCAGCAGGCTACATTCCAATGTAAATAATTAGTTGGAACTTAACATTAAATACAATAATTGGTAAATTTTTCAACTTGAAATAAAAAACAATTTGCTTATTTGCCTGATCAACAAATCCAACAAAATAAACTTGTGCAGTCATTGCTCGGTATCATTTAGCCACAACTTTATAGCCTTGTTTGTAGCCTATTTTTTTGTCCTCTTCTATAATTGGTTTTTTGAACTCCAAGGCCTGCATTTTTTATTGGTATCATGAATTTTTATTGTAGCGAATTTCATCAAAACTAAATTGATTGCAATTTAATTATAAATATTTGCATACAATTTTTCATTTACTAATACTTACAACTCATGCAGCAAGTTTTGAATATCCACTCGAGCCAAGCCTGTGTTGCCCGTGCTTTTGTTTTCTTGATGTTGTTGCCTTTGCTATGTCAGGAAACCTATGTGATGTTTGAAATATGTTAGATCACATAAGTACAAAGAGTAAATAGTACATAATTTCATTATTAACATTATCATGTACCTTCTTTCCTTGAGTGATACTACTCATCCACTATGTCTTGCACTTCTCTCAAGTGCATCCTTTTTAAGATCCTCCCACTCATTAAATTTAGGAATATAGGGAGGCTGCTCATAATAAGGGTTGTGTTCTATTTGGCTCCTATAGTTGTCCCTAATATACTTCAAAATAGTGCTTGCTTTGTCAAGGAGTCAGTCTATGAGAGACTTCGGGTCCAAAAAGTGTTGTCATAGAGTCAATGAGTTTATTCTTAAACCCTTTATCTTGTAATGACCACCTTTTAAGGAAAAAAATTGTTAGATTCATAAATGAAGTGAAGCTACCTTTTAATATACTTGAAGAAAGGGATGAAATGAAATCTAATCTTCCAATGAAATCAAAATATGATACCATGTGCGTATGGTAGGCCAAAAAATGCACAAACATTCATCATTAAGTTTTTCATAAAATAGATTATTCCCTACAAGATAATTATGAGATTATTATAATTAGTTATTACAAGGGACCACACAGGGGATTAGTGCATTAAATTATGAGTATTATATTGTATAGTAAAAGAAAGGATCAGTCTTTAAAGTACCTGGAAGCTGGGCTACTCTCAAGGGAAGTCCATCTTCATTGCTCATGAGAAATTGATCACACTGTATTGTTCCCATACATTTAACATGAGTACATCCAAGAATTGCATCATCACCTACTACATAAAATGAATCCAATATTACAAAATGCCCCCTAAAAAAGAATATATAGTTCAAGTGAAATAAACACATGATAAATAAGAGAGAAAAAGAGGAGTCTACTTACCAATAGTAGGTGTTGCCGTTGCATATGTGGTGATGCTACGTGTTGCCGACATTGTAGGTGGAATTAAATCTGTGGATCTGATCCTCGTACCAGGTGTCATACTCAACATAGGTTCAATAGCAGGTGCTGAACAAAAATATTGTTAGAGCATAAAAAAATATGGATAACCATGGACAAGATGGAGGATAAAACATGTGATGTACCACCTGAAGTATTTGCATCTAAGGTAATGCCCTTTAATCTATTTAGTGGCTCATCCCCTATAAAGAGAACACATATATATTTTAGTTAATGACATAAATAAAATAGTATACTATAAAAATCATTATTGAACTTTTTTTATAATTAAAAACTAATTAATACTTACTCTATAGTTCTGAACACGGTCAATCAACATATTCGTTACCCTCTATATTTTAGGAGTGTGAGGTTGAATATCTATCATTCGAGCTAACTCTTTTGATATTGCACGAAGGACCCTTTCTAGTGCAACCACATGATTAACCTCTGATAAAAAATCAACATCCAATGGATCCTACTCATTTTGTCGCTCCTCATGGACTACTTGTTCCTTTCCCTTTTTCTAATTAGCACTCATTTGTGAGAACAATATTGATAGCCCTTTATTTAAAAGCAATCCAAAATAGTAGAACAATAAAAAATACACATTAACATAAAAAAAAAATATGCATTAACATTTTTCTTGTATATGCATTTGTACAATAATAATGAGTTTTACCTATCGAGAAGAAGAAGTCCCATGAGAACTATCACCGCCATGCATATCGTGTAGCTCTTGATCCATACTATAGCTCTGTATTTCAAAAAAATTATTCAAACATGTTAAAACACGTGTTATTATTCTAAGTTATGTTGAATAATAGACAATTATCAAAATGTGTACCACCTTATCCATTATAGTGATGGGGTTTTTTGTATCTATGCGATTCAAATTGTAATCGATAAGTAGATCCTCACCTCCAGTATTGATTTGATCACACATACAAATACGTGATTTCCCTCGCATGCCTCAAATATGCAATTGGGTTGCTTCTTAGTTGACATAGGTCATGTACTATTTATAAAACCTACAATATTCCCTGATGCTTTGGGTCTTCCATCAATGTATACAGCTAATCTTTTACTTTTTTCACTAACTTTTTGTTGTATATAATTTGCCGCGAGTGCATACCTATACATATTTTTTTATATTTAACAATCTACATCCAACTACGGTACTCATAACAAGGTCTGACATACTCCATCAATTCGACAACTTTGTTGTAAGAGACCTTTATGCCATCCATGGAAAATAGACCCAAACCATGTAATGAAGACGGTGTTATGTGATATATCCTCTCTTTAACACAAAAATCCATGTTTATTGAAGGAAGTTCATCAGAGACCCATTGTTTATGTAGATGTTTGTACCTAAATGGCAGCTCAGAGTCACCTTTGCTCTCATCATCATAAGAACATGACCCCCCTTGAGAAAGGAAAAATTTTATGCGTTTATTGAATTTATTTTTGATCTTTTGACCTTGAGTTGATCTTATTAAATTACACGTACTAAATGTCTCACTTTCTATTTCCATTCCTTGATTTTCCTTGCTTGAAGAAGACAATTTTGACAAATACCTATTCGCTGGTACTTGCACTTCATGCAATGAGAAAGAAAAGTGGCAATGAGAGAGATATTATACAAATGGTAAAATACATTAATCTCTATGGGGTGTATTGACTCGTACTTGACAATCCATGAGACTATGTGGGATACCTTGCATAAGATAATAGTTATATAATCAGACAAACATAGTTCACTCCATAGTTTTCATTATATCTTGTGAAGGACATTATACATTGTTAGAATTATCTTTTTATCCAACAATATTTTGAATATCTTAGCATTGCATATAACTAAACATCTCAGCATTGCATGAGACACCACTATTATGTCATTTCATCAAACAGTTCTCGTGTCTTGCCAATGTTTTTATTACATCTTGTGAAGGACTTTATACATTGTTAAAATTATCTATTTATACTTTCTGAATTAGCTCACTTCATTGCAGGGAACAAAGAGAATCACCCATGATTTAACATCATTGAGATGCCTCCTCTCATTAGCTTCATGTAACCTTCTCATAGCTTCTGATAGCTTCCTATGTGTTTCATCCTTCACTTATACACTTAATTTGACCAAAATTTTAATTTTTTGACAGATTTCGCCAAAGGCTTTGTAGGAAACCAAGGGGTATTCTTGAGTTCAAACACATCGAGCTGCTACAACTGAATTATAAATGATGAATTCACTATAAAATTAATTCACTATAAATCAAGGGGCAATATAAATCATGAATTTGCTATAAAATTAATGTATTGCTCTTGATTTCATATTGATCAAGGGATGCTCCCCTTTATACCACAAACATATAATAGAAATAGAGAAACAACAACAATATGCAAGAATAGAAAATTGGCTTCTTATTATCTCCACAAATGTGGAATTACAAACTTTCAGAATTACAATATGCAAAGCCACATGGGCATTCCCTTACAATATTCTGTAGAACAAGCCTCAAATCATTACCCAAATCTACCTAGAACTGCTCTAGACAACACTATGGGCCTTCTTTATATAGGCAATTTCCACCGCCCGAGAAGGTTCTAGAAATTTAGCCCTTAGGGCCAACCAAACTTAGAATTATTTTATTTTACAATTTATTACATCAAAGTCAGCTCAAAATGACTTTTGAAACCCAAATAGAAATTTTGAAGGAAAATTATTTTCCACCATTTCAGGTGACCCAACTTCCGAATACCATAAGTCATCGCTAGTTGACCCGATTGACTATTATAATCTCATTCTGGAAATGCCATGAAGCACTCTACAGGCTTGTCTTGTGCAAGCGCCTATCACTCAAACTTTTGACCTCATACATGGCCTCTAAAGCCTTCAAAACTAAGTTCAAAGTTTTTGTACCCTACTACCAATACTGAAAATCTTCAATATCTTCAAAACTAGACCTGATCTAGCCATGAAACTTTACCGACAGGCTGATACGACTGAGATGAACCTCCACATGTGAAATCAAAACATTCTGAGATCATATGACCAACTTACTAAAAATAGCAAGTTTCCATAAATAGCAGCCCTACACAAGATAGCCCTTATTGAATTCAAAAATAGAAATATTTTTGGGTGATGCAAGATTGCTCTTACACATAGGATGCTCCTGCATCAGACACCCAGGGTAATTTGAGAAGTGACCCTGTCACGGCTCAGGTGTGCAGAGGAAAACCAAGATGGTTAACCTCCTCCTTTGTCAACCATGATGAATCTTCAAAGGTCATCCTTTCCACTTGACCAGATATTCTTCATATGTCTTGTTCCTTGTGCTTCTACCAACACGACTGTCCAGTATGTCTTCAATCTCCTTGGTATCTGAACTACTTGTTGGAATACTCCATTGTGTTGTTATGATCTCATCTTCAACACTTCATGATACTCTATCAAATCTGAAATGTTAAACACTAGTGAAATATTCAACTCACTAGGAAATTCTACCTCATATGCATTTCCTGAATCATGCTTCTTCAGTATCTTACATGGTCCAAACTTCTTCATTTTCAACTTGTTATATGTACCAAATGGAAACTGCTCCTTCCGCAAATGAACCATGACTTCATCCCCAACCTAAAATTCCTTATGCCTCCTTTTCTCAATTTCCTTAGCCTTATATTGCGTGTTCATCTTGGTAATGTGCTTCCTCACCTCCCCATGGATGTTCTTCAAATGTTCTACAAAATCCTCAACTTCAACACTACTTATTTCTCTTTTATCTATCTTTCTCAATTCAGATGCATTTCTTGGACTATTTCCATATACAATCTGTAATGGTGATTTACTAGTGCTCCTGTTGACAAAATTATTGTATGCAAATTCTATCTATGCTAAAATCAAATCCCATCTTGTTGGCTTGTCTCCAACCAAACATCTCAAAAAATTTCCCAAACTTCTATTCACCACCTCTGTCTATCCATCAGTCTATGGATGATGTGATGAACTAAACTTCAAATCTATCTTCAACTTTTTCCACAATGTCCACTAGAAATATCCAACAAACTTAGTATCTTGATCTAAAACTATGGTCTTTGGCAAACCATGTAGTCTCACCACTTCTTTCAAAAACAATTCTACTACATGAACATCATCATTAGTCTTCTTGCAAGGAATGAAATGTGTCATCTTTGAAAATCTGTCAACCACCACAAAAATTGAATCATGTCCCCACCGAGTCCTCGGTAAACCAAGAACAAAGTCCATATTGATATCCTCCCAAGGCTTCTCTGGTATAGGTAATGGATGATACAACCATGTATTCTGCTTCACTCCTTTCGTCATCTGACATACTCTACAACTCTATACAAACTTCTTCACATCTTGCTGCAACTATGGCCAATAATAATTCTGACCAACTAAAGCAAGGGTTTTATCTCGACCAAAATATCCAGCCAATCCTCCACTATGCTTCTCTTTGATGAGATTCTCCCTCATAGAACTTCATGGAATGCACAACTGACTCCCTTTGAATAGCATATCATCCTAGATGATGAAATCCAGTCATTTCATCCTATCTAAAGGAATAGGTTCTATACAAGCTTTCCAAGCTTCACCAAAATCAAGATCCTCTGGATACAAATTCTTGAGTTCCTTGAACCCAACCACTTCAATCTGCATTTATGTTAGTAATAGTTTCCTTCTGCTAAGAGCATCTGCAACCCTGTTAGACTTTCCACTCCTGTGTTTCAAAACAAATGTATAACTCTGCAAAAACTCAACTCATTTCAAATGCCTCTGATTCAACTTTCCTTGACTATTCAAATATTGCAAAGCTTGATGATTAGTATACAAAACAAACTCCTTAGGAAATAGATAATGTCTCCACTTCTTTAATGCCTGAACTATAGCATAAAATTCCTGATCATAAACAGAATACTTCCTCTTGGTATCATTTAACTTCTCACTAAAATAAGCAACAGGTTTACCTTCTTGGCTCATAACAACTCCTATTACAGTACCACTAGCATCACAATCTACTTGAAACACCTTATTAAAATATGGAAGTGCTAAAATGGGTTGTTCTGTAACTTTTTATTTCAACAATTGAAAACTCTTTTCTGCCCCATTAGTCCACTTAAACTCTTTTCTATCCCCTCTCATTGTTTCAGTCAAGGGTCCACAAATACTGCTAAAATTTTTGATAAAATTTTTGTAAAAGCTAGCCAAACCATGAAAAGATCTTACCTTAGTAGCACTCCTTGGAGTAGGCCATTCACGGATAGCCTGTACCTTCTTTGGGTCCATTTTTAGACCTTGTACTGAAACTAAAAATCCCAAATACACTAACTCTTTCTTCACAAAACTGCACTTCTTCAAATTAATCAACAATTTCTCATCTCTCAGCTTCTCAAACACCATATGAATATGCATCATATGTTCCTCCAATGTCTTGCTAAAGATCAAAATATCATCTAGGTAAATAATGACAAACTTACCCAGAAATTCTTTCAGAACCTCGTTCATGAGCCGCATGAAAGTGCTCAGTGCATTGGTTAGCCCAAAAGGCATGACTAACCACTCATACAATCCTTCCTTTGTCTTGAAGGCATTCTTCCATCCATCTCCTTCTCTGATTAGAATCTGATGATATCTACTCTTCAGATCTATCTTTGAAAAATACACAACTCCACTCAAACAGTCCATAATATCATCCATTCGTGGCAATGGAAACCTGTACTTGATTGTGATCTTGTTTATTGCTCCAGAATCTATACACATCCTCCACTCTCCATTCTTCTTTGGCACTAATACTACTGGTACAACATAGGGACTCAGACTCTCACAGATCAATCCTTTTTGCAGCAACTCATGTACTTATTTGTTTAATTCCTCACTTTCTACAGGTGTCATTCTATGTCATGCCTTATTCAGAAAACTCACTCCTAGGATCAAGTCCATCTGATGATTGATCTTCCTGACTGGTGGTAATCCATCAAGAACATTATTGGATACAATATCCTAAAACTCATCCAACAAATCTACAACTTCTACAGGAACATCTTCTACTTCCTCCTTACCAGCTTTTGGAATTAAAGAAAAATACACATGCTCATGCCTCATACCATCTAGGAACTTTCTTCCATCAACAAAAGTTATTCTTGCACAACCACATACCTTTTCTTCTGTGTCATTCAATAGCTTTAGCTTATGTTGCATTCCATCCTTTGTCAAGGAATAGGTATTTGCACAACCATCATGTATAGCACATCTATCAAACTGTCATGGTCTACCCAACAACATATGACATACATCCATAGATATGATATCACACAGTACCTCATCTTGGTACCCGCCAATCTTGATCTTCACTAGGCATTGTTCATTGACCATGACCTTGTGGTCATCCTTTACTTAGGCAATCTGATATGGATGTGGGTGCTTCTATCTCTTGAGCTTCAGCTTTGTCACCATCTCTTCTGACACCAAATTATCAGTTCTTCCACTATCAATAATCACATCACAACACTTACCCTCACACTTGCACCTGGTGCGAAATAGGCTCCTCCTTTGTTCAGGTTCATTCTCACCACTTAGTAGGACTCTTTTGTTAATCAATATTTCTCCTCTTTCAGCATCTTCAGAATGTGATGATCTGGCATCTTCATCTACATGTGCAACTCTGGCCTGGCCTTCATTTCTCCTATCTATCCTTCCTTGATGTTGAGGACATTCAAATGCCCTATGACCTTCTTCTCCACAATGAAAACATGTTCCATGGAAGCCTCCTCTTCCAAATCCTTGTCCTCTTCCTCTTCCTCTCTGATCTCTATTACTCTAATCCTGGAAGTGATTGAAATTATTTTCTCTTGATTCTGGCTACTACTAGCCTCATCCTTCTTTTTCAGATCTTCATTTCGGCCACCATATGACCATCCACTAGATCTTCCACCATGACCTCTTCCATTTTGTCTGCTCTCAAAATTCTTGTTCAACTTTTCCTCTACTTTTAGGGCAAACTGGTATGCCTCCTCAATATTGTTCATTCAAACCAGATTCAACTCCTCTTGAATGCTTGGCCTTAACCCATTAAGGTATCGGGAAACTTTCTCCTTATCAGCTTCTACGTGACCTATTCTGATGAGGAGTCGATAGAACTCCTCTGTATACTTCTGAATAGATCTTCTTGCTTGCTTCAAACTTTGCATTTTCTTTAGTAGGTCAAGCTCATAATCAATAGGAATGAACTGTCACTTCAATTTATCCACCATCTGATCTCATCTTGTGATTTTATCTTTCCCTCTTCTATTTCACTCCAATTGAATTTCTTGCCACCAGATCTTTGCATGACCTTTCAGTCTAGCCTTCACAAATTTGACCCTATCAGGATCCTCAACATCTTCATACTTAAAATGTTCCTCACATTCATTGATCTAGTAGATCAATTCCTCTGGGTTAAGATTTCTAGAAAATGTAAGAACCTCAATCTTGGGTCTTTTTCCAATCTTGAAAATGGCCTGAAAAAATCTTTCTTCCTCTTGGTTCACAATTTCGGCTTCTCCTTCTTGATATTCTTCTTCGGCTTCATCCTCGCTTTCATCTCTGACATTAAGATTCATTTCTTTGTGAATCTTTTCTTGCAATGCTTGCACTTATCTCTACAGCTCTCTAACCTCAGGTGTCATAGCACCAGCTCTTCCACCATGTTCTCTTCGTGGAGGCATTTTCATGATGCGCATTGAAACCCTAACCATGGTCCTAGTGCAAACTACCTCATAGTCGGTGATCTATTTACACACTCAGGAACTCCTACTCTAATACCACTTGATGAAGGGATGCTCCCCTTTATACCACAAACATATAATAGAAATAGAGAAACAACAACAATATGCAAGAACAGAAAATTGGCTTCTTATTATCTCCACAAATGTGGAATTACAAACTTTCATAATTACAATATGCAAAGCCACATGGGCATTCCCTTACAATATTTTGTAGGATAAGCTTCGAATCATTACCCAAATCTACCTAGAACTTCCCTAGGCAACACTACGGGCCTTCTTTATATAGGCAATTTCCACCGCCCAAGAAGGTTCCAAAAATTTATCCCTTAGGGCCGACCAAAATTAGAATTATTTTATTTTACAATTTATTACATCAAAGTCGGCTCAAAATGACTTTTGAAACCCAAACAAAAATTTTTGAAGGAAAATTATTTTCTGCCATTTCAAGTGACCCAACTTCTGAAGACCATAAGTCATCGCTAGTTGACCCGATTGACTATTATAACCCCATTCTAGAAATGCCACAAAGCACTCTATAGGCTTGATCTACACAAGCACTCATCACCCAAATTTTTGACCTCATTTGGGGCCTCTAAAGCCTTCAAAGCTAAGTTTGAAGTTTCTGTACCCTGCTGCCAATACCAAAATCTTCAATATCTTCAAAACTAGACCTGATCTAGCCATGAAACTTTATCGGCAGGCTGATACGACTGAGATGAACCTCCACATGTGAAATCAGAACATTCTAAGATGATATGACCAACTTACTAAAAATAGAAAGGTTCCATAAATAGCAGCCCTACACAAGATAGCCCTTATTGAATTCAAAAACAGAAATATTTTTGGGTGATGCAAGATTTCTCTTACACCCAGGATGCTCCTACATCACATATGGACATTTTGTCAAATGGTTGGCACGTATGTTTATTCAAATGGAGTTATATCATTTGGAATGGATATATGATCGGTTGATATCAAATTCTATGTCGAGATTTACAGTATTAAATTGATCATTGTTAGAAGACTCAGACACAAGAAGAATATGAGTATAGCCAATTTTCAGAAGAATATGAATGAATGCAAACATACATAAGTGGATGAATATAAATAATGAAGGTACCTAATATTTCCTGAAGTAATGAAGTGTTGACACTGGGTTCAATCCAGTATGCTCATGTATGATCTAGAAACTGGAAGGAAAGAAAGGATGGGGTTAGATCTAAAGGATCTAAGCAATGCCTGACACCCTATTTTTGATCTTCATCTACAATTATGCATGTGCATAGTTAAGCCATACACTTTATAAAGGAACTATGCTACAAAACATGTGCACTCAAGAAAATGCACTTAGGAACATGTGCAGTGTATAGGTGTTGGAATCCAAATGAAGCCCTACATTTATGTCTCTATGAACACCTGGTGAATCAATCTTGTGGCTGCATTTATGTCTTTATGAACACTTGGTGAATCACTGTTGTGACTACATCATCCAAATAGTGCTATGGCATCATTTGCAGATGTTGTTGTTCCATCTGGTGTTGCTATGGCATCATTTCTAAATGATGCATCCACAACAGTAACCCACCATGCCCATCAACACAAGGCAGACATGATCAAGCATAAGCAATGGGGGGAACATTATCAAGGTCAAATTAGAGGTCAAATTTCATTCCTTGAAATTTTATACTTGTACAGTTATAAAATTTTATGCCTTGAAATTTTATAACATAGTTCCTTAGCATTTGATCTTCATATTGCAGCCATGACTTGAGGTAGGCATTCAAGTTTTATCTTCTCATTAACTCAATTTAATTTTGATGGCATTTATTGATTTAATTGTGACACTAGCTTGGTTATAAACAAAAAGAAAAAGAAAAAGAAAGTGTCATTTGTAATTTTTGTGAATTCAAAGAGTTGTCACGAAGACAGCACTGTACTTTTGTGTGGCGTGAAGAGGGCATTCAAATTTGGCATACGTGAAGAGGTCGGCACCATGTGGGAAGAGGGCACTAGCACTTGAGGTAGGTGTTTGAGCTTTGTATTCTCATTAACTCAATTTCATTTTGATGGCATTTATTGATTTAATGACACAATATGAATGTTAATAGTGGCATTGTTTACATCTTAGCATTTGGAATGCTTGATGACCCACGAGCTTTGAGAGCTAGGACATCATTGCTATTACCTTTAAGGCATTGTGTGAAGTGTTTGATCTCTTTTTATTTGTTTTGTTGTTGATATTCACTATGTGGTACTTCTTGTTTATGATCTTTTCATGAGAAAATGTCTTGATGGCTTGTAGATTGCAAGCTAGGGCATCATGCATTGTTTATGAGCTCACTGTTTGAGCACCTCATGTCCCTATTTGATTGGCCATGGCTCTATTTTTTATATTGAGTTTACATCATATATTTAGTCTTAATAAATATCTTATAAAACAACATAAAACTAACCCAAAATACTTTGTCTTGATAAAATCTTAATAAAACAATATATTTAGTCTTAATAAAATCTTATAAAACAACATATATTGTGTGAAGTGTTTGATCTCACTTTATTTATTTTGTTATTGATATTCACTAGCTATGTGGTACTCCCCATTTATGATCATTTCATGATGAAATATCTTGATGGCTCATGGGCTACAAGCTAGGGCATCATACATTATTCATGAGCTCACTGATTAATACTGGCATTGTTTACATCTTTTCATTTAGAATGCTTAATAACCTATGAGCTTTGAGAGCTAGGGGATCATTGCTATTACCTTCAAGGCATTGTGTGAAGTGTTTGATCTCTCTTTATTTATTTTATTGTTGATATTCACTGTGTAGTACTCCCTATTTATGATCATTTTCTGAGGAAATGTCTTGATGGTTCGTGGGCTACAAGCTAGGGCATCATGCATTGTTTATGAGCTCACTATTTGAGCACCGACCAATCAAATAGGGACATGAGGTGCTCAAACAATGAGCTCATAAACAATGCATGATGCCCTAACTTGCAACCCATGAGCCATCAAGACATTTCTTAATGAAATGATCATAAACGGGGAGTACCACATAGTGAATATCAACAACAAAACAAATAAAAAAAGATCAAACACTTCACACAATATATGTTTTTCTATAAGATTTTATTAAGACTAAATATATTATTTTATTAAAATTTTATTAAGACAAAGTATTTTGAGTCAGTTTTATGTTGTTTTATAAGATTTTATTAAGACTAAATATATGATGTAAACTCATAATTATACTTGATATATATATATATATACTTCAAAGGAGGAATTATGAAATAAAGTTGTAGGTAGTTATCTCTTTTATAATGATGGAGGAGTGAAAGGTAATGATCAATGAGGTTGCTGCTATTAGATCATACATTAATACACTTACTATTTTGAATTTGAGCTCGAGCATCATGCAATGTTATTGTTGTCATTGCATGCTTGTTGTTGTTGTGCACCATATATTGCTTTATACACTGTTTATTTCATTGAGACCGTGAGCTTGACATTTGTAATATATTTTTTGTTATTGGATTAATGCTACCATGTTGTTGAGGCTGTAGATGCATTGAATCACCATTACCATTCTATTTTTATAGCAGCAATATATCAAACAGAGCACGTGCCAATCAAATAAGGACATCAGTAAAATATTTAATACATTACTACTTCATCATGATGATAAAAATTTCATTGGCTCAAAGCACCTAGAATGTGGGTAGATGCATTGAATCACCACTTTCATTCTATTTTGATGAAGAGGAACTATGTTATAAAATTTCAAGGTGTGAAATTTTATAACTGTACATATATTTTATAAGTATAGCTATACAATAGAAGAGCACCCACATGCCTTGGTTGTTATTGCTCTATGAAAGGTTTTGGTTTTTCTTTCCCAATTCAGATGTTATCCTAAGATTCAAAAGGACCAAGGTAATAATAAGTCTTGAACATAAATACGTGATTGTGGATCCTCAAGTAGGAGTTGTGATGCAAAAGAAAAACACTTATATGGGTTTATGAACATAAGGACAATGGTTTCATTCATCTTTCTTTCAAGTGATCTTGAGTACTTTCCTTGGCCTCTAGGCTTGGGCATCCTATAGGGGTTGAACCAAAATTATGAAGGCAAAAAGGACACATAGAACAATAGGTTTGGGGACTTAGACTTATGTTCAATCCTTAGTAATGGTTTGGGGAACTAATTACTAGATGAGTGACTACAATACCCTAGTTTGCATTATTAGATGATCTTGTTTAATTTTTGTTCATTTCATGCAAAGATACATGTAAAGGTAAATAAATTTTTTCATCTAAAGATTACATGTATATATATGAAAAATAACTTGTATATACTATACAAGGAAAATAACTTTCAAAAGAAAATGCAAGATTACAAACATACATAAGAGGATGAGCATAAATAATAAGGGTGCTAGACATTACCTAAAGTGATGAATTTTTTATCCAAGTATGAATCTAGTGTGCCCCTATGTGATCCAGAACCTACAAAGAAAAGAGAGATGGGGATTAGATAAAAAATATCTAAGCAATGAATGGCATCCTATTACTAATCCTCATCTAAAATTATGCATGTGCTTAGTCAAGCCATACACTTCTGAAAGAAAAACTATGCTATAGGACATGTGCACTTAGAAGAATGTTGTAGAGAGTAAATGGTTGCATTTATGTTTGCATGAACACTTGGTGAGTCACTATTCTAACTAAACCATTCAAACAGTGCAACAGTAACAATAGATGTTGTTGTTTCATCTGGTGTTGCTATGACATCATTTCCAAATGATGCACCCACAATAGTCACACACTTGTATGATTAGAAATTGGAATAGATTGCATGCATATGAAATAACCACAAGATTCATACAAACAAACATGCAAAGCAACTCTAATCTACACATGAGAAACAACTTAGAAAATGAAGAATAGAAATCTATCTAAACTCCCTCCAAGATTTAGTTCCCATGTCCTCCTTTCTTCTCCCAAAGATGGGTTGATGTAGCTCTCCAAATGCCTTGAAATGCACTATATATTTGAAAGCAATGCTATGAGAATACTAGGAGTGTGGTTTAGAAATAGATAGAAGATAGAATAGAAGAATTTGGATCCCTTAGATCTATAATAACAATGCTAATGAAGGTTCCCTTTGTAAAGGAAAATGAATTCCTATTTATAAGATTTTTAGGAGAATCAACGGTCAGGATTTTACGAAAATGAAGGGTTGAGATTCTCTCATTTGAATTATTTAATTCAAAGTGGGTGGATGGGGGGTGGATGGGTGGATCCACTTTGAAAAATGAAACCTACCCAAATTCGTATGGAATGCTTAAGTGAGGTTTTGGAGGGGTTAAGAGGCTTATAGAGGGTAGTTAAAGTCAATTTTAACTTCCCCATTTGATATACTTAGGGTTAGGTGTTGATTTTTGGTCACTAGGTGGCCCAAGACTCATAAAAGAGCCTCCAAAAATGACCCTAAAGTTCAAATCCGAGTTTGTGGAGTTTTAGATTATTTGGACAAAGTATATTTCTTCCATGTGGTTGTTTTTGACTTGAGAGGAGAAGTGAAGACTTTAGAGGTTGAAGAAATCATTATTTTAATTTTAGTGGGTGGGTAAGAAAGATGAGTTTGGTTAGAATTAGAAGTCATGTGCTCAAATAGAATTAAATATAATATTTAATTCCACATAGGTTAAAAGGGAAATATGAATTAATTTAAATAGATAAATATATTTATTTAAATTAATAGAAGAAAATAGAATTAAATATAATATTTAATTTCAAGTGGATAAATAAAGGAAATATGAATTAATTTAAATAGATAAATATATTTATTTAAATTAATAGAAGAAAATAAAATTAAATGTAATATTTAATTCCAAGTGGGTTAAAAAGGGAAATGTGAATTAATATAAATGTATTTATTTAAATTAATAGAAGAAGGGGATTTAATTAATAAAAGTACTAGGACTTTAAATTAATAAGTCATAGGGTTTGTTTAGCCATTATATTAAATGTAGCATGTGATTAATACAGATTTAAGGTTTTCTATATTTGACACTAAGTCAAGTAGAGTCCATTAGAAGACATCATTGCCTAGTATAATAGGACTTTGATGGTTTAGAAGGATTGATATACTGAGGCCAATTTTGAGGTATTACATTTTGCCCCTCTTTGAATTACTGCGTGAAGTGTAGTGGTTCAAAGAATAGTCTAATATGATGATTGATGTCTAGATTGGGTCTTGATCGACCAAAGATTTGAGATGTTGTTAACAGTATGAACAATGAATCGATGATTATAAACAAGTGATAAGACGACTGATTCTGAACCTATGATTACAAAGAAGTGAGTGACTGATTCCAGACCCGATTGTCAATAAAAATCACATTGGTATCACATCTGAACCCTTCAGTTATGAAGAATCAAGGAAATAGCACTGATGAACCGATAGTTACAAAAAGTTGATATAGTTAACAAGATTAAAAGAATACCAGATTGATATGGATTTTGATGAATCTGATATGCCCCAAGTGTTGTGTAGATTTCAAGATTATCTCTAGAACAGAGTTTTGATTTCTGGAATCTAGGTTAGGTTTCCCAAATACTAGTCAGAATTGATTTTTAGGGGTTGAGATTAGATTGCCCCGAGCAATGTGCCTCAGTGGATTGACAAAAGAGAGATATGATGCCCCCTCAAAAAATTGGGCAGAAATTGATTCGAGGACAATTTTTTGAAAAGATTGAGGTTAGATAAGATTGATGGAAGAAATGTTAGATAGAGCAAAGATGATTGGTGATGATACTTGCTTTCATAAGTGCACTTCACGTCATTAGAGCTTTATTTTGATGTTGCAAAAGTGGATATGTCATACCTAGCATAGAAAGCTAGGACGATGATCCATTTGCATAAACAAACACATAGCAAATAGAGAGTGATCTCATCTTTCCTAAGACATATGAACAAATGCATCAGGATCTCAAAAGATCGTCTAACAAGCAGAAGTCAAAACAAAGACAAGGAAAATATTATGAACAAATTTATTACAAATTTTCAAGTATGTGATTTATTTATTTATTTATTTATTTATTTATTTTAGGATTTTGGAAAAAAATATTTGATATTTTTACACATTTTTCAAGACATTTTACCCTTTTAAAAAAAAAAAAAATATTTTCTAAGGATATTACAGATATGCACAAGTAAGAACTTGCCCCAGCATCTGATAAGCATGTTCACAGTGACCCACACGTTCACTTCATAGGATGAACAATAGGACAGGAAGAGTAGGCAGATGCAATGAGAACCACTGGTGACTATTAGGAGGGAAATTCTCAAGGAGAGAGATCACAATAATAGCTAGGCAAGAGTCTCCCCTAGGAGCTGCTAAAGTAGAGGGCTTGATGGGACAAGATTTCTGACCAAATGTTATTGCAAGATTGACTAGGATGTGTACAGCGGATGAAGAAAATATCAAGATTTTCTGACAAGATTTATTTTTTAAGAAGTTCCGCCACGCTATATACAATAGGTATAAGGACAAGATGAGCTAATAGTGATAGGGTATGTAGGCATGAACGATTGGTATTTAGCAAGAGAAAAGGCCATGGAAAATTTACAAGAGAAAACACATCAAGTGTATCAGAGAAGAAGGCGAAGAAAGAAATATCATTAGTGGGGAGAAGAAAAGGTAGTAGGCATAATGAAAGAAAGTAGAAGGAATGAAGATGGTAGTGATGAGAGTGTGGATGGGAGATAGGTGAGGCCAAAGCTCATGATAAGACGTCCCCAGAGAGATCCAGGTCCTTTGATGTCGTAGGTGGCATGGAGAGAATGGATAGAGGATATAGGTGAGGGAAGGTAGGAGGATGCGGGTGAGGGAAGGCAGGAGGAAATTGATGAGAGAAGGTAGGAGGCTAGATCCTAGGAGAAATATGCCTCATGGAGATCAAACTATCTGATACTCTCTAGCTTCTTCGAACAATGTCCACAAGGTGATCAACAAAGATGGAATCCTGTCATACATCGACCAGTACCGAGGTATCCGATATTCTCTAGCTTCTTTGAACAAGGTCAACAAAGTGATCAACAGAGATTGGATCTTATTGTACAATGACCAAGACCAGAGCCAATGTTTGTAGCACAAGTAGTAGGACCACAGCTAGTAATGTGGTGATAATTTGCATTGGCAGAAGACTACAATGTGATGGTGGAAGAAAGAGATGCCTTGCGGCGACAACTAGCGGTAGAAGAAGAAAGGGCGAATCAAGCGGAAAGTGAGGTGACATGGTTGCAAGGTATGATGGATAGGGTATGGGAAGATAGTGCTCAGATTGAAGCATCCCGTATGTGGGGGATGATAGAGGCAGAACGGGCTCAAGCTGATCATGCTCAGGCAGCGTATGATGCCTTGCAAGGAAGACTAGAAGTGTCCCAGAAGACCATGATAGAAATTGATGCCATGTCAGAGGAAACACAAGAAAAATTGGCTAATGTGATGGAACAAGTGAGCCATCTAAAACAACAACTAGATGAAGTGACTGTGAATAGGGATCGGTGGAGATTTTTGGTAGAGACCTACCAAGGTGAATGAGATGTTGTACAGAAGGTAGTAACACTCCTTGGGGCATCTCAGCTGATGATGGAGACTCTATCAGTGATGAAAGAGTTAGCGAAGGTTGGGCAGGAAGCAGCTTATTACAAGGGATTATACCATCAGACAGTCCTAGTGGATCAGCGGCAAGATGGAGGAATGCCACAGAGGATGGCTAGACCAATCAAAGGTATTGGTGTCCATCCACCAAGGCACAGAAGTAGTAGCAGAGGTTCTTCATCATCAGAACCTGGACGGGCGGAGTGATGACACAAGTGTTGTTTTGTTGTTTTATTGTTTTGTTGTTTTTTTTGGCTAGACACATGATGTGTACCAAATGTAATCACCATGATATATATATAAAGGGAGGATTTCATGTGTCCAAATTTTGTTGTTTTTAGATCTATGTATATATTATGATGAAATAATGAACTTTTGATGGACTTGATGTTCCTATGCATCTATGGATGATTTTTTTTTAAATTTTTTTTTAATCTTTTAGTTCAATCAAATAAATGTATCATATTTATTTGATTTGGTAGGACGACCAAATTTATCATTTGACAAATGACTTATTGGATAATCATCATCACAGAGCATTCAGTATTGGACAATCACAAGATGTCATACAACCCTCACTAATATTGCTATCATGAGAATATGAATATGACATTAGTCTAAGATTTGTCAGAATGCGGTGTAAGCATTAAGGCACAAGAAGCCAAAATGACTTGTTCACCTATTCCTTTTGATTTAGCAAGTTGACATAAGCATCCAAGCATAGTTGCTAGAATGACCTGAATGTTTCTTGCATACAAACACACCAGACACGCTAGAGTTTCTTCCATTTTCTAAGTGAAAGATAAGCATTTCAATGTTGCTCACAGTGACCCTTACGTTCACTTAGTAGGATGAGTGTTTTCAATTTTACTTGTAGCAGAAAGAAGTCACTAAATAGACAAGGAGAAGAACCAACCTCACCAAAGTGTCCATATAAAAGGAGTTGAGGTACAGATGGCCATCCAATATGAGATGAAGGCTCTTACAGATGGACACCCCTCTTATATGAAGTCTTTAGATCATTGGAACTAAACCAACAAGTAGAAAGAAAGAAAAGATTGTGCCCCCAGTCATCACTTTCTAAATCCTGCTCATCAGCACAAGGAAGTCATGAGTAAGCAATGGAACAAGCATACATCATCATCAAATCAGAGGAGAGAAGCATCAAATCTGCATATTAAGGGAGGAGTACATCATGGATTTCAAGTAAAGATCATAACATCACAACATGGTTGGCAGCCCCAAGGAGGCCTCATTGCATGCAGTGAGTAAGCTACATCAAAACAAAGAGGTACACAATTCTGCATCATCTATACATCAATGCTATGGCATGGAGTATATTTGAATCTTCATTTTAAAGGATAAGTAAGAAATTTGCATGATGCTAGTGAAATTAACAAAGGTATAGATCTAATGAAGTAATGAAGCTACCCACATTCTATGTGCTTTGAGCCAATGAAAGTTTTATTGACTCATGATGAAGTAATCATGCATGAAATTTTTACTGATGTCCCTATTTGATTGGATGGTGCTCTATTTGTTATATTTTTGCTATATAATTAGAATGGAAGTTGTGATTCAATGTATCTACAGCCTCAACAACATGGTGACATCAACTCAATAACAAAAAATATATTCCAAATACCAAGCTCACAATCTCAATGAACTAAACAGTGTATAAAACAATATATGGTGCACAACAATAGTTATCATGCAATGACAACAATAACATTCCATGATGCCCAAGCTCAAATTTAAAATAGTAAGTGTATTAATGTATGATCTAATAGAAGCAACCTCATTGATCATTACCTTTCACTCCATCATTATAGAAGAGATAACTACCTACAACTATATTTCATAATTCCTCCTTTAAAGTATATATATATCAAGTATAATTATGAGTTTACATCATATATTTAGTCTTAATAAAATCTTATAAAACTAACCCAAAATACTTTGTCTTAATAAATTCTTAATAAAAGAATATATTTAGTCTTGATAAAATCTTATAAAACAACATACATTGTGTGAAGTGTTTGATCTCTTTTTATTTATTTTATTGTTGATATTCACTATGTGGTACTCCCCGTTTATGATCATTTCATGAGGAAATATCTTGATGGATTTTGGGCTGCAAGCTAGGGAATCATGCATTGTTTATAAGCTCATTGTTTGAGCACCTCATGTCCCTATTTGATTGGCTAGTGCTCAAACAGTGAGCTCATAAATAATGCATGATGCCCTAGCTTGCAGCCCATAAACCATCAAGACATTTCCTCATGAAATGATCATAAATGGAGAGTACCACATAGTGAATATCAACAAAAAAACAAATAAAGAGAGATCAAACACTTCACACAATGCCTTGAAGGTAATATAAATGATCCCCTAGCTCTCAAAGCTCGCGGGTCATCAAGAATTCCAAATGAAAAGATGTAAACAATGCTAGTATTAAATAGTGAGCTCATTAACAATGTATGATGCCCTAGCTTACAGACCACGAGCCATCAAGACATTTCCTCATGAAATGATCATAAACGAGGAGTACCACATAGTGAATATCAATAGAAAAACAAATAAAAAGAGATCAAACACTTCACACAATGCCTTGAAGGTAACAGAAATGATGCCCTAGATCTCAGAGCTCGCAGGTCATCGAGCATTCCAAATGCTAAGATGTAAACAATGGCATCTAGACATGTGTACTGTGAGCTTTCCTACAACAAATGTACTTGTGATGATTTTCACAATAGTACATGTGGTGTAGGAAAGCTCAAAGTACTGCTTAGGAAAATATGAATGTTCATCACCTGTGCATATAAGAGTTAATCAGAGAAGGTATATGCACAACAAAACAAATAAAGAGAGATCAAACACTTCACACAATGCCTTTATGGTAATAAAAATAATCAAACACTTCAAAATAGGGACATGAGTAATAAAATAGGGACATCAGTAATAAAATAATACACTTGCTATTTTGAATTTGAGCTCATAAAGATTAAGATATCTCTATTTTATTACTGATGTCCCTATTTACATCTTTTCATCAAATGACCCAAAATCATCAAGAATGGTCCTATATGGTCACTAATAGCCAAATTTTAGAAGAATATGAATGAATATGCAAACATACATAAGTGGATGAACATAAATAATGAAGGTACCAAACATTGCCTGAAGTAATGAAGTGTTGACCCAGGGTTCAATCAAGTATGCTCTTATATGATCCAAAACTTGCAAGGAAAGAAAAGATGGGGTTAGATCCAAAGGATCTAAGCAATGTTTGGCACCCTATTACTAATCCTCATCTACAATTATGCATATGCATAGTCAAACCATACACTTCTAAAATGAACTATGCTACAGAACATGGGTGTGTGTTAATGTGATTCAAAAGCTATTATGGAAGATTGTTTTATTATTGAGATAAGGATATCTTAATTCTACAAGAATAAATGTTTTGATAAATATTTGAATTTAATTTTGACAATAACATGAGGAGTGATATATTTCAAGCTTTAGCGAGACTTCATACCACATAGTGTTCATAGATTATGTTCAATGCATTATTTACACTTGTATTGGTGGGAAAACTCTTGAAAATGTGCAAGAGAGATTGCATTCAATTGTAGTTACCGCCAACCTAAATTAGTGTTGCATACAAATCTGTGGATGGTGCATGGTATAAAGCCTCACTCAAGCTTGAAAATGATAATCATTATGATGTTGAAGTATGGTGTGGTAAGCACAAGTATAGTTTCTTGTAAGCTGCTATTGGTATAGGTTTTTTTTTTCAATAGTTGTAGAATCTAGCTTCTCTTAGACTTACACATATGTATACATTTTGGGCTTGGCTTTAATGTCATGTAAATTTGATTGAAATGGTAATAATATTTAAGAGCAACAAGTATGACATTTTAAACAAGTATGCATATACATTATTTAATAGGAGTGATATATTTTAATGGAAACACTTAATGAGAAGGATGCCTATATAACAGGAGGAGTGATATATTTTAATGGAAATTGACATAAAAATTGCAGTGAAACTCTGTAATTTATTATTGTAAGTGGACATAGAAATTACAATGTAAGTAGTAGGATGATTTTAAGTGGACATAGAAATTGCAGTGAAACTCTGTAATTTATTATGGCTCAGTGTTGTATATCAATAGTCAATGTCTATTTAAACTTTATGATGATACTTATATGATGGCTTAACTAAATTTTTCTTACCTTGAGAATAGTACACCATGGGATTACACAATGGTTGTTATAATAGCAACTGTGTCTGTGGGATACTTTTATATTTTGTATTAAATGATGATACATATGTGTTTCTTCCTTTTACAATAGTTTATATTCTGATACTTATATCTTGAATTGTCAAATGACCAATGAGTGATAATTTCAAAAGTGTAACATAATTAAAGGCATGTGAATTTATGTTGTACTTAATCTAAATGCCACTGTGTAATGTTTTTACTTACGATATTTTGAGGCCCCTCTCCATTTTAAACTAACCTATGACTTCAAAGGAGGAATTATGAAATATAGTTTTAAGTAGTTATCTCTTCTATAATGATGGAGGATTCAAAGGTAATGATCAATGAGGTTATTGCTATTAGATCATATATTAATACACTTACTATTTTGATAGCAATAACATTACATGATGCCAGAGCTCAAATTCAAAATAGTAAGTGTATTATTTTATTACTGATGTCCCTATTTGATCTAATAGCATTTATATAACAAACAGAGCACCAACAAATCAAATAGGGACATGAGGTGCTCAAACAGTGAGCTCATAAACAATGCATGATGCCCTCGCTTGTAGCCCATGAGCCATCAAGATATTTCCTCATGAAATGATCATAAACAGGGAGTACCATCAAAAAATGTCATCAAAATGAAATTGAGTTAATGAGAAGAAAAAGATTGAATGCCTACCTCAAGTCATGGTTTCCATATAAAGATCAAATGCTAAGAAACTATGTTATAAAATTTCATGCCAAATTTCATCAAGAATGATCCTATATGGTCATTAATAGCCAACTTTCAGTAGAATACATGAATGAATATGCAAACATACATAAGTGGATGAACACAAATAATGAAGGTACCAAACATTGCCCGAAGTAATGAAGTGTTGACCCAGGGTTCAATCCAGTATGCTCTTGTATGATCCAAAACCTGGAAGGAAGGAAAAGATGGGGTTAGATCCAAAGGATCTAAGCAATGCCTAATACCCTATTATTGATGCTGTTAGAAAGTGAAGATCCCCAAGATAACTGAGAGGGGGGGTGAATCAGTTATCTGATAATTTAACCATTCAATAGCTTTAAATAATATAATCAATGTAGTAATCAACCATAGAAAGATAACCATACACAATTGCACAATAACACAAGATATGTTGACTAGGGAACCTCTTGAAAAGAGTAAACCCCGGTGGGAATGATGCACTAAAATGAAAGTTCCTTGTTAGAGGATGGACCTTGTTAGGAGTCTTATGAAATACATTCAGTACATATAAATTCCTATGAGGAGATTTTGAATCCCTGTTAAAAGATTCTAACCTATTTAAGAGTTTATGGAAGATAGAAGGACCCACTACCCAAACAGCTTCAAGGCAAGATCTCTGAACCCACTGTCCAAAAGATCTTAGAATTATTCAATAGAATAATATGAAATATATTACCTCCTTCATACTGTGCCAAAACCACATTATCTGCTACACAAGATCACAATTCCAAATCTCTGTACTCACAAGTCTTCCTTCATCACTGAATTAGCTCTTTTCTTCACTTCATACATATATTCGCATCTCAACTTTCACAATTCAATCCTCTCTACTCAATTCTCTTTTTTTTACAATTCTCTTTTTCTCAATTCTTTTTTTTTTACAATTCTCATTACAAAAAGGAAAACATTCCTTCTTATATACCAAACTCAAATAATTACAAATGATTCGGTCCTCAATTACAAAATAATAATTTCTACACACTACACACAAAATTCACATAAAACTGTCGGCTTCCAGATACTGTAACTTTCTCCAAACATATCCTTGAAGTTTGTGCTATAAACCACATCATCATTAATGAGTCTCCAACATCCCTTTAACTGCACAAAATCAGATTCCATCCCAGCTAAGAGATATCCTCTGATTTCTAAAAATCGCTACACAGAAACACTGTCTAAACACTGCTTTCACCAAAATGCTCATAACTCTCATGAATGAATGAATTTTTTTTTGCGTTGTTAACCATAGGTTAATAACACACCAAAAAACATACCATCAACTACACAAAATTCAATCTATAATACATGTGCACAAAACAAAATTGTACCTACTTTCCTGCTAATATCCAGAATATCACTGTGTTGACATCAATGACAATCCAAGTCATGAATGCAACAACAACTACTACAGAATGACTGCCAAAATAGTTTGCATTCATTTCGAACAATCTCCCCCATTGGCATTGATGGAAACATAGATGAAAAAATCCAATGTTCCAAAAATCCAATACTGCAACATCACTGCAAAATATCAAATTAAATCTTGCTTCATTCTCCCATTCAACTCTCTCATACAATCCACAATGTTTTTCATGTATATCTCTCCCCCATTGACATCAATGATAGAAATTCCATCACTAAGTCAACAACAACTTAATGTCAAAAGACACTATTTAGAAAAATACAATAACAAGAATCTTCATGACTCAGCTCATAAACTCCCCCATAGAGGAAGTTCCAACATCCAATCCAGAAGAAAGATAGGGCTCATATACCACTGGATGGATGCAATCATCTACATCAATTCTCAAAAATAATTTGGGGCATAACCCCAAGCATACCTCTCAGATACACAAATATATCCTTAGGTAAAGGTTCTGTAAATATATCTGCTATATGTTCCTTTGTGCTTATGTACTCCAATCTTACTTCTTTTTCTGCAACTTTCTCTCTTACAACATGATACTTGATCTCAATATGTTTAGTCTTAGAATGTAAAACAAGATTTTTTGACATACTCACTGTATTGGTGTTATCACAATGTATAACAATAGGCTCATCAAAATTTATTCCAATATCCTTCAACATCTGCTTCATCCAAATAATCTGATTACAATTGTTTTGTGCTGCAACATATTCTACTTCTGCTGTACTTTGTGAAATACAATTCTATTTCTTACTTAACCAAGAGACCAATTTTCCTCCAAGAAAAAAGGCTCCACCACTGGTGCTTTTCTTGTCATTAACACTGCCTCCCCAATCTGCATCAGTAGAGGCACATAAAGTAAAATCATCAAAATTCTCATACCATAATCCATAATCTATTGTTCCTTTCAGATATCTCAGTATCCTCTTTACTGCTGCATAATGTGATTCTCTAGGTTCTACTCAAAATCTTGCTACAATCCTGACTGAATGTGCTATATCAGGTCTTGTATGTATCAAGTACTGCAATCCTCCAATCATAGATCTGTACTTTTTCTGCTCAATTGCTAGTGTCTCATCTTTGCTAGATAACTTATGTCCAATTACCATAGGTGTTCCAATAGGTTTAGAATCTTTCATTCCAAATCTTTTCAATAAGTCATTCAAATACTTAGTCTGACTTACAAATATACCTTCCTTGCTTTGTGTTATCTATAATCCCCAAAAATATTTCATTTCTCCAATCATGCTCATTTCAAATTTAGTCTTCATTTCATCTGCAAATTTGTCACTGGCTTCATCTTCTCCTGCAAAGATAATATCATCAACAAATATAACTATAACCAACAAACCATTCTCAATTTCTTTTGTGTATAAGTTACTATCTGTTGTTCCTTTTATAAATCCCAATTTCAATAAATACTTATCCAATCTTGCATACCAAGTTCTAGGTGCTCGTTTTAATCCATATAAAGCTTTCTTTAACTTACACACCATATCTCCTTCTTGTGTCAAAGGAAAACCTTTAGGATGCTCAATGTAGACTTCTTCCAATTCACCATTCAGAAATGTTGATTTCACATCCATCTGATACACTTTGAATTTCTTGTAAGTTGCATATGCTAGAAACATTCTCACTGCTTCAAGTCTAGCCACAGGTGCAAAAGTTTCTTCATAGTCAATTCCTTCTTGTTGTGAATATCCTTTACATACCAATCTTGCTTTGTTTCTTATCACTTCTCCTTGTTCATTCATCTTGTTTTCGAATACCCATTTTGTTCTAATCACATTCTTGTCTTTAGGTCTAGGGACCAATTCCCATGTCTTGTTTTTTTTAATCTACTCCAGTTCTTCTTTCATAGCATTAATCCAATGTTCATCTTCACAAGCTTCATTAGTAGTCTTAGGTTCAATTTGAGAAATCAAACATAAATGTACCTTATTTCAAGTCAAAACTCCTCTGTCTAAACTTCTAATAACTTTCTCGATAGGGTGATGTCTTGAAATATACCTGTTAGGTGTCATAGTTACTGATCTTGTTCCAACTATAGATTCTTCTCTACTTTCTTCTCTGTTTTCTTCTCTATTTTCTCCTTTGTTTTTTTCAGTATGACTTTCATTCAGAAAATCACTATTAGTTTCAAAAAATAATTTTTTATTTTCAATGTTAGGTTGAGGTTGTGATTCTCCATTAGATTCATAATCAAGCATTCTTTCCTGAATTTTAAACTTCTCATCAACTTTGACATTTGCACTTTCAACAATAGTCTTAGTTCTTTTGTTATAACATCTATATGCTTTGTTTTTCAAAGAATATCCAAGAAATATTCCTTCATCACTTCTAGGATCAAACTTTCCTATATCATCATCTCTTTTAATATAACATTTACTTCTAAAAATTATAAAATACTTAACTAAGGGTGCATGTCCAAACCATAATTCATAAGGTGTCTTGTTTGTATCTGCTCTGATTTATACTTTGTTCATAGTGTATACTCCTATGTTCACTACTTCTCTCCAAAAATTCTTAGCCAAATCATTCTCAAACAACATAGCTCTTGCTACTTTAGTTATTGACCTATTCCTTCTTTCTGCAATACCATTTTGTTCTAGTGTTCTAGGGGCTGAAAGTTGTCTCTTAATACCATTCATTTCACAAAAAGTATTAAACTCTCTAGATGTAAATTCACCACCTCTATCAGATCTTAGACACTTAATCTTCATTCCAGATTCATTTTCAATTTTGCTTTTCATGATCTTAAATTTATCAAATGCTTCAAATTTTTCTTTCAAAAATGCAATCCACATCATCCTTGTAAAATCATCAACAAGAATCATAAAATACCTTTCTCCATAGAATTCTCTAGTCCTAGTAGGACCACTCAAGTCTGTATGAACAATCTCTAGCTTCTCTACCAATATGAACTTCTTGCTGGGAAATGAACTCCTTTTCTGCTTTACCATCATACATTCTTTGCAAATCATGTTAGTAGGTTTCATAATTCTAGGTAAATATCTTACTGCAAGTGTAGTACTCACTTTGACAATATTATCAAAGTTTATATGACAAAACCTTTTATGTGATAACCAACTGTCATCAATCTTAGTTAACAAACATGTCATCTTAGTATGATTCAACTGAAATATATTACCTCTAGTTTTGGATCCTTTTCCAATCAGATTTCCATCTTTATCTTTTATCACACAAGTTTTCTTAGCAAACCAAACTTGATAACCCTTATCAACCAATTGTCCAACGCTTAGTAGATTATGTCTCAATCCATCAACAAAGTAAACATCATTAGTGTTAGTCTTTCCATCAAGAGTAATAGATCCTATACTCTTAATCAAACAAGGTGCATTATTACCAACTCTAACAATTCCTCCATCATAATTGTCTAACTTAACAAACTTTCTTTTATCTCCAGTCATATGATGTGAACAACCACTGTCTATAATCCAATCAAATTTCTTTTCAACTTGAGAAAATAATGCTTTTTCTTCCCTTTCATCAGATTCAGAACTTTCTTCTTTAATTGCTACAAATCCTATTTCCTCAAAGTTATCATTATCACTGTCACTTAAATGTCTTTCAATTCCTACTTCAAGATCTTCATCATTTGCATAATAACATTCTTTAGATCTCCTAGGTTTAAAGTTGCTTCTATACTTCTTAACTCTTTTAGGACATTTAGATGCAAAATGACCATATTCTTAACAAGTCCAACATTTAAATTTTTTTTTACCTTTCGGTTCTCTTTTTACAAGTAATGCAATACCTTCTTCAATCTTCTTATCTTCGTCAAATTTAGATCTGCTACTACTGGCATAATCTCCATTCACACTAGTACTTCTTGATAATGTAGGTCTAATGTTAAGAGCACTGAATGTTTTCTCCATTCTAGGTAGCTCTTCTGATAATCTCAAATTCATCTTTGTTGTTTCTAATCTTCCAAGAAGAGTCTCTCTTGAAAAGTTTGGTGTACAAGGTATCACTTGTTCAATCATCTGGGTTGTCTGCTTGAATACTGGTGTCAAAGTTCTCAAAATTTTCCATATCACTTCATTCTCTATCTTATCACCTCCATAAGACTTTATTCCTGTTACAATCTTAGACATCCTACCAATATAGCTTCTAATAGATTCATCTTCCATCATTCTGATATCTTCAAATGCACAAATCTAATTATGTAATCTAGCCTTCTTTGCATGTTCATCACTTTCAAAAGTAGAATGTAAAGCTTTCCAAATTGCATGAGATGTTTTCAAACATCTTACCTGGCTATATTCATTCTCTAGTAGTGCTAACAAAAGTGCTTCTCTTGCAAGTATGTTACACATGAATAGATCTAGCTCATCTTTAGTTCCTGCCTCTAGATTGTCTTCCTCAATGATAGTCTTCTCATTCTTTGTAATCAACCAATAACTTGGTCCTAAAAATAATAAATGTGTCCTCATCTTTTCTTTCCAGCTATCAAAATTTACTCCATCAAACTTAGGGCTTTCTTTTCTGAAATTCACCATGGATCTCCTTAAGTTGTTAAACTTTTCTTTCAAGGACCTACTGCTCTGATACCAATTGTTAGAAAGTAAAGATCCCCAAAATAACTGAGAGTGGGGGGGGTGAATCAGTTATCTGATAATTTAACCATTCAACTACTTTAAATAATATAATCAATGTAGTAATCAACCATAGGAAGATAACCATACATAATTGCACAATAACACAAGATATGTTGACTAGGGAACCTCTTGAAAAGAGTAAACCTCGATGGGAATGATGCCCACAAAATGACGGACTAAAATGAAAGTTCCTTGTTAGAGGATGGACCCTATTAAGAGTCTTATGAAATACATTCAGTACATATAAATCTTTGTTAGGAGATTTTGAATCCCTATTAAAAGATTCTAACCCGGTTAAGAGTTTATGGAAGACAGAAGGACCCACTGCCCAAACAGCTTCAAGGCAAGATCTCTGAACCCACTGTCCAAAAGATCTTAGAATTATTCAACAGAATAATATGAAATATATTACCTCCTTCATACTATGCCAAAACCACACTCTCTGCTACACAAGATCATAATTCCAGATCTCTGTACTCACAAGTCTTCCTTCATCACTGAATTAGCTCTTTTCTTCACTTCATGCATATATTTGCATCTCAACTTTCACAATTCAATCCTCTCTACTCAATTCTCTTTTTTTAACAATTCTCTTTTTCTCAATTCTTTTTTTTTTACAATTCTCATTACAACAAGGAAAACATTCCTTCTTATATACCAAACTCAAATAATTACAAATGAGTTGGTCCTCAATTACAAAATAATAATTTCTACACGCTACACACAAAATTCACATAAAACTATCGGCATCCAGATACTGTAACTTTCTCCAAACATATCCTCAAAGTTTGCACTATGAACCATGTCATCATTAATGAGTCTCCAACATCCCTTTAATTGCACAAAATTAGATTCCATCCCAACTAAGAGATATCCTCTGATTTCTGAAAATCGCTACACAGAAACACTATCTAAACACTGCTTTCACCAAAATGCTCATAGCTCTCATGAATGAATGAATTTAATTTTGCGTTGTTAACCATAGGTTAATAACACACCAAAGAAAATACCATCAACTGTGCAAAAGCCAATCTACAATACAACATGTGCACAAAACAAAACTATACCTGCTTTCCTACTGATATCCAGAACACCACTGTGTTGACATCAATGACAATCCAAGTCATGAATGCAACAACAACTGCTACAGAATTATTGCCAAAATACTTTGCATTCATTCCTAACAAATGCTCATCTATAATTATGCATGTGCATAGTCAATCCATACATAGACTCAACAACATGGTAGCATTGATCCAATAACAAAAAATACATTATAAATGTCAAGCTCACAGTCTCAATGAAATAAATAGTGTATAAAACAATATATGGTGCACAACAATAGCAAGCATGCAATGACAGAAATAACATTGCATGATGCCTGAGCTCAAATTTAAAATAGTAAGTGTATTAATGTATCATCTAATATAAGCAACCTAATTGATCATTACCTTTGACTCCTCCATCATTATAGAAGAGATAACTACCTACAACTATATTTCATAATTCATCCTTTGAAATCATAGCTTAGTTTAACTATTGGACAATGAGCTGATAGGAGTTTCGAATAGATTTGAATAAAAACTAAGAGTATTGAATTTTATTTGTTCCTATTGTGATTTCAGGGGAGAATAAGGCTAAGACCTTTTCAGTGGATTAGAGTGGTGTATATAGCTTGTAATTTTATAATTTTGCACTTTTTTTATTTGAGGCTTAATTATGCTATTTTTAAATAGAAAGATTTTTCTTTCTTATTTCAAATTCATTCCTTCATATGTCATACCTAATGCATAGTGAATTTATAGGAGTTTCAAATAGATTTGAAGAAAAACTAAGAGCATTCAATTTTAACTTATTGTGAATTCAAGGGAGAAGAAGGCTAATATCTTTACAACTGATCTTGTGTGGGCATCGTATGAAATTTGTGTGGGATAACCTCCTTGTTCTATTAGTGTCCTCTATGATTTTAGATGCTATATTTTCTTGAGTCTGGTTGGTGCCTTACTTTCCCCTCTTTGGTTCTATGCTTTCTTACATTAAGAGTTCATTTTGTCTTTGATTAGGGCACTATTTCTCCTTGACTATATTCTTTTGGGGTCTGATCTATTGTAGTTGTTTTCTTTTTTCTTTGAATCATTGTTTACAATTAATTTTGATGCAATATTTGTGTGAAGAAAAAGAACAAAATGTTGAACGAGTGTATTTGAAAAAGATAAACATGACACATTTTGTTGGGCTGATTGGGTTGGTCTGGGACCATTTACATGACCCGGCCCGATATTAAAGATTGAGCTCATGAACAATGTATGATGCCCTAGCTTATAGCCCATGAGCCATCAAGATATTTCCTCATGAAATTATCATAAACGGGGAGTACCACATAGTGAATATCAACAACAAAACAAATAAAGAGAGATCAAACACTTCACACAATGCCTTGAAGGTAATAGAAATGATGCCCTAGCTCTCAAAGCTCTCAGGTCATCAAGCATTCCAAATGAAAAGATGTAAACAATGTCAGTATTAAACTATGAGCTCATGAACAATGTATGATGCCCTAGCTTGCAACCTGCAAGCCATCAAGACATTTCCTCATGAAATGGTCATAAATGGGGAGTACCACATAGTGAATATCAATAACAAAAGAAATAAAGAGAGATCAAACACTTCACACAATGCCTTGAAGGTAATAGCAATGATGGCCTAGGTCTCAAACCTCACGGGTTATCAAGTATTCCAAGTGAAAAGATGTAAACAATGTCAGTATTCAATAGTGAGCTCATAAACAATGTATGATGCCCTAGCTTGCATCCTGCGAGTCATCAAGACATTTCCTCATGAAATGATCATAAACCGGGAGTACCACATAGTGAATATCAATAGAAACATAACTAAAGAAAGATCAAACACTTCACACAATTCCTTGAAGATAATAGCATTGATGCCCTAGCTCTCAAAGCTCACGGGTCATCGAGCATTCCAAATGCTAAGATGTAAACAATGCAACTATTAACAATGCTAAGATGTAAACAATGCCATTGAAATTGAGTTAGTGAGAAGACAAAGCTTGAATGCCTATCTCAAGTGCCAATGCCCTCTTCCCACATGGTGTCAGCCTCTTCGCGCATGCCAAAATCAAATAACCTATTTGTGCCATGCAAAAGTGCAGTGTCATCTTCGCAGCAGCTCTTTGAATTCACAAATTACAAAAGACACTTTCTTTTTCTTTTTTTTTTGTTTAGAACCAAATGGGTGTCGCAATTATGATGTCATCATCACTATTATGACAACATCGGGGGAACTTACAAAAAAGAACACAAAAACCAAGTTCACAAATTGTAGTGGTGTCATAAATTGGCATTGAAATTTGACCCCAAATGTTGTAGTGATACTTTGTGGTTTTCTTAAAAATAATGATTTTGACTTAACTTGATGCCCTAGATGATACATGCTTATTTTAATGAAATAGTTGGTTTATTAAATTTGATGCCCTATATGTTTAATTTTTTTTTTCATGAAATAAGTGGTTGTAATTATAGGATGCCCTAGATGATATTTACTTGCTTTAATGAAATAATTTTTTTGATTATAGTTGTGTTTAAATGTTGTTTATATTTCTTAGAATAGTGGTTCAAAGTTAAATGATAAGATATTGTTCAATAATCTTGAACTATATAGATTATATTTTTTGCAATATTATTTCTAGAAGAAGCTTACTAGGAAACTCATGTGCTAGATGTCTTCTCTTATGTGTGTCATCCTTCTTCGGGTTTCTAGGTCTTTGTGGTGTTTTGACAAGGAGAAATCCATTCCTTCTTATAGATTGGGCATTCTATTAGGGGTAAGTACACCAAGATGGGGAACAAAAAGGGGGATATAAGTGGCCATTTTTTTTCTAAAATAAGGTAAACCTGGACTTCAAATAGAAATTTGAGGGTCATGCACTCAAAAGTAGGATTTTTTGAAAGAATGATAATAGTAGTACTTTGATTCTAGTTTCTAAGCTACTATTTTTTTAAAAACACATAATATTAAGAAGGTCAAACCCAATGCATATGAAAAATTATTCCTTATTTTTTCATAAAAATATGGCATAGCTGATTCCATGCGCTTCACAAAATATCTAGTTAGATTTAGTATTTTTCAAAACCCTTTGTTAGAATGATAGGTAAGAGATAGATCTAGAAGTTGTGCATTTTTTGCAATTTTCCCTTGAGATTTTTTTAATGATTTTTTGAAGTGGTCAAATCGTAAAAATCTAGTGTTTGTCCGGATGTGGAGCATAACTTGCATCAAAATAATAAAAAATTCACTTTTTGTAAAAAAGTGTATAGAATCAAGTGTAGAAAAATGATATGTAATTTATTTTGAATTTGGTCAAAAAGATCAAACGTTATTAAAAAAATTGGTAGACATATGTCTCTAAGGACTGTGAAGACAGTAGTAAAGAAAATTAAAATTTACTATGCTAATGTTGTCTAAAAATAGAAATATTTATATGGCTAGAAACCTAAGAAGACGTTAGAGATTATGGTGGCAATTTTACAGATACCCATTTGATGATGTGTAAACCTGATGACGAGGAAGTTGAGAAATCATCTTGGAAGATCAAAAGACATGTAAAGGGATGGAAATAGAGGGAAAATTGACTTCCAAGCCTTAGGGTTATTGTCCAAACCTCTTAACTATAACACGTATGGATTCCTTAGTACTAAATAACCCACATGGGTTAGGAAGAAATAAAAACATATACTTGTAAACTTAGCATACACCACAAATATGTATATAGTTACATATATAATATATGTATATGTATGTATATATGGATATCTATAAATTATTGGAAAAAATGGTCAGCGCTCCCATCGGGATTTGTGACATGGCTTTACAGCCTCATGTGTCTTCTATAAGTCTAGTGGTTGTATCAGGCATTAATAGGTTGATCTTTTGGTGCAACAACAACTACTAATTGTAACAAGTGGTATTAGAGCTTGGTCATAGGCTCAAATCCCCTCAGCTAACATTAAGGGGGAGATTGTTAGAAAAATACCCAGAACTCCCCTCGGGATTCATGACATGGCTTAACCACCTCTTGTATCTTTTATAATTCTAGTGGTTGTATCAAGAATTAACAGGTCAATCTTTTGGTGCAACAGAAACTACTACTTGTAATATATATATATACATATATATATATATACATACATATATATATATATATATATATATATATATATATATATATATATATATATATATATATATATATGTATGTATATATATGTATATATATATATATATATATATGTATGTATATATATATATATATATATATATGTATGTATATATATATATATATATATGTATGTATATATATATATATATATATATATATATATATATATATATATATGTATATATATATATATATATATGTATATATATATATGTATATATATATATGCATCTCTCCCAATTCCCTCTCTCATCTTCCTCCCTCATCACTATCTCTATCTATTTTGAGCTCTATCTCATCTCTTCCCCTCCCTCTTCTCTCTATCTTCCTCGTGTCTTTCATCCTATTATCCTTCTCCTACTCTATCTACCAGCTCTCTCTCTCTCCACCCATCCTCTCTCTTTTTTAGTTCTACAAACACTAACTCATTTTTCATTGAATTCCAACAAAACTTTCTGATGAATTTTTTTTTTTTTTTCATAAAGTTGAGGTTGAATGTGTCAAATTTCTATTTTTTTTAAATTTTCTCTAATATTCATTGGAAATCTGATGATATTTTGTTTTTTTAGAAGACAAATGACCATACCATTAAAAATTCAGTGACCAATTAATTTTAAAAACTAAAAAAACCCCTTGCACGGATAGTTATTTTTCATACTTGCGATAATGTTTTGCTAGGTTTTGAAGGTTATAGAATGAATTTTTTATAGTATGATATTTTTGCATGTGAAGAAAAATCATGTCAGATAATATTAGTGAAGAATAAAATAAACATACAATTTCTATATTGTGGTCTTCATTGAAAAGAAAAGGCCATGGGAAATGTTATTGTCCCTACAATAATTGCAAGGGCTTTAAGATAAGAAGACTTTTAATCACAACAGTTGAGAAACATTGTAGGCAAAATGGATACATTGAAGGGGGAACATGATTATTATCTATTGGTAATTTTTTTATTACATGTTTTTATATTGATTGTATTTGTAAATTTTTATATCATTTTAACATTTTATATCTATAAAAATTCACTTGATGATGAGATCATGATCATGGTTTATTTATGTTTATCATTATTATATAGGTGGGGTTCCCTAGGGCACATGATATGCATTATCACGGTCTAAAGAATGTGGAGAAACATGGAGGTGTGAATATCAAAGATGAAGTTAATGATATTATAGAAGAAGACGATCACACACTATAAAACACAATTGAAGATGATGGTACAAATACATTGATCCATGACACATTTATTACTGGTGTAGTTGATCATGATGATCAAGATGATTTTAATTTTGTTCATGATTTACCTATAGTTGAGAAGAAATATGAGCCCCTTTATGAAGGCTCCCAAACAACTCTTCTCTCTGCTATATTTTTGTTGGTGAATTTGAAGGTTATGAATGGTTTATCCAACATAACAATCTCGTGTATGTTAAGGTATGTCATATTTTTTATCTATTTTTATTTTTATTTAATCACTAGTAAATAAAGGGGGAAATATGTACCATTAATATTCTTTATATTAACAAATAATTTTTTTGGTTGTAGATTGATAGGTAAATCTTTGTTACCACCATCAAATATTCTACCTTTCTCATACCAAGAATTATCTACCATTATGAAATATATTGGAATGGAGTATCAAGAAATAAAATCATGTTCCAATGATCATATTATATATCATAAAAAATATGAATTTTCAACAGAATGTCTGGGATTTCATATAAGGAGATATCGAATAGATCAACTAATAAAAAAGGTGTCTCACAAGGTTCTTCATTATATTCTCATTATTCCATGTATGCAACAATTATTTAGATGTGAAAGCTTAGCACAATTTATGGATTACCATGCATGGAATAGAAGTGGAGATGACATTTTTTGAATGCATGTGGAAGGTTATGCATTTAGGGACATAGAGGAAAAATGACCATATTTTAAAGAAGAATCTCATAATATCAGGCTTTCATTGGCAGTAGATGGTGTCAATCCATTTGGAGAGATGACATCTATTTACTCAGTTTGGCCTATTTTTGTTATCAACAATAATATTCCTCCATAAATGTCAATAAAGAGAGAGCACCTAATGTTGGAAATGATTGTTCCAAGTATTTTTCTCATTTAATAGTCATGTACATTAAATAATATACATTTTAGTAAAATGGTTATAATAATTATGTAATCTTTATGTTCATTCAAATAGGTAATTACCAAGTTAAAGATATGAATGTATATATCAAGTCTCTTATCGACGAATTAATAAAGTTATAGAATTGCATCACTATGTATTACATCTCTAGACCAAGAGGAAAAAGACAATTTCAATTCCATGCAGTGCTTGTATGGACAATTCATGATGTCCCAAGGATAACACATTTTTGTGGTATGTTCTAAAGTTTAAATTGTGCACTTTAAAAATATTTAATTTTATAAATTATATATCATGCATTTTTTTAATAATCTATTCAATATATATAATTTAAAAACATACATATTTAATCCAATTATACATGATCTTATAGTTCTTCAAAAAAAAGAAAAATTTGCATGTCAAGTTTGTGATCCAGAGATGAAATATTATCATTCAACAAGTTTAGGAAATTATGTGTTTGATGAGTATAGGAACTTCCTCCACAGAAATCATAAGTATCAAACTACTTTAAAAAAAAATTTCAATGGAATAGAAGAGACTACATCTAAACAACAAAGAATGACGCCTCACCTATGGAAGATGGAATATAATATAATTAATCATCAAGGTTTAATGTCATTTAATTAAATTTTTTATCTATCATATATGATATGTTTGAAATTTATATTTTTATATTGTGTTTTTCTTACTCATGTTGTAATTGACAATGAGTATCATTGTAAAAAAAATTAACTTATATTCTTCATGAAGGTCATCAAGGCATTAATGATTAGCTTCTAAAGGGACTAGACAATTTTGTAGGTTTTCCTACTATGAGAAGCTACAAATTGTGCATTTTTTGACACTATGCATATCAAAAATAATATAATAGATACATTATGGAAAATATTAGATGGAAGGCATGACAAAGAAAAAATTGTCAAAATTTGTAGTGATATTCAGGAATCCAATCATGCAATGAAAAATGTCATTCATTTAAATAACCATAAAGACCATATTAATATAAGTGCCCTTCCTTGGTTATTAATGGAGAAGCAAAGAAATGATATAAAAGAAGTCCTACGAAAATTTTATATCCCATGGGATTTGTTGCAAATATAAGCAATATAATAACAAAGAAAGGTGAATTTTGGCCAGGAATGAAAATGCATGATTTTCATACCTTTATTAAAGTAATTCATATTCTTTTATATTTAATATATATTTGTATACTTCATGTACTTTTCATTGTATTATGTTTACTACCTAGTTCTGAAAAAATAATGAAAATATTATTTTATAATTGTTGCAATATGTTCTACCTCTATCTCTCCCAAACCACTTCGACAACAATGTCAAACAAGTTACATATGATCTTGGAAACTACATGAGGTAAGTAGAGATATTTGTATAGATATTATATTAGCCATATGTTTTTATGTTTCTATATTATTTTGTTAAGTCTCATTAATATATTTGTGTCTTGAATCACTTGTAGATGGTTGTCATTTAAAAAAATTCATAAAGAAGATATAAATTATTGGAAAAGAAAAATTCCTTGTCTAATATGTGAAATACAAAAGTTTCTACCTTCGATATTTTTCAATGCACAAGAACACTACCTCATTTACCAAGTTGAGGAGATTGAATTGTGTGGACCTGTCCACACAAGGTCAATGTCAATGGCTAAAAGGCACTTGAAATTTTTGAAAATTTTGGTTTGACAAAGAGCACATCCTAAGGGTTCTATGGTGGAGGGATATATGGTATACCGGTCTATGTTGTACATTACTGAATATCTTCCTAATTTTACAACAAAGATCCAACTCTTACCAACTCATAACCAAAGACATAACAACATGGAGACAAAGAAAAGACAACACTATAGCCTTCCATATATAGACAATTTTTCACTGCCTGGGAAGGTTCTAGAATTTTAGCCAACAAGGCCGACCAAACTTAAAATTATTTTATTTTACAATTTACTACATCAAAGTCAGTTCAAAATAACTTTTGAAACCCAGAAAAAATTTTTGAAGGAAAATCATTTTCCGCCATTTTAGGTGACCCAACTTCCGAAGACCATAGGTCATCGCCAGTTGACCCAATTGACTATTATAACCCCATTCTGAAAAGGCCACGAAGTGCTCTACAGGCTTGACTCACGCAAGTGCCTGTCACCCAAATTTTTGACCTCACATGGGGCCTCTAAAGCCTTCAAAACTAAGTTCAAAGTTTCTATACCCTGTTGCCAATACCGAAAATCTTCAATATCTACAAAGCTAGACTTGATTTGTCAATGAAACTTTACTAGCAGGCTAATATGACCAAAATGAACCTCCATGAAAGAAATTAGAATATTCTGAGATCGGATGACCAATCTTACTAAAAATAGCAAGTTTTCATAAATAGTAGCTCCGCACGAGATAGCCCTTATTGAATACAAAAATAGAAATATTTTTGGGTGATGCAAGATTTCTCTTACACCTAGGATGCTCCTGCATCAAACACCTAGGGTAATTTGAGAAGTGACCCTATCATGACTCAGGTGTGCAGAGAAAAACCAAGATGGTTAACCTCCTCCCTTGTCAACCATGATGAATCTTCAATAGGTCATCCTTTCCACTTGACCAGATATTCTTCATATGCCATGTTCCTTGTGCTTCTGCCAACATGACTATCCAGTATGTCCTCAATCTCCTTGATAGCTGAACTGGTTGATGGAATACTCCACTATGCTATTGTAACCTTATCTTCAACACCTCCTTCATGATACTTTGTCAGATCTAAAATATTAAATATTGGTGAAATATTCAGCTCAATAGAAAACTCTAGCTCATATGCATCTCCTAAATCTTGCTCTTTCAGTAGCTTGCATGGCCCAAACTTCTTTATTTTCAGCTTCTTGTAAGTACCAACTAAAAATTAGTCCTTCCACAAATGAGCCATGACTTCATCTCCAATCTAAAATTTCTTATGTCTTCTTTTCTCATCTTTTTTAGCCTTATACTTCACATTCATCTTGGTAATATGCTTCCTCACCTCCTCGTGGATGTTCTTCAAGTGTTCTACAAAATTCTCAACTCCAACACTACTTATTTCTCTTTTATCTACCTTTCTCAACTTAGATGTATTTCTGGGACTACTTCCATATATAATTTATGGATGATGTGGGGAACTAAACTTCAAATCTGTCTTCAACTCTTCACTTTCTGCTAGTGTCATTCTATGTGCTGCCTTATTTGGAAAACTAACTCCTAGAATCAAATCATTTGTAAAGCATTTTGTCCTCTCTTTGTCTCCATGTTGTTATTTATTTGGTTATGAGTTGGTAAGGGTAAAGCACCCTTCATCAGTGGTATCAGAGTGGGAGTTCTTGAGTGTGTAGATAGATCACCGAATGTGAGGTAGTTTGCACCAGGACCGTGGGTTGGGTGAATTTTTCTTTAAGTGGACACGAGTATGGAGAAGAGAAAGAAGAAGATGACTTTTGTGATTGGATGGATTCTTAGAATTCTTAGACTTGAGAAAATTAAAGAGAGACATCAAGAAGAGACAAGAGTTGCAATACTAGATTTGAAGAAGCAAGTGGCTAAATTAGAAACGGAGCTGAAAAAGAGAAAAGCAATTCATAGAGATGATGATAATTCTTTGGATGAAGGAAAGAAGGAAGTTACAGTGAAGTATCATGCAAGTGGTACAAAAGAAGAGGAACAACATCAAGATGAAAAGATTTATGAACCTGAAGTTGATGAAGATGATTTATTAATGAATATTGTAGTAGTTGAGGAAGAGTGGAATACCTTGATAGGAGGTCAAAGAAAAGAAGTCGTTACTTGCCTTGTTGAAGACACGAAAGAAGAAAAAAAGATGAAGATATGAAAGAGGTAAATTTTTATGAATTATGGGATGCTAACTTTGAGATGGATTTAAAAGATAATAATGATATTTTAAATGAGGACTTTGCAAGTGATGTTCGGTATGCAATAGAATATTTGTATGGCATTACAAAGTTTATTGCAAGTGTATTAGATCCTAAAAGTTTGGAAGAGATTGAGAGTTACACTTGGATGAAGTTGATTAAAGAGGAGTATTGTCAGCAATAGATACTTGTTCCAACTAGGTGTTGGAAAAGAAGAAAAAGAGAAATATATCAGTAGCAGATACTCGTTCCCGAAAGATGTTGGAAGAGAAGAAAAAAAATATATTAACAACAGCTACTTCATTTTGTGAATCCATATTCACAAAATTTTTCCTACCTTGGGTGTCTGATGCAGGAGTATCTTGCATCACAAAATAAAAGGGGGCATGATAAAAAAAAAATAGAGGAGAGAGAAAGTGAAGAAAATGAAAGGAAAAAAAAATTATTTCATTTATCGAGTTGTGTAGGTGGCATTTTAAAAATTTGTAGAATGTTATTGCATTTAATATTTGTAGCTAGATAGTTAAACTTTTCTATTTTTTTATTGGCCACAAATGCAATGTAATTTTGTAATTGGCCCACATAGTGGTGCTAAATATTAATTGGGTGGGTATTTAATATTTGTATCAAGGTAGTTGCATCTATCTTTTATCCCACATTGGTTGTGTTGTAATATCTTGAGTGGTAAATGCCTATATAAAGAAGGCATAGGAGAATTCATAAGCAAGTTCTCAAGTTGTAGGATCTTGTATTTGGAAAGAAACTCTCAAGTTGCAAGCTCTTGAATTTCAAGCTCTCTCATTGCAAGCTCTCAAGTGGTAGAAGCTCTTGGATTGTAAGCTTGGGGGATGTAAGATCTATCATGTTGTAAGATCTCTCAAGTTGTAATATTTTTCAAATATTAATGTATGCTTTGTAAAGCATGTTGTCTTCTCTTTGTCTCCATGTTGTTATGTCTTTGGTTATGAGTTGGTAAGGGTTCTATGGTGGAGGGATATATGGTATACCAGTCCATGTTGTACATTACTGAATATCTTCTTAATTTTGCAAAAAAAAGAAGAAAAAAAAAGAAAAAAAGAAAAAGAAAAAAAGAAAAAAAAAATTATCTCATTTACCAAAGTGCATAGGTGGAAAATAAAATAAAATAAATATTTCATTTATCGAGGTGTGTAGGTGGCATTTTAGAAATTTGTAGAAAGTTCTTGCTTTTAATATTTGTAGCTAGGTAGTTACACCTTTCTATTTTCTTATTGGTCCACAAATGCAATATAATTTTGTAATTGGCCCACATGGTGGTGCTTAATATTAATTGGGTGGGTATTTAATATTTGTATCAAGGTAGTTGTATCTATCTTTTATCTCACATTAGTTGTGTTGTAATATCTTAGGTGGTAAATGTCTATATAAAAAAGGCATAGGAGCATTCATAAGCAAGCTCTCAAGTTGTAGGATCTCCTATTGGAGAAGAAGTGCTCAAGTTGTAGAAGCTCTTGGAGTTCAAGCTCTCTCATTGCAAGCTTCTCATGTTGTAAGATCTCTCAAGTTGTAATTATTTTCAAGTATTAATGTATGCTTTGTAAATCATTTTGTCTTCTCTTTGTCTCCATGTTGTTATATTTTTGGTTGAGTTGGTGAGGGTGGTGTGTCTCTTCATCAGTGGTATCAGAGCGGGAGTTCCTGAGTGTGTAGACAGATCACCAAGCGTGAGGTAGTTTGCACTAAGACCTTGGGTTGGGTGAATATTTTTTTAAGAGGATGTGAGTATGGAGAAGAGAAAGAAGATGACTTTTGTGATTGGATGGATTCTTAGAATTCCTAGACTTGAGAAAATTAGAGAGAGATATCAAGAAGAGATAAGAGTTGCGTTATTGAATTTGAAGAAGCAAGTGGCTGAATTAGAAGCAGAGCTGAAAAAGAGAAGAGAAATTCAAAGAGATGATCACAATTCTTTGGATGCGAGAAAGAAAGAAGTTACAGTGGAGAATCATGCATGTGATACAAAAGAAGAGGTAGAGCATGAAGACGCAAAGATTCATGAACTTGAAGTTGATGAAGATGATTTATTAATGAAGATTGCAGTAGTTGAGGAAGAGTGGAAAGTCTTAGTTGGAAGTCAAAGGAAAGAAGCTATCACATGCCTTGTTGAGGTCACAAAAGAAGAAAACAAAGCTGAAGATATGAAAGAGGTAAATTTTTATGAATCATGGAATGCTAACTTTGAGATGGATTTGAAAGATAATGATGATAGTCTATACGAGGATTTTGCAAGTGATGTTTGATATGCAATAGAAGATTTGTATGACATTACAAAGTTTATTACAATTGTATTAGATCCTACAAGATTGGAGGAGAATGAGAGTTACACTTGGATGAAGTTGATTGTAGAGGAGTATTATCAGCATTGGATACTTGTTCCAACAAGGTGTTGGAAGAGAAGAAAAAAAAATATATCAGCAGTGACTACTTCATTTTGTGAATCCATATCCACAAAAAATTTTCTACCTTAGGTGTCTAATGCAGGAGCATCTTGCATCATAAAATAAAAGGGGGCATGATAAAAAAATGGAGAGAGAAAGTGATGAAAATGAAAAAAAAAAAAAGGGAAAAAAAAAAGAGAAAAAAAAAGTTATTTCATTTACCAAGGTGCATAGGTGGAAAATAAAATAAAATAAATATTTCATTTATCGAGGTGTGTAGGTGGCATTTTAAAAATTTGTAGAAAGTTCTTGCATTTAATATTTGTAGCTAGGTAGTTACACCTTTCTATTTTCTTATTGGTCCACAAATGCAATGTAATTTTTTAATTGACCCACATGGTGGTGCTTAATATTAATTGGGTGGGTACTTAATATTTGTATCAAGGTAGTTGTATCTATCTTTTATCCCACATTGGTTGTGTTGTAATATCTTAGGTGGTAAATGCTTATATAAAGAAGGCATAAGAATATTCATAAGCAAGTTCTCAAATTATGGGATCTTGTATTGGGCAAGAAGCTCTCTCATTGCAAGCTCTTAGATTGTAAGCTTGGAGGATGTAAGATCTCTCATCTTGTAGATCTCATATTTGGAGAAAGCTCTCATGTTGTAAGATCTTTCAAGTTGTAATGATTTTTCAAGTATGAATGTATGCTTTGTAAAGCATTTTGTCTTCTCTTTGTCTCCATGTTGTTATTTCTTTGGTTATGAGTTGGTAAGGGTAGAGCACCCTTCATCAAGATCGTATTTTTGATCCCAACTCTATTAAAATTTTTGAAGGGGAGTACTTGATGGGGAAAGGTAAATTGAGGAAAGTGAGAGGTAATTATAAGATATTCATGGATATTAATTAGAATACAATTTACATTATATATATATGGTACTTAATTAATTATTAATCTTCAATATACATCAATTATAAACTAAGGTTGTCTACCATAGTAATTAACTAAGTGTACATTGTTTGTATATTTCTATTTATTTTTTATACAATTTTTCAAGTGTGAGATGCACTAAATTTGTATGTTGCAAAAAATCTTGATTGGATGACAATATGGATTGAATGATGTCAACAATCTGGTGATGTATTAACATAAGAAGGTGTGGCTTTATTGGTTAAAAAAGCTCATAATAATGGATATTGTAATGTTACACTAAGGGAAAATGATTTAGTATATGGTTTAAAAGATAAACAAGTACATATAAATATATTAATCACCCATATTATTTAATTTTTTTCAATTATATTGATGTATATATATGTTGTGTTTTTCCATACATTTGACCAAGAATAAATATATTTATCAGCTAGTGATGTAATAATTTTTACATGTTTTACATATTGTAGGTGAAACACCACAAGGCTATGTGGTGCAATAGTCATAAATTTCAAATCAATAAGTTGGATGACACAAAGAAAACTTGTGATTCTAGGATAAGTGCAATCTTTTAGGTGACTAATATTTTATCTATAAGTGGCATACATACTAAAGTCTCAGAAAATCGATACTATGGGATTTTGGCCAATATAACTGAGTGTGACTTTAAGTCCTTTAAACTAGTTATGTTCATCATCGATTGGTACATAATATGATTGAATGAAAATGATCCTGAGAGAACTGTTATTGAATATGATAATAGATTTACAATGGTTAATTCAAGGTCATTCAAGAAAGTTAGAAATGAGCCCTATGTTCTTCTAAGCCAATGTGAGAAGGTAATTTACTCAAAGGTTCCACATAAAATGGATTGGTCATTTTTTGTTAGACATGATCCAAGAGGAAGGCCATTAAAGTATAATGTAATAGAAGAAGAAGATATTGAATAAGTAGAAGATGATGTAGATGATGATTAGAATCAATATTTAGTTGATGATGTTCCTTATGAAGATTTCGAAGAAGAGGAACTAGATCACGATGATGTAGGAGTTAATGTTTATGACTATGATATCCATGTAGATGATGACATTATTGAAACAAATATCAATGATGACAATGATGATGATAAGACCAATCTTTACAATGTGGAATCTAAATTGGATGATACAAAAAAAGAGTTGGATAAAGAAGAAGTTCAATGACATGATTGAAATGTATGAGTTATGTGATTAGTATATTATTTATTTGATATTTATTTATTGATATAATTGTATTTGACTTATATGGTTACATAATTAATTCATTATTTTTTTTTATATTTTAATGTCATTACATAATTAATTCATTATGTATGCTTTAATGTTTTTAATTGATAGTCCACCTCTAGTAGGTCAAGTCCTAGTAGTAGCACCATGCCACCTCTAGGAGATGGGGATAGCGAGAGTGTCAGGTAGCCGTCATTTTGTGTGACATTTTTTGAACCTTTGAGGATTTTGTATATTATGATTCATACATTATTTTTTGATATTTATGACATGAGGCATGATTTATGGAAATAAACTTATATGATGTGTTTATTGATAGAATATGGGTTATTTCTTATGTATGTGATGGATGGTGATTTATGATGCATATTTGATAGGTTAAAATATGTTTATGATTATTATAAAGTGTTGTGTATGTAGGATGTGTTAACATGTGTAATGATGCAGGATGGATGTGATGTAATGTATGTGTATGATGGTTATGTATCATGTTCCTATATGGATAGGTGTTGATTATGATATATATGCAATGCATGCATGCATGATTTCTATAATGAGTTCCTATTATGATACATGATGCACCTGATGAGTTATGTTATGTTATGTATATGATTCATATGGTGTATGTTTACAATGGATGCATATAATGTTTATGATGGATGAAAATTATGATGTCTAATATGATCAAATTCATTATAATTTCTATATGTATGTATGTATGTATATGTAATGCAAATAATATGGATGTACTAATATGGTTGGATAAAAATGTTTTGCATATGAATTAAAAACTTAACTAAATGTACCTTACATGACCCCTTAGAACACATTATGACCCCTTAGGACTATTAAGGATCCTTCAAGACTCATTAATGTTTCTTAGGAACCCTTAGCACCCATTAGGATGCATTATTTATTATAAGGGCTCCTAAGAGGTTTTAGGACCCAAATTTAATGGCTCATAGGAGCATTTGTGACCCCTTAAGAACTATTAATGTGTCTTATGACCCCTTAGTATGTATTAAAGACCCTAACCCTAAATTCTAATTATATAAATACCCTAACCTTAATCATAGGACACCTAAAGAACTATTAATGTGTGTAAGGACCATTAGGAAATATTAGGACCCATTACAACATATTAAGATCCATTAGAACATATTAGGTCCCATTAGGACCCATTAAAACACATTAGGATTGTTATGATACATAAGGGTTCCTTAGAGGTCCTAATGCATAATAAGTGTTCTAAGGGATCATAATCAGATCCTAATTGGATAAAATCCCTAATTAAAACCTTTTAATTAAATTTTAATTGTCTTAACTCTTATTAAAACCATAATTAAATTATAATTGGATAAAGACCCTAATCAAAACCTTAATCATAGACCCAAACTCTAATTGCAATATTTAGTGAGTGACATATCAAATAATTGGTCTTGATGAATTTAATTTTTCTTCTAGGGAAATGTGCATATTCTATATGGATAGATGCAATATTGTATTTGGGTAGACTCCCATCTAGATGGGTAAAGGAATGTTTTTCCTAGATGGATGGATTCCTATCATAGATTGATAAATTCATGTCTCATATTGAATGATTCTTATATTGTATAGATATAAGTATTCCTAATTATTTAGTTGAACACACACTTAATCCTTATAAATTTCCTCATATCATAAGTATGTTCAATTTTATAATATGCAAATATCATAAATTTCATCATATCATAAGGATTTTTATTTTTATAGTACATAAATGATATATATTAAAAACTCATACAACTAAAAATATATAAAGTCTTTTGTAAATAAAATAAAATAACTCTTATTAAATTAAATAACTCTTAATTAAAATAATTTGAAAATGCATTTTGTTAAATCTATCTTAAAGATACATTTTCTTTTCATTTTCTAGATAGACATATTTAAAATATATGTGCTCTCCATTTAGGCGCTATCAAATTTTCTTCTAGAAATGATTTTGGATGTGGGCCCTATAACTTGGCTCAACACCTTGGGTTTGGATCTATATGCAGAGGTAGGATAAGGGCACATGGTTCCTTATAACAGATGATGTTGCAGGCATAAATACTATAATTTTTAGGGCTATTTGGCCATGCAAGTGGCCCCTTAGTCCCTATTCCTTTTCTTTGTTTTGTTGTTTTTGTTTCTACTTTATTTCAATGGCATTCAGGTGCATATGCATGCCTTCTTTTTCTAACCCTAAATTTTTCAAAGATATTGTTAATATTTTCTCAGTAACCATTGTGAATAAAAATTATTCTATTTCAAATAAAACCATTTACAATAAAACCACTACAAATAAACAAAATCACTATCACTATCACAACTTCTAGGGTTGTAAACATACCCTAATCTAAGGTTCATTCAATCACCTACAAATTTGATCACAATAAAATGTGTGGTTACTAGATATTTATAAGAATTATAATAATCTTCCTTTAACCTATGGAACATCATGTAAATGGATATTCTCTATCCTTTACAAACCTTCAAACCAAACTGCCAATCTATCACCTTGTTAACTAATCATAACGTCACAGAGATGAAAATAGAGCATGTGTCAAAGAGGCTTCATTTTTATAATTATCCCAAAATTAGACCTATTAGGGGATCAAATATTAACCTTCAAAAATATACCAAGTGCTATACACATTGCCTTGTTATTGTTCTAACTGACCAAGTGATTAGAACTGTTTGACCACACTTTTACAAGGAAAAATTCTTTACTTCAAAAATAGAATGAATGTCCTTCTCAACACAACTCCATGCCATATTATGAATGATAATTTCCCTTCAAAGTAAAAATTATTGTCTCACAAACTTATAAAAAAAATGGAAATAATTGCATTTAATAAAAAGAAAACCACTTGACTGTAATTGTCACAAAGTTAAGACGGTTCAAACATTGAACATCAAAAAGAGACTCAAAAAAAATAAAGATCATTTTCATAGATCTTAAAAGTATCATTTTGGTTTTTCATAACCTTATTCCACTCCTTACAACATTTAGATACTTCAAGCATATTTGTATTTGATCAAAACATTGAATTTTACTGTTGCAGTCAGGAAAAATCATTAGACCAGACTTACTAGGGCATCAAATATTTTTCGTCAAATAGAACCAATCGGTTTAGAACCACATGCATTTGAAAGAGTATTCATAGGATTAAAATATTCCAAGGTTTGATATTTTTCCAACAGTTAAAAACAAAGTAAGGACCAAATATTTCCCAAAACCATTAACTTTGAGGGTTTACTAGTAGTTTTGAAAGAATTGGTAAAATCTTTTGGCAGGATCTACAACCATAATAAAATTAAAGATAATCCATCCTATTTTTATCTCTAATAGATTATAAACTAAGATTAATCCATGGTGAAGAGTAATGAAAGTCTGGCCAGTAAGATAACAGAGTTGGACATTTCAAATAAGTATTTTATTGAATTTTAGTCTCCAAACTCACAACATACCTTACCCTCAATCCAAAGAGGGTGTTTAAACATATTTGAACAAGATAAAAATGATTCAACTAATTCCCAACTTGTTTGATCAGTTGCACCCTTAATTAACATCATTTTTATAAATGTTGCGAAAGTTGTCAAGCAACTTTTTCAACATTATTGAAAATTTTGACATCTTGACATTTTACTATTAATTAGATACTATTACATCTTAAATATTTACAAAGCATGACTGTAACTATTTACAACCATTTTTAACCAACTTGGTTGTTGGTCTTCAATTAGGCCACATACTAATGCAAATGTTACGAAGTTGTTATTGACAACTTTTGCAATATTGATGCAACATTGACATTGTTACATCTTTTGACCTTAGAAACTTTGCAAACATGATTAATATGATTTAAACAACCTATAAAAATTATTCCAATTCCCTACTCACCTACTTTAACACTATTCTAAAATCTTATTCACCTACACATATTTGACTAGTTTGACTAGTTTGACCAACCTAGGGGCTTATAGGCCAAATTATTACATTATGTCCCATAGGCCTTACACTTAAAATTAGCCTTTTGGCCTTCTAAAAATGGACTCAATAAAAATTTCTAGACTTAAACATGTATTTGTATGCATTAATTTTTAATTGTAAGGCCCAATGAGCCACTATGTAACCATTTGGCCTTTTAAGCCCTATTGATCAAGGTCGGGTCAAACTCATCAAATAAGGTAGAGATGTCTTACTATCATTACAAAATTACTAAATTTGATTAAAACTAACATATAAGTGATCCAATTTACCTTATTAACCAAACAAAAGTGTATACAAACCCCAACAATCCAAACCGTCACTATTATAAGGATTGAACAATTAGGATTGTGATCAATACAAAATGACTTCGAGAATCATCTAACATCCCTTTCCAAAGCATGATTGGAACTATTTAAAACCATTTTTAACCAACTTGGTTGTTGCTCTTCAAATAGGCCATATACTAAAGCAAATGTTACAAAGTTTTCATTGACAACTTTTGCAATATTGATGCAACATTGACATTTTTACATTTTTTTTAATCTTAGAAACCTTGCAAAAATGATTAATATGATTGAAATAACCTACATACACTATTTCAATTCCCTATTCACCTACTTTTACACTATTCCAATACCCTATTCACCTACCCCTAGTTGACCAGTTTGATTGGTTTAACCAACCTTAGGGCCTTATAGGCCAAATGATTACATTATGGCTCATAGGCCTTAAACTTGAAATTTGGCCTTTTAGCCTTCTCAAAATGGACTCAATAAACATTTAGTCTTAAAAATGTCTTTTCATGCATTAAATTTCAATTGTAAGGCCCAGTGAGCCACTGTGTAACCATTTGGCCTATTAAGCCCTAGTGGTCAAGGTTGGATCAAACTAGTCAAACTAGTCAAATAAGGTGGAGATGGCATACAAATGATGTTTTTGGTTCATCTAAACCATATAGGTCATCTTTTCAATGTTATAAGGGTCATTGATGCAAAAGTGATAAACAATGCAATATTGGTGCAAAAAGCTAGCAAAAAGTCATATTATTGCTCATATATTTAATGCTAAACACATGTTTGTATTATTATTCATATATTTAACATATTTTTTATCAAATTGAAAATGTAACCCTTATGATGCTCAATTTTTGGTGCTGATTACATGTATATATTTTGTGTGATTCTATCATCCTTGGTGGAAATAGGTAATTGAGTAAAGACATCCTAAACACTTTTGGTGAGGATCCTGCACAATCTAGATAGATTCTATTTTATTGATTCTAAACACATGTTTGTATTATTTCTCATATATTCAATCTATTTTTATGAAATTTCAAAGTTAATTCTTATGATTATCAATTGTTGGTGTTGATTACATGTATATATTTTGTATGGTTCTATCACCCTTGGTTGAAATAGGTAATTGAGTAAACAAATCATGAACCATTTTGGAAAGGATCATGCACAATCTAGAAATATGCCATTTTATTGATGCTTAACATGTCTTATTATTATTGTTGATATATTTAATGTATTATTTATCAAATTACAAATGTAATGCTTAGTATACTCAATTATTGGTGTTAATTATATGTACATATTTTTGTGTGATTCTGTCACCCTTGGTGGAAATAGGTAATTGAGTAAAGACATCTTGAACCCTTTTACTAAGGATCCTACACAATCTAGATAAAGGAAAGGAAAGGAACACAAAATGTATACAATGTTTATGATGTTGATTCTAAAAACATTTTTGTATTATTTCTCATATATTGATTGTATTATTTATCAAATTGAAAATGTAATTCTTATGATGCTCAATTTTTGGTGTTGATTACATGTATTTATTTTGTGTGATACTATCAACCTTGGTGGAAATATGTAGTCGAGTAAAGACATCATAAACCCCTTTGGCAATGATCTTGCACACTCTAGACAAAGGCAAGGTAAGGATTCTTCTCATGGATTAGTAGATATAAATAAATTCACCCTATAGAAACCCTTCATTATTTTCTTGCTTTCCCTTTACACCCATCTTGGAGTGGGTTAATAATAATCCAAGTTTTAACAATAATATTTTGTCAAACCTTTGATTTTTTTCTCACTTAAACCACCTTGACATCAACATGTTATAGCTCATCCCACTTTAATAGCCCTCCTATATGTAGTAGAGTTTTCTATACAAATAGCCTAATGTATAGGGTTCTTGTGTGTATTCATAACTATACTCTACTTCGATCCACTATCAAGTACTCTTCCTCTTTAGCTCTATAATAGTTTTTTTACTAGCAAATTATAACTTCTTGTTGTATCTCTCCATGGAATCCTAAAATTTATTTCCTCTCACAATAAAAATTGACCCTCTACCAAATCTTTGTCTCATTTGATGGATTTTAGGTATCACCAAATAGGTATTTATCAAATGTGTCTTCCTTGAGTGAGGCAAATTCAGGAAGAGAAGATGAAATCAAGATGTGTAGTAGGTCTAAAAGAGGGTGATCCACTAGAAGTCAAAAGATTAGAAGAAAATTCTATAAACACGTCATTTTCTATTTCTTAATGGGGTTATGTTCTTATGATGATTAGAGAATAGGCAATATTGAGGTGCCCTTGAGGTACAAATATCTACAGAAACAATGGGTATCCAAGGAACTTCCTCCAATAAACATGGATTTTTGTGTTAATCAGAGGATATATCGCATAGTAGCACATCATTACATGGTCTAGGCATGTTTTGATGGATGATATAAAGGTTTGTTACAATGAAGTTGTTGAATTAATGGAGTATGTTGAACCCTATTACATTTACAAAGATTGGATGTACCTAGTTTGATATACACAAAGTATGCGTAGGTATGCACTGTCAAAAAATTATATATAGCTAAAAGATAATGATTAAATTAAAAGAGAGGCTATGTATATTTATGGAATACCAAAAGAAATAGAGATTATTGTAGGGTTTATATACAATACATGACCTAGGTCAATAAAATAGGCAACCTAATTCCATATTTGATGCACACGAGGGAAACGGTGTATTCGTATGTGCAATAAAATCTACAAGTTGAGGGGAAGAGCTTATAATTAATTATAATTAGAATCACATAGATATAAACAAAGTTACTTTGAGGGTGGTATGTACTACATACCATTCTAACTAACATCCAATTAACTGTTAATGCTATAACGCACTGAGAGGGGGGTGAATTAATGTTTATATTTTTTTTGTTTTTGAATTATATTATTGAGAGATAACATTGTGGATCACAATTTCCTATGTTTGTGTGGTCTCATATGAATTTGTATGGATTTTGGAGTCCAAAATCAGTAACACATTTTAGGGTTTTTCCACCAAACTAAAAGTGTATATAGGAGATGAAATTGAATGGATTAGATGTTGGTTAGATATTTTTATGGTTATGATCATTGAAGGTGAAGTGTGTATGATCAGGGTGGTCCCAAAATAGTGTTTCCCACTTTTTGGCCAACTTTGACATGAAGATCAACATTCTGAGAAAAAACTCCACTATCAAACACATGTTGCTGCAAAACTATTAGGAATTTGAAGATGATGTAAACTAGAGTCTTTTAGAATTTTCTTTCTAGTTTCTAAATATATATTTTTTTAAAAAATTTAAATTTATTTAAATTCATATTTCATTCTCCTTTGAAAAGTAGTTTGTGTGAAAAACTATGTTTTTAAGGAGTTACTGTCACTTGGATCAATATATATATATTTTTAAAATATGATAACGATGTAATTATTTTGAGATTATATTTGAAACTTCAATATCTAAAGGATACAGTTGGTTTCATTCATTTTGGGTCAATATTTCATAGTTTATTAAGTTCTAAAGTTACAGTAACTGTAATTTAGACATAAGGTCACTTGGATCGCTCTAACTTGATCTATGTATATCGAAATTCATTTTTTCTTTTTCATATAGAAAGGTAACACAAATAATTTTTCCTACATATTTTTCATAATTTTTGTTTTGTAATTTACTATTTTTCCCAAAGTCTTAAAGAGACAGGTTGTTGAATGACCAAACAACCTATGTTTAGTTAAAGTAATATTTAAAAGTGATAATGAAATCAATATGTATTAAAATTATATTCATTAGAAAGCTTGTTCTAAATAACATCATAATATATAGATAGGTTTTTCAAATGGATTCATTTGATCTACCAAAACTTAAAGTCAAAGTGATTTTTTTTCAGCATTTTAATAGGTGCAAAGGAGACTCCATTGTAGGTATGAATGAGGAGTGTAGATGTTATATCAATGTTTTTTTAATCTAAGAGGCTTTGAGCTAACCATTTTTAATTAATTCCTTCAAATGGAACCTCTCAAGGCTTAAATCATCATATTTTATTAAAAATATGTTATTTCAACAAAAATCAACATGTCTTAAAAAGTGGGACACAGTATTGTGGGACCACCCATTAGAGAAGTAATTTGAGTAAAGATGAAGTGGATCTATCGGCAAAAATCTCTACAATGAGATTAGTTTATTGAGTTCATTCTCAAGGAAAGTTCTAACATGTCTAGAATTAAAATCCTTTAACCAGGTTTCTCTAAACATGGTATGCAAGATCCTAACAAGTTTGAAGGGTAACTCCTCTAGCTAGGTGACTCTAAGAAGGATTTATAAAATCCCCTAATAGGGTATTTCCTAATAGGAATTTGTAATAATTTTTAACCAGGCTATAGATACTCTTAATTGGGTATACCCATAGCAGGGTGTTGTAATTGATCCTAAAAAGGCAGATCTTATTTTGTGCACTAGTGAGATAAAGATAAGTTGGTGAAAATTCCAACCATATTTTTTCCTCTAACAAGGATTTCCATCCAAAAGATTGGTGTTATTGTGTTGATGATTGTGTGGATGTGTTATGTGTTATGTTTCTATGTGATATTTACTTTTTCATGCTGGATAATCTGCAAGTTAAGTAAATATTTATATAGATTTGTGGTTGCACTCATTCACTCCCCCTCCCTTCTCAGTGCCTTATAGAATTAACAATTGGTATCATATTTGTGCTCCCTTGAAGAATCCTAATAGCTTGGAGAAGATCCTTGACACATATATGGAGATATTGAGATATCAAAGGTAGCTTGAAATCATCTTAAAGATGTAGAAGAGCTCATTGACTAGTTGAAAGACCAACTCAAGCAATCAAGAGCCAAGAGACAAGAACTTGTTGAAAATTTGAATGAAAGGAAAGATATCATTGAAAAAATATCTAAAGGTACTAAATCTGAGTAATCACAGGTTTCTTTGAGAGAATTATCTTAGGAGAATATGCAGTTGCATAAAGATAAGAAGAACATCCAAAGATAGTTAGAAGATTTTTCAATAAGAATGTGTGAAGAAATGGAATTGAGGAAGACAACATAAGTAACAAGGAAAATGGAAGAGGGTGATCTAAAAGACAAAGATGAAGCCAAAATATCCAAGGAGGATGAGCTATTCAAATTTGAACAAGAGGTTGGAACATTGAATACATAACTGAATGATACAAATGAAGAGAATTATAAGATCCTAATGGAGAATGAAAATATGAGATAGGAAAATGAGAAACTGAAAGGAGAATTAAAAAATTGAAGTGATTTTCTCAAGAAATTCAACAAGATTATTGCAATACTTGATGAAAAACTCAAGAATAAAAAAATGCATGGATACATTTATGGATTGCGTTATACCAATTATGAGGTTGGAGAATCTTCAGGTACCAAGAAGGCCATACAAGATGATAAATCTTCACCTAAGGTGAACCAAATAAAATCTGGTAAGAAACCCTATAGATGAGTTTTTTCCAATTGTCACATGGTTGGACATACTTATAATATGTGCGAGAACATCAAATCTAGTGTTCAAAGTTTGAGATCTAATGCTAGACTAAGAATTTTGCATGGTTACTATTACAATTATAATAAATATGGTCATAGAGATAATGAGTACAAGATATAAGTGAATAATGAGTGCATGATCAGTATGGCATGCTATCATTATCATGAGATAGGAAACATTGTAAGGTTTTGTAGATAAAAGAACAATAAAGTGAACCAACCAATTAATCAGTTAGACAAGAAAAAGGGAAAGGGAAAAAGGATTGTGCATGTTGAAGAGACCAAAAGGCAGATGAATAAATTTGGGATAAAAAAAATGTTATGAAAAATCATCTAAAGGATCTGCATCTCCATCGAGTGTGGATAATTCATCATCAAACTAAGTCATATTTGACTTATGGGGAGAAAATAATATTGAATCCATTAAATACCCCCTAGATTCATGTGTGGTAAGTTCTATTTTCATATTTAGATGCACATTTGGTTGCCTTGAAGTTTTCTATAAAGTTTTGGTGAAATTCATGAAGTTGTGGTTGACCACTAACAAGAATTGTGGAGACATGTTATTTGTTGTCAACCAGTGATGCTTTTAATGTTTGAGTGTGATGGAAGATAAAAAGTGATTTTAATTCTTATTTTTCACTCAAAAATTCAAGACCTTAATCCAGGAGCGAAAGAAGCAAAAAAATACTAGATTGTTAGCGATTATAGTGACTACAAAAGGTGTTGAAGTGATTTAGGTTGAGAAACTTGTGAGAGTTTATATAATTTATTGTGTGGTAACATAAAAGATATTTATTGGATCTTTGAACTTATAATTTGTTATTTTAAGAATGGATACTCCCATTATTATTGACATCACAAATAAACCTAGGCCTATATTCAAGAGACATCCTGATAAATCAATGGAAAATGATTCAAAGGGCTCCCTAACCAGCATTCCCTACCTTGTAATTCATATGGAGGATGTTAGATCCTATACTAATGAAAGATCGTAGACCTAGGATAAATTAATATATGATTACTATTAAAAAAAAAGTGCAATGATTTGGTGTTGAACGATGAGCACAAGGTGATCACATATAAAGGTTTTGAGAATGTGGTTCACTTTCCTTCAGACTTTTAAGAAGAAGAAATCAAATATTTGTTGAGCAGGGTGCATGACAATTTTATGTGGCTAGATCAACCACACAAGATTAAAAAAAATTCATTCATGATGTGATAGGATTATGTTCTATCGAAGAGATACCACATCCATTCCTCAAGATGTGGTCACAAAACTAAAAAAATCCAAATGAGACAAGCGATCAATGACCATTAATGATACCACAAATGAAGTAGTGAGGTTTTCATCCATGGTGGTTGGATACAAAGTATTATATTCAAGAAGAATAAATAGTGTGCCTACCGCAATAATTCATAGTGCATATAAGATGGTAAAAGAGAATACAAAGTATGATTTGTGTGGCACAATGAGAGACTAGTTCTTTCTGAATATGGAGAAGATAAATAGAGAAAAAAATGAAAGTGTTTAAGTACTAAAAATTACTTATATTTTTTTTCTTTCCTTGTCTTGGACTGGTTAATTGGGTAGAAGGTACATTGGTGGTCGTTCAAATGGAGAATTGTGCTAGGATGCTTGGAAATTAGGTTTTAGAGAAAGTATGGGGATACTTAAAGGATTTTTAGAAGATAATGGATGAGAGAGAAAGGATTCCATCACATGTTTTTGAGAAGTATAAGGATGATATATGTTTTACGATTGATACTGATACATGTCAAATGGAGATAGTAGTCCCTAGGAATGCATGGTCATTATCTATGGGTTATGAGACATAAGCTAATTTTGCTATTTCTTATGTAGATTAGATATTAAAGAATCACATTGATCCTAATGCTAAAAGATTTAGAAATTAAAATGAGAAGTAAATTGAATTTGATGATACTTTGAATGCAATGGTCATTGAACAAAAAATAAGAAAATAGGCAGAGAAATTCTTTCTAAAAAAAGGCTTCACTAAGGAAGTCATTGATAAATAAAGAGAAAAATATAAAGTTGAGAAAATTGGATTCTCATAAACTACTACTACCGATAGACAAACAAGAAGCACAACAATAAAGAATAAAAAACCCTCTCCTCTTTCCAAGACTCAAGTAAAGAAAATTGTAAAGGAGACACAACATGAGTGATCTAGGATGAAAAAAGCTACTTTCACAAATGTTGGTGGTAAAAGAAAGAAGGAGAAAGGAAAAGGGTACAAGTAATCACAAGAGGAAGTAGAAGGACCAGAGTATGAAAAATAATAGAGAGAGATTAAGGCACAAGGTAATAATTCCAAAGTGGTTGGTTCTCCTACCACTAAATCTGTTAATCTAGATCTTAGTAAGTTTATCCTAGTTGATAAAATTGTGCATGAAGTCAAGAAGTGGGGTATACTTGGCGGTGTTAAAATTTATTATGATAATTTTAATAAATAAGATCAAATGAAAGTTGAAGATGTTGTTGTAGAAAGTATGAATAAGTTTATTTAGGTTCTTATGCAATAACAAGGACAAATTCCTACTTTCCTATACAACAAAATTGAAGCTAGATGGAAGGATATTTGAAGAAAGATAAGGAACTGACTGAATATGCCTTGATGCATTTAAAGCCTGAGTTAAATGCGAAAGAGATAAAATAAATTCTAAACAAAGTGATTCAAAACTAAGACAAGATTTAAAAGACTACTAATTGGTGACTCTCAATCAATACAAGATGAAATGGAAAAAATCTTGAAGAAGCATTTTGGTCTTATAGAGGAGAAGGATGAAGTGGAGAAAGGAGAAGAGAATGAGGAAGAATTAGTGTTTTCACTTATTGATGATGGATGGATAATTAATGGTATGAAGGTCACACTTGATAATGATATTGTAAATGAGCCCAACGACATAGTAGATACTACAAGTGATGTTTTAGTGATGGAGATCCATGAGGAACAAAAGGATAAAATAGAGGAACTAGTGGAAGCTCCAAAGGACAAACTAGAGAATATGGAGAAAGAGACAAAGGACAATGAACCTAGTCAAGATTTGACAAAAGATACATCAGTTCAGAATCAATAGGAACTAGAAACAATGGAGACAAGAGGTGGAAATGAAGAAGAATAAAATGTAGACAAGGAGAATATTACAAACATGGAGACTGAAAAGGTAACAACTATTTGGTATATGTCTTCAAATTTCATTGAAATGGATGAAGATACTCCTACTATTAAAGGGAAATTTGATATAAGTTCCATGAGCACAAAAGAAATGATGGATATTGAAAATTAAATTAAGTAAATGAAATTAAGTCAAAAGATAAGAAAGATAAATTGAAGCAAGAGGCATAAATAATCCTAAATGCCAAAGACATTTTGTCTAATCTAATACATGATGTATATTTTGATGAGAAGGCTACACCAATTGATTAGTTGGGTTAGTTGGTTATATAAAGTGGTGAAAAAATGAAGTTTTTAGCAGATGGAGCTACTTTGAGAACATAAAAAGATTATGAGAAAAAGAGAACTGAGAAACTAGTTTGTTATATTGCATGTGAAAAAGTAAACTTGACTACTATAGTAAACAAAGTGAAAGAAGCTTTGATTGAAGGAGTTAAAATTATCACCTCTACAACAAATTTTTCACACTTTTTGAAAGATGTTGATTGGAAGAGATGTGAAGCTCAATAGGAGCTAAGGGTATTAACTTCAAATTTTGATCCTATTAATGGTTCAGTAACTAGTTTTGTAGGACAAGTTAGTCCAATAAACCATAAGCTTAAGGTTTATAGATATGAAAAGGAAAAGAGAATAGATAACTTGTTGGAAATACAAAAAATTATTGATCCCTAAGGTGGACATCTTGTAGCAAAGAGTGAAAGAGGCAGAACAAGTTTTGGCTACCCCAGGTATGTACACTATGGATGGATTAGAAGAACTTGCACATTAGTTTCATGGACAAGTTTTGATCATGAACAACTTAAAGAAGATTTGGGTTAATGATTTACAAGTTTTGAAGGAAAACTTAATTGATATATTTAATAGATTGTAACATGTATATGCTACTCCATACTTAATAAAAGTCTTTACATTTTGCATATCATTTATATACCTTTGTCATTTTTTTCAAAGGGGGAGTAGTATAAGATGAAAATTGGCTAAGTATTTGAAAGAGGAGCAATATAGTTATCATAGTTATGTTTAATTATGCTCTGAATTTTTTATTCTTTAAATGTTGATAACATTTTTTTGCATGGTTTGGTACTTAGCAATTTTTCTTCAAGTGTTGCAACCAATGCCAAAGGGGGACATTGTTGGCATTTCATGAAGGATTTGGACAGATGTTTTTCAAGGGATGCGTGTTGGAGTATTTTCTTTTCTAGCAACAAAGTATTTTAGGATGAATGAATCCAGTATATTGGTGGTGAAGATGATCGTAGAAGTATTTCTCTAGGTATATAGAGTGTTTGGTAATAACAGGACCATTCATGGTGAATGTCATGTGCAATGATGATTTGAATATCTCCAGTGGCTCAATTGGAATGATACAATCTATAGATTCATATTAGCCTACTTATATGATTGTGTAAGCTAATTTAAAGTATAGTTGAATATTTTTAGGAAACACCAGTGATATCAGCTAGAGTAGTCAACCAGTTTGTCAAGGTGATGAAATCAAGGTGGTGGTTGAGTTAAAGTTTATATTTATTTATTTTTTAATTATATTATTGAGATCTAACATTGTGGATCATAACTTCCTATATTTATTTGTTTTTGAATTATATTATTGAGATCTAACATTGTAGATCACAACTTCCTATGTTTGTGTGATCACTTATGAATTTCTATAGATTTTGGAACCGACATTAGTAACACATTTCAGGGTTATTCCACCAAACTAAAAGTGTATATAGTAGATGAAATTGAATGGATTAGATGAATGTTAGATGTTGCGATGGTTATGATAATTGAAGGCGAAGTGTGTATGATCAGAGAATCAAATTGAGAAGAGCTGAAGTGGATCTATCAGGAAGAAAGTGCTACAATCAGACCAGTTTATTGAGTTCATTCTCAATGCAAGTTGTAACAGGCTTGTGGTTAAAATCCTTTAATTTAAGTTACTCTTAATAGGGTATGAAAGTGTTGGAAACTGCAATTGAAGCAATTTTTGTAATGTCATTGATGTCAAACCTTAACTGGTAAGACTATTGCTATCTAAGAAAGTACTATATCTATTTGATTGTTGAGAAGGATTAGGGAAAGTTTGATAACAATAGCATCTAAGGTAAGGTTGAGTTATCTTGATACTTCAATGGGTACTTGATTATGTGGCACAATGATAAGATAATGTATTTCTTATCTAAGTAATAAGTAAGACTAAACAAGTAGGCTTAATGAAGCAAAAGTGAAGAAATCTAGTTTAAGTCGAGTGATCTTAGTGTTGACCGAGCGAGGATATGCCGAGTAAATTCAGTGTTGATCGAACATCAGTTAATTGCTGAGGAAGATAGTATTAGCCAAGGAAATAGTTTCAGTGGTGACCAGGCTACCCGGTGATGACCAAGGAGTTGAACACAATATTGACCAAGCATCAGTAATTTACATTTGAGGAAGAATTTAGATTCCTAGCCGACCACTAGTAAATTTTACCTTAAATTTCGACAAGAATTAGTCAAATTTTTGACAATACTTGGTCGAATCCATGACTAAAACTTTCATCATTATTTTTTCGTCGAATTCTCTACATATTTCTTTTTGGTTGAAATTTTGACCATAGCATTGGTCTCAATTTTGACTGCAACAATCACTTGAAACTGGAAGAATCGTCATCATTTTTATGGTCCAATGGTCGAAATTGAGTGAAATAGTCTCAATTTTGACCATACTATTGGTTGAATGTATGACATTGTGGTCAATTTTTTTGGTCGAATGGTCAAAATTGAGACCATATGACTAGTTGAGTTATCCACCAACTTTCATCAATTTTTTTGGTCCAATGGTCTCAATTTTGACCATTCTATTGGTCAAATGTATGGCATTGTGGTCAAAATTAGCTCTGGGCAAAGGTCGAAATTGAGACCAATACTAAAAAAAAAAATTGAAAAAAAAATGTCTATTAAAAAGTGTTATTGGTGTCTTATTTGAGCTCATTTGTGGTTCACTTTTGGGATGCTTAAGGTCAGCTGTAGCCTTTATGGATTCCTACCAACCATTATTGCTAATCAATAAGAATGTATAATGAAAACCTAAAATATGGAATATGTGTGTGTAATGAAGTATGAAATATAATGTGGACATGAAATCTAAGATATGGATGTATGGAGTAATTATGAAATGAATACAAACATGAAACATTATTGTACATGATGCAAATATGAAATATTTTCCCAATGTTAGGAAAGATTCCTTATCATAATTTACTTATCATTGTTAACTAACTTACAATAGAGTATAAGTGTCTCCATGTTGTGGTATCCATTAGTGTTACATAATTTGTATCATGTTTGATATTAATGTCAAATTAGGGGATATTACAGTCTCCCTCTTGGAAAATTCTTTCCCACAATCATTCTTTATTGTCAAAATAATTCATGGATCCCACATACATATGTAGAATGATTACACATAGGTCCATTGATTCATGTGTATGTCATTGAAATTATTAGGATATTCAGTTAGTATGTCACTATATTGATTATTTGGAACAATGATCTTAAGGTGTTCATCCTCAAGGAAAATCACCTTTGGCAGTATGAATTTTTACAAGGATGTTTATTGCTAATCTAAAACTTATACCCATTATTGCATAACTGATATTCCTCACCTCGAGTCCCAACTTTAAATTAAATTCCAATTCATTCTCCTAATAGTACACTTATGTTGTTGCTGCTCCATCTTGATTTTGACATGCTAATTCTCATATCCGAATTGTAAAGGCCTCTCCAAGGATTCAATATGGTTAAACCGTAAACTCTTGAATCCCTCAAGACTTCTGAATTCTAGTGGTTCCAACTTATCATGATCATAAATGATATAGAATTTTGGTATGAATCATTGTTGGTGATAGAAGTAAAAGGTTGAATGGTTAATCTCCATGATCTTAGATATGTTACAATGTCTAATAGGTCCTCCATTCACGTCATTTTAATTGGAACATAGTGATACTTATTATGCATAGGATATATGATGGAAGAGTGTCTTCTCCTTGTTATCAAACTCAAACATTTACCTTTATCAATGAGAATGATCATGCATCATATATCCTATGCATAATAAGTATCACTATAATTTTTTATTTAGCTATGAACTTGTGTAATTAGAAATATAAGAACAAATATGTACTAAATAATTATTATCAATTCCACTTGCTATCTCAAATTCGTACAGCTAAAGATATGCTTAAGCGAATTAATAGAATTTGCACTAAATGCACAAAACTTCTACTATAATAATGATGTCAAAATAGATATAATTCCTTTAATATCTGCAATGTTATCTAAATCTATATTTATTATAGCAATATGGTTTGTTGTTTCTATTCTAAAAACTTAATAAATGAAATGGCTAAGAGTACTATCACTTACAGTGATTAGTTGATGTATTTGATATAGTAAATATGGTCTTGCAAAAATAATAATGTTTTGTATTTATTAATTGATTCATCCAATACTTATGGATGTTGTCTCTGATTAATAATCTATATGTGTACCAGGTATGTCTAATTGGTAGTTTTCTCTAAACAAAGAAGATCCGATGAGGATAAACAAATAAAGATAATGTCTTCGCTGATTGAGAAGACAAATTGACTTTCTTTATATACCCATGTTTAAGGAATGAAAAGGAATGAGAATGGGATGTGTCTCATCTCTTGATTATAATCATCATTTAGTGGCACCTCTTCAATTATGATTATGTTATCTCATAACCACATGTTAACACTTCACATATTCCTTGTAGAATGATAGTCAATTCATCATATTGGCAGCCATATATTCATTTTATTGATCCCTTTTATATTGGATTGATATCAGTTTGTGGTAATTGCTGATTATCTTCAATAACTAGAATCTTATTCAAGGAAATCATCTTATTGATAAGACTTCATAGTTTCCTACCAATCATTATTGCTAATCGACAAGAATGTATAATGCAAACATAAAATTATGAAATATAGTTGTGCAATGACGTATGCAATATAATCTACATATGAAATCTGAGATATGGATGTGTGGAGTAATTATGAAATGAGTGCAAACATGAAATATTTCTACATGATGCAAATATGAAACATTTGTCCAACGTTGGGAAGGATTCCTTATCATAATTTACTTATCATTGTTAACTAAGCTACAATAGAGTAGAAGGGTCTCCAAGAGATGCCACAGTTATTATTCAAATTAGATGCATGGATTATGTATGAGGAAGTGCAAGAGAAAAAGAGAAAGAAAGAAGAAACAGAAAAGAGAAAAGAGGAAGCAAGAAAAAAGAAGATGGAAGAAGACTTAATGGCATATGAAATGAAGTCAGATATGATGGACAAATGAGATCCAGCAATACTTGAACTGATTGAAGCCTAGATAGCATTTGAAGAAGCATAAATGAAGGAGAAGAGTTGTCCATTGGAAGGACATGAATAGACAACCGATGCTTGTGAAGAGCAGCAAGTTGAAGATGAGCCTTATGTTGAGAAAGTTCCAGTTGAAGACAAAGATGCTAAAATAATTGTTGATTTGGGTAGCTATAATTTGATACCAGAAAAGCTTGAGGACATGGTTCATGATGATCAAATGGTAGATGAGGAGATCTTACATGAAAAGACATTAGTCTTGGTGAACATGAATGATAGCATGGTAGTAGTTCACAATGAAGAATTTTTTTCTATTGCTGGATATGGAGGTGAAGTTTTGATTCCTTTAAAGGATCAATCCAGTATTCAAATTCATGGAGGAGAAATGTTTGTTTTATTTGGTGCAGGTGTGCAAGATGCATGTGTGGTGATGCCTATTATTGTTGATACCTATGATTTAGCATTGTACTTTGCAGATTTGATTTTGGGATCTATTTTTTCCTCCAGAGCAGGTGTACGAGATATGGGAAACTATCTTTATTTTTGTAGGGGTTCACCGAATGATGCACTTGAACTTGAAGACTCGAAAGAAGACTAATTCAAAGGGACTTGAATTCTTTTGTCCTGGCGAGCATGATGCAAAGTTAGTTATGTTATCGAGTTGGTTGTGGGTTAGTTATCGAGTTATCTTCTTTTGAAGCTGTTTATCTACACTTTTCTTGAACCTGAGAAGTAGTGGTAGTAGTTTAGAGAATGTTGAGAAATGATGAAGAGTATGTAATAGAAAGTGGAATGAATGGAATCAAAATGTTTTGTGAATTGTTTTTCTTGCTGGCCGCAAGGCACAACTACATTATGCTGGTGTTTACACCATGTTTTACAATGTTAGAAATAGTTATAGTATAATTGGTATAGCATTAAGCATCTAGAATTGTTTTATTTAATCAAACTTTGTTGTTATTGACAAATGATACTAAAGAATGTGATCTATTCAGAAGTTATTGAAAGAATTTAATTAGGTTATTGGAGACGGGATTGTTCCTTATTGAGTGTTAACATTCAAGAGTTTGGGTTGAATATGAGTTAATCCTTGGTATCAGTTGTTTGTTTTAAGAAGTTCAATGTTTATTATGAATCAGTTCATGACAGTGATTATCAAGAACTATCTATGACATATGTATCAGGTTTTTTGTGAAGAAGTTAATGGTTTATTATACTGGGTTTTAGACTGATAACCAAAAGTGAAGAGTTTGTTCTATTTTATGAAACGGTTTTGGAACAGTCCTAAATGAAATGCTAGAATGGGTTTATTTGACAGAGAAGTGTTCATTGTTGATTGGATTTAATCCAAATGTAAATGGATTAACATTATATATTGTTTGCAATTCGGTTTTCATAGATCTCTATTTTGTTTAATGTAAACTGATGCATGACATCAATTTTCGAAGGAGTCTATTAGTTGATTGAAACTAGTTCAATCATTATTGGCAATTGATATCACAGAGCTTGGTTTGGATCATGTTGCAGGTTTTATTTTCGAGTTGTTATTGAACAATGTCAATGATTCAATCCTATTAATGTTTGGTTCATTACATTGCTAATTATTCAAAGGTATTAAACTAACAGTTTAAAGAAACCATTATGCGCATTTTGGATTGGTTGTAGTCCAATTAGATGGAAGGTTGTTAAATGGTTTGTGCAGAATGGAAACTGAGAAATGTGTTGCCCAGACAAGTTGAAATAGTACCGAGAGTAATATTTCCATGTTGTGATAGACCTGCATGATGGAGGAATGATAAGACTTGTACCAGTCATCAAATATTGATAAGATGAAATAGTGATTAAGTTGTGAAGTATAACATTAGCCACTGTTGTTATATTGCTAAGAGTTCATTATTGTTATCAAAAAATATAGAATGATTGTGAATCTTTTATAAATATTTACCAAGGAAGCACATTGAGATATGCAGATGTCAATGGTTGGTTTTTCCCTCTGGTTATTTGATATTTTCTGTTATAAACTTAACCACTATCAAAAATATTAACTAATTGCCTTTATACCAACAGGGAGAAACCAAATAAAAACATCATGCAATACTAAAAGTTTTACAAACCAACAACAATCTTTCTACAAACATCCAAGTATGAAACTAAACTTAGCTAACAACCATATAGCTCCTTGATCATGTGGTCACGAACAAACATATTTGCATCTCATCATAAAATCACAAAGCATGTGTAACAATGTGTTAACATATACTTACTGATCATCTGGACTAGTATTTTTCCATGGACACATCTGATGAACTCCCAAACTATCTTCCATGTCACTAATCATGTTGATCAAGCACAACTCCTCTCAACTATGCTAGACTACTAGGATTATATCCCCTAGAGAAAATACAACAAAATTTTAGCTCCTACAATAAGATTACATTGCTTGTAACAGCACATTAAAATTTGAGAAATCCAACTCCAATAATTATAGCACTTTATTGCCAAGTACATTGTTAGAATTTAGTGTATAGAAAGAAAAAAAGACATTAATCTATACTTGCAAGCTAATCCCCACCAGCACCCATAAAAGAAGACAATTCTTAGGGCACTAGCAACCCATACTTTTAGAAAATTCCATGAAGTACATATCATTCAAGAAAAGGCTTGCCTCTCTAAGATACTTTAAAAATAGGTTAAACAAAGTGGAAATAGAAAAATCATTTAACAAGACGAATCGCAAAACTTGTTCCCAAACAAAAAAAAAAGTTGAGAAGCCACAACTTATTGCCCCTTGTTGACACATGTAAGAAGTTGGCTAAGAATTCTAAAGAAGAACAAACATCCCTCATTATTCCAAACACCCTAAGAAACATGTTAGATACAAGCAAAAACCATCTAAACCCTAAATCTTAGGATACACATGATGTGAATTGTTTATTCAGCTATAGGTCTACAAGAAAATTATGATGTCATGAATGCATCATAATTTTCTTATAGACCTAGAACAATCAACTAAATTTTTAATTTAGACATTTTAAGATTATATATATTAAAATTTAATTATAAAAATTCACTAGGACTCAGACCTGTCTGAACATGGGGCATATGCTTGAGTTTAAACTTAAAATAGTTGTGTACTAACATACCTGATGCATTCATGACATCATACTTTTTATTGTAGACCTCTGGTTTAGGGTCGTCCTCCCACCAAAAGGAAACCCTTTTGTATGTTTGCAATTCACCTACTAAGATTCTGACAGTGAGTAGAACCCTGATGCAATGTAAGAATTTTATCACTCAACACAACTGGTGCATTTATAATCACCTTTTATTAGTCAAGATAGTCAATGAATAGTGGTTTCCAACAAACTCATTTTTTCATACCGGTGCATTTATAAGCACCATTTATCAATCAAGACAGACAATGAATAGTGGTTTCTAACAAACTCATCTTTTGTGATATGAATGGTCGATTTGATACTCTACAAAAATATATATGCTACTTATCAGTAACCAAATAATCAAGCAGGGATTAATCTTACAACTACATGGAATTTAATCATCAAACATCCTACTCCCTGTCATCTATGTATATATTCTACTATAATTGTAGACTGTCAGCCAAGAATTTAACTCGGGTGTCTTAAGATTGCACCTATTAAAATTTGAATACATAAAATTTTGAAGACATGAAATCTTCACAATTCATAAAGATAGTAATTTAACTTGTTAGAACACTTCTAAAATTTGCTTGGATTCACATAACTAATGAACATGGGTATATGTTTAAGTTTAATTTCAAAATGGAAGTCTTAAAATGATTGAAACTATTGAATAAGTGTGTTAATCAATTTAATGCATTCATAATATCATATTTAGTAAATAGCAGTTTCTACTTTGTAATAACATATTTCTTGTGATAATGAATGGTTCATTCAACACAACAACCAAAACATGGAATGTCTACTACTTATCAGATATCAAATAATTGAACAATTATAATCCTACAGCTATATAGACTTTAAACACCTAAACATCTTACCTTGTTTCATTTATACATATTCTCTATAATTCCACAACCATCAACTAAATTCTTAACTTAAATGTCTTAGAATTATATACTGAAATTTGAATATCCAAAATTTAAAAACATAAAATTTTAACAATCCATAGAAGTTAAAAATTAAAAATTTTAAACTGTATGAACAATTTTTACTTCAATATCCAAATTTGTTTAGATTCAAACAGCATATGCTTGGATTTAAATTCAAAATAGAAACCTAAAATTAAGAGAACTACCGAATAATTGTATATCAACAAAACTGATGCATTCATGACATCATAATTTTCTTGTACACCTATAACTTTAAAGACAAGCTTAGAAGTGACACAGGATATAAGGATAATTAACTTAACACCAAAATATACTTAATATGTGAATAAGCTCTCTAACGTATAGCATCCTACTTCCTCACACATCCTAAGAGTACTCTCTGACCCAAGCATCCTTCAAGACTCCAATTTTTGATAAATGAGGCATCTAGCATGGCTACAAAATCTCCTAGCTTGACAATTCACCATCTTCTTCAAAAGACTCACCCAAAGCTCAACCCAAACACTTCTTCATCTCTGACCCAAAAGGACCCACAATGCCCTTCAACATACCCTTACATCCTAGATCACAATCTTCACAAATTCTACCTCCTGTATACAACCCTTCCTTGACTTATTCAAAGACACCTAACATGCTTCCAAACAACTTTGAGAGGTTATGGTCTTCATCATGGATTCTTTTTTTTGTGACAACTCCTTTGGATAGTCAGAGAGATCCAATCAGAAGTTCAATCCCTTAGAGTGACTGCAAATATTAACATGGAATGGCCTAAAAGGATGAATATCCTAGTTTTTATAGTGAGACAGAGTATGGACAATCCAAAATGACAAAATGATTCCTTTGAACTTGTTAGTGCTCAAATCTGTAGATTATCAAATACTCCTATAATCCCAATGGACATAATCTAGCAAGATGCAAACACTAAGGTAATAAGGTTAGAAAACCTTCTTCACTTCGAGTATGAATACTCAAGCGGGTGTACCTATTCCAATTCACAGTTTTGACTGAGCTCTGAATTGTGAACTAGCTCCTTCACTATTCTGTCCTTGCTTCCAAACTCAACTCAATAAGATGAGAGAACTCTAAGTATGGCCCATATTATCCTAATACACAATATTATGATGGAAATCATGAAAGAAACAACACGAAACAATGGCTTAAGGATATTCATCCTTCTTCTTTTTAGAGTTGAACTCAAGGAAGGTTAACCTCATTCAGTGCTTCTACAAAGCATTACAAAGCATATCTATGAACTTGTCATAGAATGATTCAGGTTTGTGATTGTACAAATAAAGTAAAATGAAATAGTTATTTAGATTTAAGGTGGCAAATCAGTGTAAATAGATCTGAAACCAGTGCCTTATCCACTTGGGCGATAGAGTCAAACCCTACCTCTGCATATAACTATCAAAACTAATTTCCTGAAACTCAAATGACATGCCTAACATACCATCCTTTTAATTCCTACTACTATCATCAAATTCATACATGGATTAGTCATTCCCAGAGATCTCCCCTAAGATTTTACTCTTTCCTTGAAAGAAACTTAAGCTTAACGCCTATATTCACCTTGTGAATAATGCATTTAAGAAAGCCTTGCAATTTAAATACATAAGAAAACTAACACATTCCATACACAAAGACAGCAAAATAGTAGTAACAGAGCTTCAATGTTTTGTATTAACAGTCAAAATGCATAGATACAGTATCCTCTCACTTTTAGAAAATAAGGTTTTGTATTCAGAACCTTTCTTACAAAGTATTTTTTCCCACCCTTTCTAATGAACAAAGACTTGCTACTTATACCAATCAGCCGTCTTGGAATCCTTGAAAGGATGTAACAAGCTTCAGATGGCTGTTAAAAGATCTGCACTAAAAACAAGATTACAAACTGACAAAGTTGTTTGTAACAACAGATTACAAATATCTATTTCCCACAATCTTGCAGGTGGCACCTTTGTCTAAGGATATTTCAGAGCAGTTGCTAAATTTGTTGCATGAATGATGACCACCATCCGGCTAACTTACATCATCCTCTATTTGAAACCATTCTTCCTATATGACTTGTAAATCCTTCTCCAGATTCTCTTCATGTCTCTTCTCATAGATTTCTTGAAATTGTTTGATGTTTAATTTCCAAAGAAATTGCATAAAGGCCCTAGTTTTAACAAAAGTATCATCAACCAAAAACTCTTCACAAGCTTGCTTGATTACAGGGTCCAATTCTGTACTTACCAATTCCCTCGCTATTAAACCCAACTTGGGTTCTTCTAGTAGCTCTGGCACTCCCTCATTTACTTCTTCATAAGTCATAAAGATTTGACCTAGAGCATCTACTTGTTGTACTTGTTCTACAATCTCTTGGTCATCAAAACTTCTTAGAGGAGACTGTGATGGGGAGTACTCCTTTTCAACATGAGCAAGTCTTTCTTCCAATCTTTGCCTTTTTGATGGGGGTGGAGAATCAATTATATCCTTAGAAGTTTGAGGATGAGGAGAATCAGGGATCTCCACAATCTCCTTTGGTTTTCCAACCTGTTGTGAGGTTGATGGGATATCCCTTTTATCTATTTGCTTTTGCTGGCTTTGTTCTGGTATCACCACATTATAACCAGTCTTCTTTTGCACCATGTACCTCCCCGGGGGTAACCCTTTTGCAAACACAGGCTTGCTCAATAATTGTCTAGCCTTTTCTGGATCATCCTTCATAACCTTTTCCTTCTTCTCATTTAGGGTCTGAAAAATATCTTGAAAACAATTCATAAGAGTATCTATTTTATTCCCCATTGGAGTTATGCTTTTCAAGGGATCCCATCCCGAATCAAATTGCTGGATAAAATCTAGTGTCTTCCTGTATACCAACCATTTTTCTTTCATAACCTCTTGTTCCTACACCTTTGCTACATTCCTAACAATATCTTCAGGGAAATTAAAAATATGGTTAATCATGGCACACTTGGCTCTCTTTTTAAACATTTCATTATAGAAACCTTCTGGATCTGATGTTCTGGCAATTGCAGTAGCCATATGGTATGGAGCCAGAATTTTATCCAGGTAAACCCATCCACCCTTGGCAATTATGAATTGATGGGCAATGGTAACATTTGGCAATAAAGTTCCCTTGCCTTTCCCAGTGAGGGCACACTCTTCAATATCTCCTAATTGCCTCAAGAACTCTGCAATTCCAATCCTAAGGGGTACCTGGTAGGGAAATATAAAAGGGGTCCCCCTAAAACCATACAACCTGATGATAGATGATACATTGTAGAAAATAACATCTCCCCAATTGTGTATGATGTTCAGATTCTTAGCAAACTGGTTTGGCCTAACAAGCTGTGCCAATACTGTTGGGATCCTTGGGTTGTCTAAGACAAACAACTTCCTGAGTCTAGCTACAAAATGTTTATCAAAATTAATGAAACTATGATCCTTCTTATCCCAGGTCATTGTGAGGCTCCATAGTTGGACTGGCATATCTTCACCATCCTTCTTTCTCACTAATTCCATTTCTTGTTCAAAATAACTTGCTCCTTTAAATAGAAACATGTACATTATGAAAGAGTACCAGCAAAAGGGCCTGTCACCTTCATTCTTTTGAATCTTCACTAATCCATTATGGATTAATTCAGCAATAAAAGGAGCAAAATCAAAAGTAATAGATATGTGTGCATGTAAAATTTGGATCATCATGCACATCAAGTGTATTGGCATCCTTTCACTAACATCTTCTCCAAAAATCTAACATAATGACCAATATGCACCCTTAGCTCTGAGATCAAAATATTCTATTTTAAAAGGCTCCTGAGTGTTCTGTCCCACAATAACCATTTTCTTGATTTTGGTGTAGAAATCCTTCAACAACTTGCCTCTGAAATAGTTCCTTTGTGCATTATATACTTGCCTTAGTTCTTCAAAATCAATGCTCTCCAAATTGTCTAAGGGTTCACTCAACCTGAACACCTTCCTAATTTCTTTAGCAGAAACTTTAATCAATAATACTCCCTTTGCATCCCTAACTTCTTTAGTGATTGGATAATAACTCTTTGCAACCTGGGTCATCAAATCTACATCTAAAAAGACACCAGGCACGAAAATTTTTCCTAGGTCAAACTACCATATATTGCTTGCAGGGTGAGGGGCATTTCTCTGACTAAAACCTACTTTGAATAACTCCAATCCTGTGATATCAGAGTCACCTCTTGCGTTGATTGTACCAATTTTGGCCTCTCTAATAAAACTTTCTATGTCATATAAACCCTCCGCTATTTTTACCCTAGGATCTTTGGGAATCAAACTCTTGGTTTTCACTGGGGTAGTGGAAGAGCTGAGAAGTAATTGCAATAAATCCTCATGCAAACCTCTTTCACTGTACTCAATTTTACCCGAAAATTCTTTCCTTGGTGCCATTTTAAGGTTTATCTTTAAAAGAAATCTTTGCAAGATAGACAAAATACAGAACTATGATTCTTTTAGTAAGGAAGCAATTCGCACAAGTATTTCACCGACCTTTTTTCGCAGAAACCACCAGGGAATAGTAGCCAGTCCTCATAATTCTTCACGCTTGAGTCTCTGCAAATTTTTGATCTCTTTGTGCTTTTGAGAGTGCACAAAGTTCTGATATATGAGCCATTAAAGAAATCATGTCAACAATTAATTTAGCACAATTGAACAATTACTCCTCCGAAAGAGTGAACTGTCACTTCTCAATGGGAAACTTCAACTCTGCACCACTTTATCTCTAGTTTGAAATAGAACCATCGATCCTCATTAGTAGATGATCTAATGGCCTATCGCATGATCACATAGCATGAAAAACACTCATGCAAACATGTGACTAACCGTCATGTTACCTTTCTATTTCTGGCGGTCTCTTGTAACTTCCACCATTAAGACAAAATGTTATTCACATGATCGTATAGCTTAAGAGAAGCTTATGCAATCATGTGAAAACCCATTAGCACTTATCACCATCATTGTCTTCCTTCAAATCACCGGTCCCACCTCACCTTTGTCAATAAAGAAAATCCACGCTTGCAAAACTTGGCAAATTGTCAAGTACCTTCTTTCTTTCTGAGCACTGGTGTCTACTGATACTAGCCAATGAGAAAATATTATTCATGCACATCTGTAAAAAGTTCCACCTGAGAATCGTGCTTGGTTTAATGCAAGATCAATGGCTTGTCACATGATCGCATAGGCTTCTAAGATCCCATGTGATTATATGATAGCCATCCAATCTTCCCCTTATTGCTTTTCAAACTTTGGAGATTCCTCTATCACTGGCCCCACTATCCTTTACAAATAAAAGGCCGCCACTTGTGAAATACTTGTCAGTGGTCCCACCTTGTTTCTGCATCAAGCTTCATTATAAAATCAATGGTCATTTCACATGTTCGCATGGCTTGGAAATATTCCATGCAAACACGTGACCACCGTTAGATCTTCTTTAAAGATTCACAGTTGAATGAAACTCGAAACATTAGAATACAAGGTAATTAGGACATAGGAAATGTTATTTATATCACCAGGGTTCTAGACTTAGGAAAAGATATAACCCTCATGTGAAAAATAAATGGATGTGCTCTTTAATGAACTTAAGTGACTTAAAAAGTAACGCTCGAAAAGAAATGAGGAGAATGACTTAGGGTTTATTTAAAAATGGCAAACATTTTAGGGTTTTTGACATGAATTCAAAATTCTTCAAAGACAAGACCTAGGGTAAGGATTTTTTAAGTGGGCTATGAAAATTTTTTGAAGATATTTTGACACCTATACCTAGGAAAACTTCCCAGACTAGAGGACTAAACCCACGTTTGGACAAAAACCTCAGAAAATTAAGAATATACCCAACAGAACCTTTAATAATGTGAGGCAAATGATGAAAGTAACAAGGACTCTCTTCTTTAACTCCTAGTGCTTACAATCAATGGCTTGGAATGGAAAATGTAACTCCCAAAATGAATCTAGAAATGTGGCATCATATCTCAAAGCATTTGAGAGGCTATGGGATCCTTTACATCACTATGATATCATATCCATTTACTGATTACCTTCATACAGAGCAATTCTTGAGAAAATTGATGGTTTGCTGGTCACAATAATCTGTGATGAACAGTCATTTATAACTTCCACATAAAGGACAATTAATCCATTTGCTTCAGTTAGAATTTAGATTTTTTACTTACATAAATTTTCCCAAATTTATAGAAAGATGCAACAGTTGAATAAAATGTTATGCTTCCTTTACCAAAACTAGGAATGATTGTCATAAAACTAGACAATTATGACTAATAAAGCAATTTGATCTCAAAAAGAACAAGTAGATATGCTGATCCAAATTCTTACAATGATGTTCAGACTCATCTTGACTTATTCAATCATGTGCAATCATTAGAACCATTTGTTCAATCACATATTATCAAGACAAATGAAATCTATAGTCATAGTGAGTAAAATTCAAATAGCAGTCTGCCTAGGGCTTGCGAGATCTCCTCAAATACAAAATGGATTGATCCAAAAAAAATTGAAATGCTTAGTTAAATAAATGTACTATTAACATCCACAATTTTAGAATTTTCCAATGGTTAGAAATGAAGAAATCAATCAATTTGTATCCAAACCCTTGAACATGGGGTTCCATGACTGTTTTGACAAAAATGAATGGATCTTTCTCTATAATTCATGGAAGAGCATGAAAATTAGATCAAATGGAAGGAGATTCATCAAACTTCATCACCAAGTTGAATTGCAATCAAAATGAATCAGTATCATATCATAGCGCATGTCTGTTACAATGATTTGCAAGATAAACACAATAAAATGCAATGTTTTCTATTGAAACTTTATTGAAATTTCATCCAATCTCCAAGATCTGTGTACCCTCATCCCAAAGAGGGGTATATAAGTTAGTTAAAATCAGTTTTAACTACTTCCAACTGACCTCTAAGGTGGTTGATGGCTTAATCCCTCTTTTGACAACTTTTTAGTGACCCTTATTACATTCCAAACATGACCAATATGACTCAAATAAAACAAAAAAACACTATTTCCATGCCATTTCCACCTATTTGACTAGTTTGACCACTTTTGACCCACCTAGGGCCTTATAGGCCAAATGCGTACATTATGGCTCAAATGGTCTTACAATTGAAACATAATGCATGAAATATTGCATGAAAGAACTATGAAAATGCAATGAATGGCCTTATCATGGACTTATTACAAGCTTTGGCCAAAATTTGGTCCCGGTTCCTCATTGTGTTCCTGGTGCTCTTGCACCATTCTCACTAATAATCTACATCATAGCAATAAATATCTAAGCGTAAGGTGAGGCATATTCTATGGTTTAAAGAATAGAGATAGATCATAAGTCCAACTTCTATGTTAGGACCTTGTGATTAATAACATTTTTCCAAACATATTTTCATAATATTAGCCATAAAATGTAGGATGTTAACTAAATAATTTATTTATCCTTAATTGATGCTATAAATACTTGCACTAATCTTTCATTTCGGTACCCTAGGAACCAAGCTCTTATTCAATTCTAATTATTTTGTCACTTCTAGTTATATCTTAGGAACTGAAAACCTATAATGATGCCATTTCAAGTTTGACCATCCAAGGTTATGACTAAGGGTATATAATCAAAATATACCTTTAACTGAAATTGAATACAAAAGAAAGTGGAACATAATAAGGAAGAGAAAATGAAATAAAAGAATTCAAATCTTTGCTAGGAGGAAGAAACATAAAGAATAAATAATTAATGAATTAAAAAAGGAAAAAGTACTTACTTTAGTCTTTATTGATTAAAGATGATTGCAAACTGCACACAAGTGTAAAAAAGCAACCACTAAAAGATGTTTCTCTATCAATTCTTCAACCTTGGAATGAAATGTTTTAATATCCTGTGTTGTATTCATAGCATCTATGGGAAATGCATCAAAGACCATTTTTAACATTGTGCACAATGACTTAAACAAGTATGAACTGTAAGAGACTAAGAAAGAAGGCAAAGGTGTTACCTCACTAAAATGATAGTAATAATGAGATAAAGAACCATGAAGAGTAAATCCAAGGAGACCAGATCTGAACATCTAGGTTCGATCAAATTCAAAAATTGGTTTGCCTTCATAGCACTGTCAAGTCAACAGCATGAGTATTATTTTGTGTCTAAAGTGTCATCAATGTTTTTAAATGTAGAATGAAATGGTTGTAAGTATGCATTTCTGCCACATGCAAATGATTTTGAGATACAGACCTGTGCAATCCAATCTCCCAAGGAATAGACGACACCACTTATCGCCATCTCTACCAAAATAGGATTTTTCATAAAGCGATGTTAGAATAGTTACTAAAATGGTCATAAATTATGTTCTTATAGTAAAAGAATACTTTGACTTAAGAAAAAAACTACACAATATTAAAACATGACATTATTCTTTAAAAACTAAAAAGGTACCTGTAACGAAGAACTTCATTTCGACTTGCTAATTGGTTGTCACTATTAACTCTAAGCTTGTCTTTAAAGTTTAGCTTCACTTGGTTTCGAGAATAGTTTAATATTCTCTACTAAACAAGGCCAACCACGTGAAGGTGGAAGCTCATTTGGCCCCTCCCCACCCCCCCCCCCCCCCCACCCCAACATCACTCTAAATTCCCCATTAACATTTAATAACATTCATTCATTCATTCATTCATCCATTTTTGAAATATAACATTCAATCATTATAATCACATGATAACATTCATTAACACATAAAATTCATTAACACACAACATTCATGAATAATTCATTAACATGAAATTCATTAACACACAACATTCATGAATAATTCATTAACACATAAAATTCATTAACACACAACATTTATGAAGAATTCATTAACACATCATTCATCAACATTACTAGTACAAAATTACATCTATTAAGACAATGTTCTTTCATTAGCAATAAATGTTAATTACAATCATTTCTTTTTGGGTTTCTTGCTGTTTTTTTTTTTCATGTAATTTCTAAGAGGAAGATCAATGTCCTCATCATTCCCCTCCTCTAGTGATTCTAATTCCAACGTGTGTCTCCTCCTCATCTGTTCAGGAACACGAGGTCGCTGCGCCAAAGGGGGGTCCACTGTAATAACAACTACTTCATGAGTTAAATTCACACTATTTTATATTAGTGAATTACAAGTATTTATGTAAGTAAAAGAACTATAAATCAAAAATTTAATTTAAAAGAACAAAACATAGATTTTCTTTACCTGAATGTGCCACATGATCTACATGGTGATCAGTCAGAACATCCTCCGGCACTCATTCAGCATGACATGATTCTGTATCCTCTAAAATATACACAAAAATGTTACACCAAGTTCAATTTAAGATGTTAAATTGTATTAATAATTACATAATTAGTTTTAAATAGAAAATGAGCACCTCCTTGGACAGTATGATGCACATCAGGGGCTTCATGATGCGGCGTATGATCTGTGTCATGATTAAGAGGCTGCATTGCAATGTCATGCACATTATTATCAAATTGATTGTTGCTCAAGTATTCAATTTCTAATATATTTTTTGGCATATTTACTTGTGCACATGATGCAGGAGACTCTTCGGTTGGGCTAGTGGAAGCTTTTCGTAGGCGTTCAGCCACGGCTTGATAGCCTTCCTTGAAGGCAATTTTTTTGTGTTCTTCCTGGCCTCTAAATTAAAATCAGAGCCCTGCATTTTTTGATTAAACAAAATTATTTGCATTTTATAAATAATTTTTCTCTGCAATTCATTTACTACTACTTACAATTCATGCTTTAATTTTCGAATATCCTCCAGCACCAAGTCTGTGCTACCCAATCTTTTGCAGCCTGGCCTTTGTTGCCTTTGAAGTGTCCTGCAACCTATGAAAAGTTTGAAATATGTTAGATGATATAGATATAAAGATCACTAATTAGTGCATTATTACATTGTACTAGTAGTTAATACTATTGCATACCTTCTCACATTTGTTGGTGAAATTCCTCTTTGAGCATCTGCTTTCTCCTTTGCATCCAAAATGAATTCATTCCAATCCCTCACTAAAATAAAGGGAGGACGCTCGTACTTTGGGTTCTGGACGAGACTCTTTCTATATGCATCCTTCATAGTCTTAAGATGTTTTCAAGCTCTTTCTAAAATTTTCTTCTCGTCAAAAAAATTATTACCAAACTCATGCTCTAAATCTTTAACGAGCTGATCTTTTAATTTTTTTTCTTGCAAATTCCATCTTTTAAAAAAAAATACAAAATTGTTAGATATAGCTACTAAATGAAAAGACCCGAATGAAAGGAAAAAAACTGTACCAATTAATGATATGAAAAAAAAATAGTGGGATAAAGTTAGTTCACTTATGATGTTCCACCTTGTACATATGGTGGGCTTGAATATATGCAGTGCGAGGTCATAAAGCTTCTTATAAAATGTATTGTTTCCTGCAAAAATGTCATAGGATAATCAATCCAAAACTTTTTATGAATAGGTAAATGCATATTACAATATAAAAAATAATTATTTAAAGTACCTGGAATCTTAGGACATTTTAAAGGCATTAATTCATTATTGTCAATCAATAATGATGTCTGCATAACTCCCGTGCTACTAACATGGGTAGATCCAGGAAATGGTGGTGAGTTATCACCAATACATGTAGATTGATCTATATCTGGCATACCAAATGGTGCCGCCGGTGTATCTCCTACTCCAAAAAAATAATCCACTATGTGATCCACCCAAGATTAAAGTAAAAATTATCAACTCATAATTAACACAAAACCAAATATAGAAAAATAAGGATTTACCAGCTGCCATAGACCATGAAGGCGTTGATGTTTGCATGGCCCTTGTGGCTGACATTGCACTCGGCAATCTTGTATAGACATCCTAGCTAGGAGGAGTTTCCTACAATTGATGACCTAAACAATACATTATTAGGAAAGACATTTTGAAATAATAAAAGTAAGAGTTAACTTAAGAAGTTTTTGAATGTTCCAAAGAAAAAATTCCTTGTAACTTGTCAACTAAAGGATTATTTCACCTGAGGTGGCCAAAGGTCTGCTAGTACTAGCCTCACCGCATTGTCCTTCACCAGGTACTAGAGATTCCATAAAATCCTGCAACAAGAACACATATTGCATATTTTACTTCACAACATAAAAGAGTATAAAATATAAACCTTTATTGAAATTTTGTTATAACTAAAGATTCATTACTGCTTACTTGATACCGACATGAGAGCTCTCTCAATTTAGATAGCCTCATCAGCATCTCCTTAGTTGGATTTGTTTCATACAAAATTCCAATTATTTCTAAATTGATTTGTTTCATTTTTTCCTTCAACATAATTGTTACATTAGGCGAATTTGCGAAATGATCATCATCAGAGGGGGTAGCTATTGCCTCTATTATTGAGGGCGCTTTTCCCTTATCCTGAACATCAAATTGTGATAGGGATATCAGTAAAACTATCATACAAACTCCAAAACCATAAATAAAATAATGTAATAATATAACATTTTTCAACTATCTAATTTGTACAATTTCAATAAGGTTTACCCTTGCTGAAGAATGGGTGGGAGGAGCATCCTCATGGCCTCTATCATGTGCAACATCATCATCAGAGGGGGTAGCTATTGCCTCTATTATTGAGGGTGCTTTTCCCTTATCCTGAACATCAAATTGTGACAGGAATATCAGTAAAACTATCATAAAAACTCCAAAACCATAAATAAAATAACGTAATAATATAACATTTTTCAACTATCTAATTTGTACAATTTCAATAAGGTTTACCCTTGCTAAAGAATGGGTGGGAGGAGCATCCTCATGGCCTCTATCATGTGCGGGATCCATATCATCCTGTGACAAAGATTAAATATAAAAACTTTAGTGAACTGAAAGCAATATACTTAGCAAAAAAAAACTTATTAATAAAATGGTATATAGTACTTACCACCCTCATGATAGTAACTTTGTTTGTATCTATGTGATTTAAATGATAATCTATTAGCAGTTCTTCCCCTGCACTTATTGATTTTATTCCACATATAAAAACTTGATTCCCCTCACATGCCTCAAATATGCAATTGGGTTGCTTATTAGTTGAGGAAGGTCGCATACTATTTATAAAACTCACAATATTACCTATTGCTTTTGGTCTCCCATCAATGTACATTGCAAATCTTTTACTTTGATCATTTTCTTTCCTTTGTATATAATTAGCTGATAGTGCATATTTACGCATACTTTTTTTATATTGAACAATCTGCATCCAATCATTGTAATTGTAACACAGACCGACATACATGAACAATTCAACAACTCTATTGTAACATACCTTTATCCCATCCATGGAAAATAGGCCCAAACCATGTAATGAGGATGGAGCAATGTGATATATCCTCTCATTAACACAAAAATCAGTGTTAATTGGAGGTAGTTCATTGGGTACCCATTCTTTCTCAATGTGTGTGTACCGAAAGGGCACCTTGATGTCACCTTTGGTCTCATCATCATAAGAACATGACCCCCCATTAGCAAGGAAATATTGTATGCATTTATTAAATTTTTTTCTAATCTTTTGACCTCTAGTTGATCTCCCTATTTTAGCCATACTACATGTAGAACTTTCACCTAGCATTCCCTCATTTCCCTCATTCGATGTAGATAGATCTGACAAGTACCTATTTGGTGGGTGTTGCAATCCATCAAATGAGATATTGTCACATCAATATATATAGAATAATTAAGTTGTGACCCATACATACGGTTCTTCTTTGTATATATATACATTATATGATTATATAATATGTCTATTTATAACATACATGCTCAGTGATAAACAAGAAGAATATAAGAAAATTATGTCTATTTATTGACTTATACCTGCTGATCCATGTCACTGTGCATGATCCACACTAAAAGGGTCAAATTTCCTACATATGTTAATCATTTATCTTAAGTTAGCTAAAAATTACATAATACGTATGCTACAAATAACTTAGAAGATAACATGAACAATATGCAACATCGTAAACATGAACAAATTTATCTTATATATGGAATGCAAGATCGTCAATAGAAGGGGTGATGATGTCTGTAGTCAATTGCCTGTTTGCAAAAGGGTGATAATCAAACACAAATATACATGTATTAGCAGCAATTAACTTAGCATCGTAAGCAAAAAATTGGTAATTATAAATCACATATGTTGTAATCATTAGAATTGAACACAATAAATATGTAATCATTACAATTGAAAGAAATACATAAATATGTAATCATTAGAATTGAACACAATAAATATGTAATCATTACAATTTGAACACAATAAATATGTAATCATTTCAATTATGTCATTGATCATCTTCTTCTTCATCATCATCATCATCATCATCATCATCATCATCATCGTCGCCGTCGTCGTCGTCGTCATCTCCATCATCACCATCATCATCACCATCAACAGCATCACCATCATCATCATCGCCATGATCACCATCACCATCGTCATCAGCATCATCATCATCATCATCATCAGCATCATCATCATCATCATCATCATCATCATCTTGATCTTCATCATCTACTTTTTCATCATCTTTAGTATCTTCTTCTTCCATAACATTATACTTTATCGGCCTTCCTCTTGGATCATGTCTAACAAAAAATGACCAACTCTATTTATGTGGAAGCTCTGAGTAAAACACTTGCTCACACTAGCTTGGAAGAACATAGGGCTCATCTCCAACTGGCTCAAATGACCTTGTATTAATCATTGTAAATCCATTATCATGTTGAATAACATTTCTGTCTAGATCATTTTGATTCAGTCATAACCTGTACCATTTGATGACGAATAGAACTACTTTGAAGGAGTTAAAGTCACACTCAATTATATCATCCAAGATGCCATAGTATTGATTTTGAGATTGTTGGGGACGTATGTCATTTCTAGATGATATATTGGTGACCTCAAAAATTGGACTTATCCAAGAATCACAAGTTTTCTGTCTCATCCAACTTTTTTATGCGAAATTTGTGGCCATGATAGTACATAGCTTTATGGTGCTTGACCTACAATTTTTCAAGCATGTAAATTATTTGCATCATGAGTTGATATGAAACATACGAGTCATAATCATTAATAAATTTGTATGTACCTCTCCACTTGTTAAACCATGTGCTAGATCAATTACCATTGGTGTAACATTGGAATCTCCATTATGATGAGCTTCTCTAACCAATGAAGCAACACCTTCCCATGTTAATGAGAAACCATTTTGTTGACATCGTTCAATCCATATCATCATCCAACCAAGATTGTTCGCAATATACAAATGTATTGCTTCCCACTCTCGACCAGCTATATCAAAAAAAATACACCAATTATAAATAACTTATCTTGAAGATTTATAAGAATTAATTAACTACAATAACATCTTAGATTTACCTCTCACTTTCCTCAATCTACCTTTTCCCATCAAGTACTCCCCTTCGAATTTGTTAATGGAGTTGGGATCTCAAATACGATCTACATGGATCTTTGCTACAAACTTAGGAAGATATTCACTAATGTACACCATGGTATGGTATACCATATATCCCTCCACCATAGAACCCTCAGGATGTGCTCTCTGTCGAACCAAATCTTTCAAAAATTTCAAGTGCCTCTCAACCATCCACATTGACCTAGTTGGTACAGGTCCACACAATTCAATCTCCTCAACTTGATGTATGAGGTAGTGTTCTTGTGCATTGAAAAAAGTTGAAGGTAGACACTTTTGCATTTCACACATAAGAAGAGGAATTTTTCTCTTCCAATATTTTATATCTTCTTTATTGATTTCTTTAGATGACAACCACCTCATGTATTTTCCAAGATCATATATAACTTGTTTGACACAGTTGGTGAAGTGGTGTGGGAGAGATAGAGGTAGAACGTACTGTAATATTTGTAAAATGATCTTGTCAATATTTTATAAAAGAATGCAATGAAAACCACATGGAGTATACAAATATATAGTGAATACAAAATAATATGAATTACCTTAATAAATGTATGTCAATCATGTGTTTTCATCCCTGGCCCAAATTCACTTTTCTTTGATATGAGATCGTTTATGTTCATAGCAAATCCTGTGGGAAATCATATTTTTTTTATAATTTCTTATATATCATTGCTCTGTTGTTCTGACAATAACCATGTAAGGGCACTTGTATCAATCTGGTCTCCATTTTTATTCAATCAAATGACATTTTTCATTGCATGGTTGGATTCTTCAATGTCACTAAAAATTTTGATAATTTGGTCTTTGTCACGCCTTCCATCCAATATTTTCCATAATGTCTCTGTTACATTCTTTCCAATATGCATAGGATCAAACAAATGCATGATTAGGAGTTTCTCGTAGTAAGGAAACCTAGTAAATTGCATAGGATAACTTTTTAGTCCTTTTGGAAGTTGGTCATTGATACCTTGACGACCTTCACAAGCATCAATTACATCATCAGTAAACAAAACACAATATCAAAATATAAATTTGAAACAAAAACCATCAGATGGAATGAAATTACCTCAATGATTTATTTTATTGTATGCCAACTTCCATAGGTGAGGTGTCATTCTCTATGGCTTTGATGTAGTCTCTTCTTTCCCATTGAAAAGATGTTTTTTAGTAATTCGGTACTTATGATTTCTGTGGAGAAAGTGTCTATTCTCATCGAACACCTACTTTCTTAAACTTTTTGAATGATGAGATTTCATCTTTAGACCACAAACTAGACATGCAAATTTTCTCTTTGTCTAAAGACCTACAAGATCATGTATAACTGGATTAAATGTGTTAACTTTGTGTTAGCACTATAACATACCAAAAAAAAGGCATTAAGAAGAGAACATACCACAAAAATGTGTTAGCCCAGGGGCATCATGTATTGTCCATACAAGCATTGCATGTAATTGAAATTGTCTTTGTCCTATTGGCTTAGAGATGTCATACATAGTGACCCCATTCCATAACACCATCAACTCATCGATAAGGGGCTTAATATATACATTGATATCTTTAACTTGGTACTTACCTAGTTGAATGAACAAAAACATTACATAATTATTATGACCGTTTTGATGGATTATTAATAATAAATTAATTTAGATGACCATTAAATCAAAAAATACCTAGAACAATCAGTGCCAACATTATGTGCTCCCTCTTTATGGACAACCAAGGAGGAATGTTATTGTTGATAACAAAAATAGGCCACACCGAGTAAGTAGATCTCATCTCTCCAAATGGATTGACACCATCCGCTACCAATGAAAGCTTGAGATTATGAGGTTCTTCTTTAAAGTGTGGCCATTTTTCTTCTATTTCCTTAAATGTCGAACCATCCACAGGCATTCACATAATGTCATCTTGACTTCTATTGTGTGCATGGTAATCCATAAATTGTGCCAAGCTATTGCACTTGAATAATCGTTGCAGACGTGGAATAATGGGAATATATCGAAGCACCTTGCGAGGCACCTTTTTTGTTATTCAATCTAATTGATATCTACTAATATGACAAATAGGGCATTCTGTTGCAAATTCATGTGTTTTATGATATATAATATGATCATTTGGACATGCATGTATTGTTTGATAATCCATTCCAATATCTTTCATAATGGTAGATAATTCTCGGTATGAGCGAGGTAGAATGTTTGATGGTGGTAACAAACACTCACCTATCAACCTATGACCAAAAATATAATTTGTTAATTTAAAGAATATTAATTGCTACATGATTCACCCAATGTTAATTGTAAGGGAATTATGACTAAAATAATGAAAAAAGATGACATACCTTAACATACGTGTCATTTCTACATTGGATAAACCATTCATAACCTTCAAGTTCATCAACAACAATATAGCAGCAAGAAGAGTTGTTTCGGAGCCTTTATATAGGGGCTCATGTGCCTTCTCAAGTATAGGTAGATCAAGCTCTGCATCATCATCATCATCATCATCTTGATCATCATGATCATCTTGATCTTCTTCATCATCATGGTCTTCTTCCATGATATCATTACCTTCCACTTCTATATTCACACCTCCATGTTCCCTCATTTGGAAATCCACATTCTCCAGATTGTCATGGTCCATAACATGAAACTCAGGGACATTGACCTATATAAAAATGATCACCTTATATTAACCATGACCATGTTGTCATCATCAAATCATGTCTTATGTATTTTATAAATTATTAAAATACATACCAATGGATGAAATTCATTTCCCCCTTCAATGTGACCATGTTGCCTACAATGTTCCTCAGTTGTTTTGATTAGATATCTTCGAGTCTTTAAGCCCTTACAAATTTTGCAAGGACAATAAAATTTTCCATCACCTTTTCTTTTTAAGTTAGACCATAGTCTAGCAATTGTCTCCCTATTTTTTTGTGCATTGATATCATTAGACATGGTCTTTCTTGAATGGAATGACTCGTTGGTGGAAGAAGGATGATTTGTTTGCAACCTGCAGATACAAATCGTTACTAAACAACCATTTTCTCAACTATATATATCATTCAAAATCCTAGTAACACTAGAGACAAATATTTTGTTAAAGTATTCCACATAATTACTTGCAACAAACCATCATAAAGGCTTCAATATCTTAATTGTTTTTGTTCCGGTGACTGCAACAAAACCTTAATTTATCATTCTCTTTTTTTTGGCATTGCCTAATAATTTATAAAATATAATTGAATCCTATTAGTTTCTAATTTTAATATCTCCATATTCCTTTTGATTGAAATTGAAACATCTTGAAAAATATTGCATCACTAACTCGCCAAACTACCATACCTATCTTGCCAATATTGCATCACTAACTCGCCAAACTACCATACCCACATAACATGCTTTTAAAGTTTCTGATTTTTTTTGTGACCAGAATTTTTGATTCATGTAAGCTACCTCCTTGCTTACTAATATTTAGGTGTTTCAGCTTGTGAGTGATATGTTGAACCACTTCCTGTAAAAGTAATTCCTGAGAGAGAATTCAACATGCCATTTTTAGTTCTTTAAGCTGAAAACCTTAATCATTATGATTTATTGACTTCCACAACTTTTTTGCTTTAGACTAATTGGAAGACCATTCCCTTACATGTCAAGGTCATGGTTTCTCTAGAAGATATGGTAAGGACCTTAATTTTTAAGGGAAATGTAATAAGATTTAAATGGACCAATTATAGCACTATATATTCAAGGTGTGTGATTGGCCGTGATAACAAAATGATCATACAAGGTGGAAATAATTGTTGGAAATTTGGCTAATGTGGATGCATAGATGTTGTCATTATGGAAACATATGATCTCTATTGAGAGCGTAGAATCTGGAATGCAAGTATGGCAAGTTGAAGGAAGAAATTGTCTAAGTATGGATACAGTGATCTTGACAGAGCACCCGATGAAGATTTAGTTGGCGACGTCCACTAGAGCAATATTTTTTTTTGTGCAGTTAACTAAAAATTCTATAGAGTATGAGGATACCCCATCTTAGTGCGCATAACATTTGGAGAAGTACGGAAAAAGTTTACCAAAGATAGTTTTTGCAGACAGAATAGTTTTGGAGATAGTATTAGAGAAAGAGTTAAGGGATTATTTTTTCTTGTCAAAATAATGACTTAACATTATGAAGGGATGACATCCTAGATGTTTACTCTTGGATAAATATTTTGGAAGCCGACCATGTAAATTTATTAGCTTTAATAACTCATATACTAGGCATACTTGAAATGTAATGAAACAGAGAAGTGTGATATGTAAAAAGAAAGAAAAGATAACTTACGATAGTTGTTTATTGTGATAGCAACAAAGGCTATTGATGCGAAGTTGTAAGCAGTACCATATTATAGTTAGAAACATTTTGTATTACCTGTTTGGGCAGTGAGCTCAGCTAGTGATCAAGTTTTGTAATCTAACTCCTAATAGGGTTAAGGCTTCTAACAAGGCCTAAAGTCCTTTAACTAGGACAGATCTACTATTTATTGTAAATTGACTCCTAATAGGATCCAATATCCCTAACAAGATACTTTTGATTAGTGATCTTTGTGGGTACCATCCCCACCAGGGTTTTCCATTGGCCAGGGTTTCCTCGAGAACATATGATGTGTAATGAGTTCTTTCTATTTACTGCTATGTTTGTTAATCAGCTTGATAATCTTTGTATGCACTAAAGTAATCTGTTATATCCATAAGTGGGAAAAAGAAAAAGTTTGTGAAATACTGATTCACACCCCCCCCTCTCAGTATTTCCTATTTCTAACAATAATATCTAGAAAATAATTTTTATTCTCATTTAAAAGATAGTTGCACTCATTGTTTTCCTATAGTTTTCTCATTTTCATTTGTTTCATGATCAACGTTGTCCTTAAAGTTGCTTCTACTATTATTTCCACCTTGAGAGGAGATAAAGTGAGAACTAATCCCTCATCCTATGTGAACATCAAACAAACCAAGAGATATGGGTCCTTTTTTGTAAGGGGGTGTTTACTTGAATCTATCTAAGGCTTTAATCCCAAGTTTTCTATCCAATTTGTATAGACATGAAAAATAAATAAGACAAATTTGACAACATAAATTTTGAAGTCATTGAAGGGATTATTGGTGCTTCTAGCTTAGATATTGATGGGATAAGAATGAGACGAACGAGGGAAAGTGAAGGATTTCATCAATTAATTTATTTCTCATTGATGATAAACAACTTAGTAAACATCAAAGTGGGTTGAATAGAGAGGATTTTACTCTAGAATGAAGTGAGTATGTACTTAACCACTATAATACTCTAGAAGGATATTTACAATGTGTTATACACTTATTTGTTTCCTTTGTTATGTTGGCACCTCCACCATACTATTGAAGTAAGTTTTTTGTTCCATCTCTTGTCTTTTAATAAAACTTCTATCAATGAGATCAAGTGAAACAAAACAAGTGCACCTCTATATCAAGGCCTCATTTATCACCTCTACAACTTTTTTCCTAAATGATTTCTTGGTCCTTAGTGTCAACTACCAACCAAATGTGAAAAACCCTAACTCCACTAGGAAGGGATAAAATGAATGGTCCTAAGATTGCTCCAAGGTTGTGGCTAATATTTTCTCATCTTCCAAAAACTCTAAGTTTTAGCTAGGGAGTAATAAATGTAATAAAAAACCTTCCAAGTGCTTATGAGAAGACACCTATCTATTGAGGAAACATATTCTATTGTCATATTTGAGAGACAAGAGTATGACTTTGATATGAGGCCTGACCATCCTTTACACTTTGGTATAATGGGGAAGGTTGACAATGACAAAAGGATGAAAAAAAGATCAATTTGGATAGTGGGAGTACCAAAAGTGAGGACCATATAAAGAGAAATAGAGAGGATATTGTAGTTCCTAGACTTTCCTTGATGGGCATAAAGTCAAATTAAATTTTGATCCCCAAATTACAAGGTTATTCTTATGGACATGAGAAAATGGAAAGATGTTTATATATGCCCACAAACCCTAAGAGAGTGTAGTTGGAATTAGATGATAGAATGAGTATTAGTGGATGCTCTAGATTATCTACAATAAGATATAAACCAAGAAAAATCTTCCTTGTTTTTTGAAGAGAGAGAAGAGACTTAGACTAAAAAAACCAAGGTTATTATGAAGCACCCCCTTTATAAGTAGAAAAATAGTAGAATAAAGCCCCTAAGAAATGAGAATTTTAAACCAAACAATGCTACTAGTAGAGACAATAAGAGGCTGGTGTTTGATGAAATCAACAATAAACAATATGCTTACACTACATTTTATTTCAACCACAAAATGATAATTGTTCTACACCATAAAATTGTCTCATTAAAAAAATTAGAGAACTAGAGGGTTATATCACTAATGTTCCCAAATTGAGAAAACAATGTTTGAAATGTACAACCTCACAAATGAAAATCCTTGAAGAGGACTTGACTAGGGTAAAAGTGCAGAAGAAGATTAGTTTTTGCCATTAGCGACTCTAGTGGTGACATTGACTCCCTTAAGAATATTTATGATAGCTTTTAGAAGAATGGGAAGCAACTAACAATATTTAGGGACTAGGTTGTTCTCCTCCTTGTTAACTCATGTTCATGGTGCCCTATGGACGGTGTAGCTCCTCTATGTTGTGGTCTGTTGTTGGTTTATCTTGTGTTTTATTGTTTAGATAATAGTTACTTTACATGGTCTCTTTGTTGGAACTCACTCTACTTCAAATAATTGGCTCTTGTATGAGTAGGGACCATTGTTTTTCTCTTTTAAATAATAACAAATATTAGAAAAACTCTAAAACCTTATCTATTTGATATCATTTAATTATCATCAAACTAATTATCACCCTCCATCACATTTAATTCCTATTAACATTATACTTTTCAAAATTTTCACTTCTATAATCTTAAACCAATTTATACTCATATACATGCATTTTATTAGATTAACCCCAAACATTATTTTCCTTTTCAAATACATCAAGACCCTCAAAGGTTGTATCATTAAAAAAATTATTATACGATTTACATCATTCTCAGACCAAACAAAACTATGAAATCTTTATTTGAAGAGTCAATCCAAACGTAGTACAGAGATAAAGAGCAATACCCGAGACATGCAACAAAAGGAAAAGTACAGAACAGGACTTATTCTATGAATTTTATGTCTCTGACCAGCAACTTGGGATATTTTATCCATCAATAACAAACTTGAACTACAATGTTTTTTAAGTTAATGTACAAATCTCACTTTTAGTCTCATTCTTGAGTGGACACAAAATTCATAGAGTGCCTTACAATCAAATGATAGGCAAAAAGAATCATTGGCATTCACGAAAAGAAGATTCAGTTGTCTCATCACACCGAACACTATGTTAAAATCCCATCAATAGTTAACAGTTAGGCAGGCCGATGATTTAGTGGTAAGCTAGAAAGTGGGCGTATAGTAAAAAATCCCATCACTTAGATCCCACAACATAGGAAGAAGCTATGATAGTCATGTAAAGAAAATATATATGTATTCAGGATCTGTAGACCAATTTGTCCGACACAATGTCAAAAGTAGTCATTATATATATACAGAGCATGTAGAGCATGTTGAACAATTTGATTGAGGACAGTATTTTCAGGTGACATTGACATGACAAAATATGGCTCAAGGATTTTTTGGCCCAAGCAGTAATGGCATGAGTTGAAGTGTCATACTACTTTTTCAATAGGTTAAAGACACACTTCCACCTCAATGTGTGGGACACAAGTTAATGGGTGTACTTTTAACCACTACTTAAATTACTTTCCACAAGAATATGATTCTTCTAGCTTTCTCATGGATTGGAAGTCAAAAGCATCCTACCATAATCAATAGATTTTTCAACCCAAATTGCAAATATCTCCCATCAATCCCTAGTTGTCAATGTTATCCAATCTGATTTGCCATACTAGCTGTATAGCCATTGATAAGAGTTACTATTAGCAAGTAGAAAAATGTATAGGAATGTTAGTATAGACTTTCCAGGGGAAATTTAGCACCAAACCCATTAGAAAGGCTTATAGAATCAATAGTCTAAATCATATGTGTAGTCGATTATATCTTAGATAGATAGAATGAACTTTTAACATTTATAAGGTTGAAATTAGCATATGTAAGGTTGAAATTAGCATATGGGACAATCACTATTGACATAATGATTTTCTACATTTTAGTCTACTTCTTAGCATCCCATCTTTTCAATTGTTAAAAACAACTATCATTATGTTGGCATATTTATTTCTGATGTCTTTCACAATAACCTTGGAATTTTTAGTCCAATTTGACATATTTGTCCCTCCCTACACATATGTATCCCTATATCTGCATCAAATGCTATACCCAGAAGTGCCCAAAAACCTTGATAAAAAACCTTGTTTTTCCAACCTTTCCTAATACTGTCTGATATGATTTTTAAAAAAATTTGGTGCGAACCTTCGTAAACTTAATTTCGCTGACACTTAGTTCTAATTATCTGATAGATTATTTAGTTGTGCAGTTCCTTGAGTCTGTTACTTTCACACACATTCTTAGAGAGTGGAATGGCATTGCAGATTGTTTGGCCAAATGGGCTTCTGATTAAATGGAAGATTGAGATTAAAATATAGTAGATAAGGGGAAATTGCCTCTTCATATGTCTCATATGTTTGATCAGTTAGTGGTTAGTGACAAGGTTCTTTAGTGCTATTTTGCTGGGCACTGCTAGTTTTGTTTAACTTTTGTCATTGAATAATTTTTTACCCTTCTTTTAATACTTTATGAATGTCATATCCAGCTTTATCCATGTTGGAGGTCTTCAAAAATAGCAATATTCGATACCTAACCATTTCCAAATCCATATCCATATCCATATCCATACAAATATATGTTTTTCTATTTCTATACATACACCCTTTTGTCTTTACCTTTATCTTCAGGATTATCAGAGAGGGGAGAGGAAAGAAACAATATCCATCCCTCCAACTAATTCAAAATATGGCCACAACTCATATGGGAAGTTCCACAGTCACTATATCAAAAGCCCTCAAAAATTCTTAGCACTATATAACATTAGTGAAGATAATATCTGGCATGACAGGCATCCAAAGTTTTTGAGAAAAAACAAATAACCAAAACTTTTAAGGACTGTGTACAGTGTAAAATCCCAAAAGTAAGAAAAAGCCTAATTCTTCACCATGAAGAAACCATAGACATATCATTATGTGATAGAATGATTGCATAATATACATCATTGTGCATGTACTAGATAGAACCTGTTTTAAAGTTCTTCCCAAAAAAAATGTCAATGGATATATAATCTAAATGGAAAATCCTCCACCTTGTTAGCCAAAATTTACTTCACATTATTTACTGATTTAGTACCTAATGCTTCTAAGTCTTCATATAAACTATTTATAAGACATGCAAGGGGAAGAATAGCAGTTGCTATTTATGTTTTAAAATATGTCATTAAAAAATTATATACTGGAACAATAGCTATTCATTTTCTAAAAAATAGTTAGGGAAAGAATTATGGATTGGAGTCCAATAACTAATTGTTCATTTAATTAATCTTACATGTACCAATAGATGATCATTTATGTACCGATAGTTTATCATTTATGATTGGCCCATTTGTGTACCACTACTAGAGATTTGTGCACCACTACTAGGACATTTGTCCATAAGTACTGTGATTTTGAGTGGATGATTACTGGACCATTGACAACACTTTGAAGTCAAAACCTTAGCTTCAATTAGTTAAGTGGTTTATGGAGACAACAAAAAAAAGTCACCAAAATCCAATATACCATTTAGGATATATAAGTGCATGAAGTTAGCAATAGTCTTTCCCCTACTAATTAAGTATATCGTACAACTTTATTGTTACAAATAGTGCACCACTATTAGGGCATTTGTGCATAAGTATTGAATTAATTGTGAAAATTTCTTGGTGTTAAAGTGATTGGGCAATGGGGCAATAGAGAATATGTTTTGGATAACAATTTGAAATGACTAGCTTTTGACCCTTACATGCATAACATATCCTAGAATGTTTATCTTTGCTATAAACAATAAGTAGATAGCGTACAGAGAAAAAAATAAATAAAATTGAAATCTAATGTATTATTTAAGAACTTAAAATGTAAAATAAGAACTACTGATATCCCATTTTATTGACCTCTATTTAAATAAAGTTATTTTTCTCAATATGATGTATTATCACTATGGAACCTCAAATTCAAATGCTCCTGGCTTAATTCAACAATCTTCTAAAAATAATTTTGATTAGATAGACATAGAGGATTTCCAAAGAACTCTGAAATGTTAAGCTATCTGAATTAACTTTTATCTTGATTTTACAATCAATATTATCCAATGTAGTATAATTACAAGGCATGGATCTGCTAGAAGTTACTTGGGTTCTTACATTTTACCAAACCACAAAACTGCAATGTGGAACCATATCTATCATCACCTACCAACCATAGCAAATATCTAATCTTAGAAATGAAAACTTTAACAGTAAAATATGATTATGTGCTAGACAACATATTGTTCTTATGCAATCAAAAAAATCAATAATTCAATTACATCATAAATTACATTTGTGTAGAATCTAAAAGCACTAGATGCATATCATTTTTCAGTTAAAAGATAGAGATTTGATTAGCAAAATACCCATGCTTGTCGCTTGCAATTCATTTGAGAACAAAAAGGAAAAGATGCTTCCATGAATTGGAATATAATATATTGTAAAATATCATAGAACATATATATTAGGGCTTACGCTAGCAATTCAATAATGTAGAGTATTAAAATATGTGGACCTTAGACATTCCTGAAACATGATGAATGCATATGCCAAAATAATAAGCACAAAAATATACTCATCAATTCATTCATAATGACACATCATTGATTGAAAAGTGTTAATGGACACAACAAATTTGGTGGATTTCATCCATTTTTATGAGTGGGGAAAAATAGATCAACATCACATAATGAGGAGTCCACTATTTTCAGCTAATTGTTTAGTTTTGGTCAATGCAATCTTGAGAGCATCCTTTATAGCTTTGTCCTAGATCATTTGGTGGGCTTTTTGGTGTGTGTCAATAAGCTATAGGATTATGCAAAAGATTTATTTTTGAACTTTAATAATATGTCTACTTTTTCAAAGCTACTCAACTAACAAAAGAAGAAAAATGTTCTTATAGACCCTTTGGACTGCTCCTGCAGACTTAGACTAAGAATAACTTGACTTTCCCTCAAGACTCTTGATAGGAAAATGACCTTTCTAGATACCCTTTACTAATTTCTAAAACATATCAAAGACTTTCATGCAATTACTTTGGACCAATAGACCTATTTAGCACTGGTACCCTATTTCCCAATGCATATAATGACCCAATTTACAAAGGAAGTGTAAGCTAGAGACTTCCAAACAACTCAAACTCCTGGATAGTATTTAGTTATGTCTAAAAATGATCAAATATGAAAGGAATTTGTCCCAGGTTTGATGCAACATAGGAAACCCCAATTTGTGGCTTCAATCGTTACTCCTTAGGGCTTTCTCAAAACCCGGTCTCTAGACAATCCTGCATCCAATTGATGATTGAATCACCTTCAATCCAACCTCCTAAGGTGATTCCAATCATAAAAATACCACTTGCTTGGATGGAATGACCAACATTATTCTTAAACCTCTGCTACCGTGTCAGGAATAATTAAAGTAAACTTTACTAACTACAAACTGGCATAACAATGAACTCAAAACAATATGAAATGCATCAATTAGCAACTAAATAGATAAAGAAACTCTTATCAAATCATATGTATTCCCAATTGATTAATACAAACTTCCAACAATGAAGGAATTGTAGAAACTAGTTATCAGTTTTCAAAATGATATACCTGATCAAGTTCGATAGTATTAGTGGCATATTAGCAACAGGGGTGATAACCCTGTTACCTCTCATTCACTCGCATTCACCCACCCGCGCTAAAATGAAGTTTCATTTTCTTTTTTTTTTACTTTTATGCCCATGTTGGTCTCAATTTCAACCAACACATCGTTGGTCGAAATTGAGACCAACATGGGCATAAAAGTTAAAAAAAAGAAAAGTTTTCCTTTGTAATGGGACCAAGCTAAATATTTTTATGATATGGTCGAATTGTAAGCTCAAAATTTAAGGTGAAATGTACTAGTGGACATAGTTGAATTCTTGGATTATGTAAATCATGTTGACTTTATTTATTGATTGTATGGAAGCATGTAATTCATTGTAAACCATTTTATTGTAATTCCATAAAGAGATTTGAGATGTTTCTAGAAGGATGGATGAAGAACATAAATTTGGAATGATTCGATGAATCTGACCTAACCCTAAGATCTACAGAGGAATTTAAGCGGAAAAAGTTGGATCAACCTAAATGAAGAGCTATTATGGAAACCTAAGTGTGAGGTTGAATGAGAAAGATGTTGGAGTTGTTGTTATTGATTGTATAAGAAGAAAAGGCTAAAGGAGAAGGAGTTGTGATTGCTTGAAGAGATTTATGAGCATATCAGTGATGGTGATGGAAATGGATCATAGTTAGTAAGCCAGCATATGTGTACGGAATTGGATCTGTTATTTGCAAAGTGAGTTATATGTTTTCAGATCAAACACTGATGTTACTTTCTAACCATTGTATCAATTTTAAATCCTTTAATCAAGGTTGACCTAATAGTCATTTTTATAAATCCTTTGAACAAGGTTGCATTCTAATGGAATGTATGTAAGTCCTTTAACAAGGCGCACTCCTAATCAGGTGGTTGAAATCCTTTAACTAGGTCACACTTGACAGTGTGTTTGTAAACCTTTGACAGGGTTGGCTTTTCACAGAGCTCACTTTAGAAGAGTGAAAATATCAGTAACATGTTACAAAGTGGTTTTTCCCTAATTGGGTTTCCACTATAAATCCTGGTGTTAATGCTTGTGTGAATGTTTTGGTTTGAACATATATGTGTTTTGTAAGTTAAATACTATTGGATAGTGGACTGCACTGTTATATGTTTTTGTTATGCATTTAGTAATGACCGAGTAGCTGTTGGTTGTTAGATCTAATTTTTTGAAGAGTTTGTAAGTTTATTTATACATCTAGACCTAAGAACTGTTAATATGATTTAGAACAATAGAGAGGGGGGTGAATCAGTTGTTCTCAAGTCCTAATGTATAAGACAAACTTAAAACCATTTCCTTAAATCTGATCCAATAACCAAAACAAACTCAGTCATCATTGATTTAATAATAGAAACATATAACATTGCAGTCCACTACCCAGCTATAACTTAACTTGTAAAACATAGAAATGTTCAAACCAAAACATTCACACAAGTATTAACACCAGGATTTATAGTGGAAACCCAATGTGGGAAAAACCACTTTGTAACATGCTGCTATTATTTTCACTCTTCTAAAGTGAGCTCGGTTAAAAGCTGACCCTGTCAAAGGTTACAATACACACTGTTAGGTGTGACCCGGTTAAAGGATTTCAATCACCCTGTTAAATGTGAGCCTTGTTATAGGACTTACATGCACTCCATTAGAATGAAACCTTGTTCAAAGGATTTAACATATGACTGTTAGGTCAACCTCTATTAAAAGGATTTCGATTGTTACAATGGTTAGAAAGTAGCAGCAATATTGATCTGAAAAACATATAACTCACTTTGCAAATATCAGATCTGATTCTGTACACTAATGCTAGTTTATTGACTTTGAAAATTTTCCATCTCCATCTTTGATCTGCTCAAAACTTTTCTTCAAGCAACCACCACAATTCTTCTTTAGCCTTTTCTTCTTATATAGTCAATAAAACTTTACTAATCTTTTAGCATTCTCTTTTTCACCCATGCACACACATATCCAATGCTCAAGTTCCCTTAATACTTTCCTCAATTAGGTTAACTCATCTTATGCTGCTCAATCTCATTCGTAGATCTTAGGGTTAGGTCTGACTCATTGAATCTACCTGCTTCATGTTCTTCGGCTTCATTTCTAGAATCATCTCAAATCTCTTAAAGATTTACAATAAAATATTTTACAGTGCATTTAATGCTTTCAAACAATCAATAAATAAAGTCAACATGTTTTACATAATCCAAGAATTCAACAATGTCGGCTCAACTACTTAGTCTTCATGTAGAAAGCTCGATCATTACTACAAATATTTCCTCGGCTTATACTGTCTTCCTTGGGAATTAATTGTTGTTGAGTCGACACTAGAATTTTTCTCAGCATACACTAACTCGGTCAAAAATAACATTACTTGGCCTAAACATGATTTCTCCATTTTTGCTCAGTCAAGCCTACCAGTTTAGTCTTCAATCTTACTAGGATAAACAATACATTGTCTCATCATTATACAACATAGTCAAGTACACTTTGTAATATCAAGATAACTCAACCTTTCCCTAGGTGCTATTGTTACCAACCTTGCCCCAATCCTTCACAACAATACAATAGATATAGTACTTTCCTAAGTATCAAAAATCTTACCAATTAAGGTTTGACATCAATGACAAAACAACAATTATTTCAATTGCAGTTTCCAACAAGAACAACTGATTCACCCCCCCTCTTTGTTATTCTAAATCATATTAATAGTTGGTATCAGAGCTATTGGTGCTTATAGAGAACAATTTTAAAGGTACTTGAAGTAAATGATCAGCATGTATAAGAAGGAGGTACCGAAGCTAAATAAGGAGAACTTCCCTGCATGGCAAAGTCTGATGAAACTGCATCTAGTTGGTATTGGTGACTCAGCAAAGTATTACATTGAGCATGACTATGTTACACCTATTGCACTACTGACTGTCAAGGAGATGATAGCTAAACAAGAAAACAATCAAGCAATGTTGGAGATTGCATCTACCTTAAGCTATCCGGAATTTGAAGACATCAAAGATTGCACAAATGCAAAGAAAATATGGGACACTCTTGCAAACATCTATGGTGGTGACATAAATGTACTAAGCACAAAATTTGAAAGCCTAAGAGGTAAATTTGATGAAATAAAAATGCAAAAAGGTGAGAATATTGCTCAATATTGTGGTAGAATAAAAGAAGTTGTAAATGCTATTAGAGGGGCTAATGGAACTATTGATGATGAGACTGTCATTGGAAAAGTATTGAGAACTTTGCATCCAATTTATGCCATCAAAATTTCAGGAATTCAAGAATCTAGATGTAACCCTGGCAATGCTCTTACTTTGGAAAGTCTTGTTGGTAAGCTTACTAATTTTGAGCTTTCTAATTTTGATAACTTCACTATTGCTAATGTTGAATCTTCATTCAAGTCACAAATGGTTCTGAGTAAGTCTAAAAAAGAAAAATAAATATGCATCAGTGAGAGTGAAAGTGAAAGTGACACTTATGATTAAGAAGTAGAGGATCTTGAAGCTCTTATGGCTAGAAGATTGAAAAGGGGAAAAAGAAAGTATAAAGGTAAACTCCCTATCATATGTTTCTCATGTAATAAAGTTAGTCATATAGCTACAAGATGTCCTGACAAGGATGACAAGGATGAGGAAAGAGATAGCAAGCACAAAGACAAAAGAGAAGATAGAGGTTACCGAAGGTACAAGGACTACAAAGGAAAAGGTAATAAATCTTGCTATATTGTTGAAGAAGAAACTGACATTGATAGTGATGATTTTGAAATTGAAGTAGTCTATGTTGCCATGAAAGATGAGTCTGATGAGGATGAGAAAACTACACTTATATCCTATGTGAACAAAAATAATAAGTGGATTATTGATAGTGGTTGGTCACACCACATGACTAGTGATAAAAGTAAGTTTGATACCCTAGATCATTACAAAGGTAGAAGTGTTAAATTTGGTAATGATGCACCATGTCCTATTAGGGGTAAAGGATTGATTAAGTTGACTGATAAGATCACTTATGAAAATTCTTATTGGGTTGAGGGTCTTAAGTATAATCTGCTAAGTGTTGCACAACTTAATAGCACTAGCTACTGAGTGGAATTTCATCATAGGAAGGCTAAAATATTTGATGCCATTGGTGAACTGATTGGAAGTGGAGAATAGACAAGAGGTAATTTATTCTATCTAGACCTATCTGAAGAGACATGTATGATTGCACAACTTGATGATAAATGGCTATGGCATAAGTGGCTATGTCATGTTAAATTTGATAATCTGGTAGAAATTAGTAAAAAGAAGAAAGTGAGAGGGCTTCCAAGATTGAAGAAACCTAATAATGTAATGTGTAAACAATGTTAGTTGGGTAAGATGACAAAGTCTTGTTTCAAGAGAAAGACTTTTACCTTTGAAAATGATTTAGATTTGGTTCATATTGACCTTTGTGGACCTATGGGTGTACAAAGCTATTGTGGTGCTATATATTTTATTCTATTTGTTGATGATTACACCAGAATGATGACTGTAATGTTTCTAAAAGAAAAATCTGATGCTTTTAAATTTTTTAAGTGGTATTTGGCTAATGTTGAAAAGGAGACAGGTAGGAACCTGAAGTGTCTGAGATCTAACCAAGGTGGAGAATTCATATCAAATGAGTTCAATCTATTTTGTAATGATAGAGGAATCAACAGACAGATGTCTGCACCTAGAACACCTCCATAGAATGGTATAACAGAGAGAAGGAACAAATCTATCATGGATTGTGCAAGAACACTAATGATCAAGAAGAATGTTGTACAAAATTATTGGAGAGAAGCTATAAGTACATCTATTTATACCCTAAACTAAGTATAGATCCAAAAAGGTACAAATATTACACCTTATGAGTTATGGCATGGGTATGCACCTAATGTAAACTACTTTAGAATTTTTGGGAGAAAATGCTATATACTAAAAGATAATAGAAATGGAAAGTTTGATGCTAAAAGTGATGAGGGCATATTCCTAGGTTATTCCACAAAAAGAAAATCTTACAAGTGTTTGAACTCTAACACTAACAAAATTCTGGAAACTATAAATGTCAAGGTTGATGAATATGCAGAGAAAAATGAATAGGAAAGCAAGAGAGAACGAGAAGATTATAGATCTTTTGTATATATAGAAGAAGGAGAGGCAAGTGAAAAACTTGCACTTGATGTAGAGTCTCAAGTAAGCAATGTTGAGCATTAGGGAAACAATGCCAAGCGACAAGAAGAACATGTCAAGCGACAGGAGGATGCTGCCAAGTATCAAGAAGAGTTTGTCGAGCATTCAGAAGCTGAATCTGTCAATATTATTGGTGAACTTGAAGAAAAAGAAGAAAAGAGAGTAGAACCTATTTTGGAACAATATGTAAGGAGGCATCACAAGCATGAACAAATCATTGGAGACAAAGAAACTAGAGTTCTAACTAGAAGCAAGTTAAGAGACCCTACATGTTTACTGTGTGAATTTGAGCCTAAGAAAATAAGGGAGGCATTAGAAAATGAAGACTAGATCCAAGCCATGAATGAGGAGATAGACCAAATAGAGAAGAATGATACATGGACTCCAGTGCTGAGACCAGAAAACAAAAAAGTCATTGGAACATAATGGGTGTTCAGAAATAAGCTGAATGAACATGGACAAATCACAAGGAACAAAGCAAGGCTAGTATGCAAAGGCTATATACAAGAAGAAGGAATAGATTATGGGGAGACATTTTCCCTTGTAGCAAGATTGGAAGGAGTTAGAACTCTACTTGTATATGTTGCCTACAAAGATTTCAAGGTATGCCAAATGGATGTCAAGTCTGCATTTTTAAATGGAAAAAAACTATATTAGATGTTGCCAAAACAATGATGATTGAAGGAAATATATCGCATGTGCATTAGAGGGAAGTAGTCAGTACTACATTTTACACTTTGAATAGAGTTCATATCAGTGAAGGTAATACTAAAATACCTTATGAAATTTGGTTTGGCTATGCTCCTACTATGAGATATTTCAGAATCTTTAGTAGAAATTTTTTTATCAAAAGAGATGATGAGGTAGGTAAGTTTGATTCAAGAAGTGATGAAGGCATCTTTCCTGTTAATTCTACCTAAAGTAAAGCTTATAGATGTTTGAACTTGAGTTTGATGGCTAAGAGTATTAATGTAAGAATTGATGATAAGTTTCAAGTTCAAGATAGAATTTGTGATAAAAAATCAGAAAATACTATTGAAGTAGAAGAGTGGTTAAATTTCACAATAACAGGAAAATATGTGTAAGTGAAAAATCTAAAGGTCCTAAAACTCCAAGGTATGTACTAAGAAATCATCTTGAACATCAGATTATTGGTGGTAGGAATAGAGGCATGTTAACTAGGTCTAACGCTAGAGAGAAATTATGTCTGATTTCACAAGTGGAACCTAGAACTACTGATGAGGTCTGTGGAGATGAATCATGGGTTAATGCAATGAAAGAAGAACTAGATCAGATAATAAAGAAAAAAACTTGGGAACTAGTTTCTAGACCTGAAGTAAAGAATGTTATTGGAACTAGATAGGTATTCAAAAATAAAATAAATCAAGAGGGAATAGTAATAAGGAACAAAGAAAGATTGGTGTATAAAGGCTACTCATAGCAAGAAGGAATGGACTTTGAAGAAAAATTTTCACGTGTGGCTAGGTTGGAAGTAGTAAGATTATTTCTTTCCTTTCTTATCTAAAAGGACTTCAAAGTATATTAGATAGATGTGAAATCTACATTCTTGAATGGCGATCTAGAAGAAGATGTCTACATTGAGCAACCTGATGGTTTTCCCTTAATAGATGAAAAAAGACATGGTTTTCAAGTTGAAGAAGGCTCTGTATGGACTAAAGAAATCTCCTAGAGGTTGTTATGCACAACTTGACAAGTATTCATTAGATATTAGTTTTAGAAAAAGGTAGTGGAGATAGTAATTTATATCTAAGAACTAGAAAGGATGGAATCCTGATCATAGAAATATTTGTGGATGATATTATCTTTGGGGGAAATGATGAAATGAGAAATAAATTTTTTGAATAAATGAAAGAATAATTTGAGATGTCTATGATTGGTGAAATGAAGTTTTTTTTTGGTTTTCAAATTACACAAAATAAATATGGATTTTTCATTTCTCAAACCAAGTATCTCGAGTTATTGAAAAGGTTCGGCATGGAAGATTAAAAACCTATTGGAACACCAATGATTACTAGATGTAAGCTTACTACAAATGATAAAACTCAATGTGTCTATCAAACAAAATACAGATCCATAATTAGAGGATTATATTATTTAACACATACCAGACCAAATATTGTAAATGCAGTTGGAATTGTTGCGATGTTTCAAGTATATCCAAAAGAGACTCACTATATTGCATTAAAATAAATATTTAGGTATTTGAAAGGTACATTAGAATTTTATTTTTGGTATGATAAGTCAGATGACTTTACCCTCCATGCATACACTAATGCAGATTGGGTAGGATGTATTGATGATAGTAAGAAAACTAGTGGTGGTTCATTCTTCCTTGGGAAGAGGTTATTATCTTGGATAAGAAAGAAGTAGGATTGTGTTTCTCAATCTAATGTTAAATCAGAATATGTGGTAGCTTCTTTAAACTATTCACAAGTTATGGATGAAACAAATGCTAAAGGATATTGGAATAAGATTTGAAGAACCAGTTGTGATTCATTGTGATAATACAAGCACAATCAATATGTCAAAGAATCTTGTTATTCATTCAAAAACCAAACATATCTCAATAAAATATCTTTATTTAAGAGAGAAAGTTGTAGAAAAGGAATTCAGATTTGAGTATGTCACTACAAAGGATAAATTAGTAGATATATTCACTAAACATTTACCAAAAGATATCTTTGAGTATCTTAGAGATATGATTGGGGTGAAAACCCATCCTTGCAAGAACTAGATGATGCAAGAATGCATCAGTCTAGTAGTTATCAGAGCTATATTTTTCTCTAGACTTTATGATTAGATGCACTCCTCAGGGGGAGTGATCACAAGACATAAAATCACTTATCTAGGAGATTTCGCACATGTTTTCAGGAATGAAGATTTTAAAAAGGTACACCTTGCTATGGTGTAATTTTCAAAAGAAAAGTATTATTTTATCATTGATTTCAAAGGGGAAGAAATACAAGTAAAACCCCCACTGGTTCAGAGGGAGCTCTATAGAGGGTATTGAGATGATTGTTGGGTTGATGGGTTTTCTCATATGTTGTCATAAATGCCAAAGGGGGACATTATTGGAATTGTTCCTAACATGTGTTTTCATTGATGTCAAAATATGTTTCTAAAGACTTACTTAATTGTATCTGGTGTTGCAGTAATATTGGTTAAGATAGGAACATGAAGAATCATCATGGTTGTATGGGTTGTGTATGTCATGACTGACTCCGTGAGCTTGGATTTATGTTTTATATGGAATTTAGATCTTATATCTAAGATAACATGCATTAATTCAATTAGAGGAATAAGTTATAATAGTTTTGGTATAGACTAGTCACAAGAATAGAAACTGAGGTTTGTGTTAGAGTTAGTCTATGTATTTTTTTTTCTTGGATGGAAGATGGATTTAGGATATGCGAGTTCAATTTATGATAGAGGACTCATTAAGGAATAATTTCCCTTGTTCCTTGATTATCACACTCTTGGTGATGTCAGCTATAGTATGTGACCTTGCAAGGTCTTATTTGGTACCAACATATGGGATTTAGCATGTTCTACCTTGTGCAAAGATAAGTTATGGATTATGGAGTATGTTGGCCGACTGATGTTTATTATTTTCATATCCAAGATCCCATCTATATCTTGATGAGAATTTATGTAAATTAGTTTTATTAGGAAATTCCTAATTAGTGCCGACCTAATAAATCATGTGTGTCTTGTATAAAGAAGAAAAATAAGTGATGTGAATAGTGTGGGTGTAAATGTGAATGTGTGGATGCAAGGACTACTAATGTAGAGCAAGCAGTGTGATAATTGTTCTTCATTGGAAATATTTTAGCAAAGGAGTTGTTGTTAGTTAGTTCATTATCTATAATTAGTATATTTATATACTTTCATTTGGATAGTGGTTCCAGAAGGTGGGTTTAACCTTTAGAAGGTGGATTTAACCTTCACATTGGGCAATTTACTCTGAGAAAGAAAGGCTCATCCTATCAACTCCTAATAGGGTCCCTGACTTGAAGAACAGAGTTTTTCCTTTAACAAGGACTTTGTACTAGTTGTATTTATCTGCACCCAAAAGGGAAAGATCTTGTAACTAAGATACTTTATTACTTGTGCATTTTTGTAGGTTTCATCCCCACTAGGGTTTTTCCCTTAATAGGATTTCCTAGAAAATAATTCTTAGTGTTTTGATCTATGTTTCTTTTGAGGTTTCATATTTGCATTTAGTGTTTTGATATGAGAAGATAAAATTTTATATTAAGGAAATACAACTGATTCACCCCCTCTCTCAATTGTATCCAATAAAGATGTCCCCTATTTTTCTTTTCCTTCTGGCTAAGTAATTTTTTTTACTCCTCCAAGTAATGAGACTCACAATGTCAAAATTGTCAAGCCCAAAATACTCTTTTAACCCCAGAGTTTCCACGTCATCTGTCAATATTGGGCCCTCCATCTTGCTCCATTATATTTTCTATGTGGTGGTGTCCTACAACCCCATGCTAACAACATCCTCACATCAAAAAGGATCATGAGATCATAATATTCTACCACATGTTTCCCTTGGCTCACTCAATCAGCTCAACTTTCACTTACCATGTGTCACAATGTCACAATCTTGTGGTGATTCTTTCTCAACATCATCCAAGATTGTGAGATGATGAGGTTGTTCCACCTGTCATCCTCTTTCATCATCATAGGCCTACAAAATATTGTTTTCATTCGCTTGAAGTCCCAAGGCCTGAAGTTTTTATCAAAAAAAAATTTCATTATTATTTATTTTATTTTGACAGTCATCATGTCTTATAGGTTATAATCAAGTAAAATGGAAGTAGTAGGATCACCACCCTAAAGTCCTAAGTTTCCCATCTCATCTGTAGTTCCCATTAATAAATCAAAAGAAGAGAAGGCCTTGGAAAAGCTCCAACTAGTCATGAAGTAAAAGAAGGATGGGTCAACTCAGGGATCCCAGATTGAGACTACACTTCGGGAGGTTAGATATAGTGATGTCGGCACTTGGGTTGAACTAAGAAACCTATAGTATTAAATATAGAAACTTAAGTGGGAAAATGATCCTCTATCATTCAATCTCACCACTTTTGGGATTATTCAGGCAACATGCTTCCCACACTCTGTGCAGACTCCAGAGTTAATATTGCTCATGGCTAAGAATTACAATATAGTCATTTACATCATTGTTACATCCTCCAAAGTGTCTATTTCCTCTATGGATCATGATTCCATTAAAAAAACATGGAGGATCCCATTACTCAAAGACTCCATCACCATGCAATGTTGGCCACCGTTGCACAATTTAGAGGTGTGGGAGATGCATCACAATGTCTCCTAAATACAAAGTGGTTGAAGAGTCTACACGGAGATTACAAGAAAATGAAGATGGATATCCCTCACTCTGACTTTAAGGAGAAATTATAGGTTGAGATAATGTTCTTATGCATGATTTTTGGTGAGCCTCATACCTGCGAGTTCTCCCCCTGAATGTACTACTTCCTCTACCATATGACCAATAATAAGTAGTGTTTTGACTAGGTGGCCATCATTTCCAATCATATTGATGCCCAAGTCAGGAAGGTAGAGAAAGCTAGGCATTTTTATATGAATTATTTCATTTTGTGGTCTCTGGTTCGATAGCATGGAGGATTCCAGGGACTAGATATAGTTGGTGTCCTCAACATGGAAATGAGATATTCTACTACATGGGATCATTTTCTCCATATCCAATGGCACAAATTTTTTTGACATTTTTGTATAGTAAATGAAACCTTATTTTTTCATGAGATTAAGATGCCCACTAAGGATGTAGGCTTCAGGTTATCCCTAGAGGAAATGGCCATGATCACCCTGTGGAGATGCTACTTCATTCAATTTTTATATCATACCTATATATGGGTAACCAGGTTCATAGGAAACCCATTTTTTCTACCAAAAAATTGTGGGAATAGGATCATCTTATTGGAATTTTGTAGGAAGATCCTTGAAGTTGATGCCTTATTGGTCATAAAGAATATTGCCTCACTCTCCTTCCCTGTCACTTGTGGCAGGTATACATGTACTATCATGGCATCCCGAGAGGTGGAAACTAAGTTGAACAGTTTGAACTTGACCAAATTTTTAGTAAGGTGCCGCAACTATGATCCACGCGGTCACCTGGAGGAGGAAATGCCTTGGGGATATCAACCCCATGAGCCACATACGGAGAGTTTTTGGGAAGATTTCCAAGATTATTTTTATGTATAGTATTGGTATTATTTAAGAATGTCAAAGGGTATGATAGAGAGACTCAACCTCCTATCATTTTGAAAAAATTTCTCTAATAGTTGGTCTCTTGAAGATCCCAAATATAAATAATTAGGGATTGACAACTTGGGCTTCCTTCCAATAGATTGGGTTACCCTAGAAATTTTGACTATTGAGGCAATATCCAAGAATATTATCATGAAGAGTTACTCTCATTTTGTAAGAGTATGCTTGAAGATAATTCATTTTGACATATACCCCAAGGGAACAACTATCTCTGGACCCCAGGTGGCCCAACAATTCAAAGCGCAAGGAAAAAGAAAGATCAAAGATTCATCCCAACCAGTAGACCCAATCCTTAAACCACTCATGAGGTATCTAAATGAACTAATGGAGAGGTTCTAGAGATTAGTATAATTAATTCATGTTGGTGTAATATTTGGCCTTTGAGCCTCCCCAATGAGCTCAAAACCTCTGGATACCACATTTCCCTCCATTACTACTCCTATTGGTAGGTTAGATATTTATGAGGTAAGAGCAGAGGTAGAAGCATAGATAGCAGAGGTAGAGATACCACTACACCAGAGAAGGAAGTAGAAGGAAAATAAGCCTTCTCTAGATAGAGACCCGGGTCCAAAACCTAAAAATCTGGCCGAAGTCTATAAGGTTTCTTCCACTCCCTCTGAAGAAACAAGAAACACTATGAAATATTCACCAAAAATTTCACAAACAAATGTAGATGGATTTTTTGAATCCAAAGGATAGGAAGAGGAGTATCAGTTAAAAAAAATAAGATGATAAGGTTACCAAAGAAACTAACCTTTGTATAGTGGAAGCCATTGAAAAGTGAAAGAAAGAGGAAGTTCAGATTAAGATAGAAGAAGAAAGAATAAGGATCAAAGAAGAAGAAAAAGGGAATATGATTATAAAAGGCTCGAGGAGAAATGATCGGCTTATGGGGAAACTAGACCTTTAGAGTAATCGTACCCTTGGTACCCACGCTTCAATTCAAAATAGGTTCTCAAGACCCATTGCCTCCCCTCAACATACATGAAGTAGAATCCTCTTTGGGGCTTTAACAGGAGAAGGTCCACACTAAAAAGGCTCCTCAGTTGGTGCTAACCACCCTACTTGTAGAAGATATTCTAGAGGATAATTGATGGAGTACAGGTAAGGAGGATCTGATTAAGGATAGTCCAAACTTACTGCCAAACACCAACAATGCGGAATCACACAACAAGATGATGTCTCAACTAAATTTTCATTAACATGCCTCACTGTAAGGCCTTTTGAATTAGGGCCAAATATAATCATAAAGTATTTCTATAATTTTCCAGCTAGTATAGCTCTAAAATAAATCAGCAACTAATGGAAACCCTAAGGTAAATCTAAAATTGAGCTCGCAAGCCTCCAAGAAATCTACTTGTCCCCAACCATGCAAAGTACTATCTCTGCTAGTACAACTATCAAATAACAATCTAATCTTCAAGATCTCATAGGATCTAGATCTATCCTTCTATCTGCTCAATCTACTGACTCCCTAAACAACTGCCCAAACACTCCTTAAATACATTTCCTCAACCACTAGTCAGCTGGAATAAATAATTAACTCCTAAGCCAAGTTGACTTCTATTATAAATAAATATTAAATGTAACAACAGCCAGCTCTCAAATAGCCTTACAAACAAGTAACTCACCATGTCAACCTCTAGATCTACATAGGAGAATAAAACCAAAGCTACCAACAATAAATGCACCAAGTCAGCCAACCAAATCCCCAAGAACTCTATTAAGTAAACTAGAACTACAGAACACCAGAGAAACAACCAAACACCAGTGAAACAATCAAGTGCGCCAAGCATCACAAAGCAACACAAGATTCACCGAGCAAGCACATTGATCAAGCACCACAAGAATCATCAAGTACAAGTTCCATTGAGCACCAGAGGTTTCACCAAGTTCCTTTAGCGACCAAACTCCCTTCAATAACCAAGACCATCAGTTAAAGCTGCAACCGAGTAACACAAAACCAAATCAACACACCACCATGCAGATTTGTCGAGTAACCTAGAATGCCCCTACATCAATAACATAGGGGTGGGAAAAGAAGAAGATATAGAAAATAATCTTAGCAAAAATGTCAGAGAAATAAAAGATGAAACCAAGATGCACTTCATAGAGAACCCCATAGGTGTAGACATAAAGGCGTGTGATACAAAAGGTTGACCACAATGGTTCATGGATACCTGAAGGAGAAAAAGTACTATACAAATATCAATAGCTCTCTCCTTATTTGAGATGTTAGTGTTGTCACTAAGGATTGCACCCAATTTGCTAAGTGTTGAACCCAGCAATCCTATGAAACATGGGACTATTCTCAAGTTGTGGGTAACCTATTAGAGAATAGAACTCCAGATTAAGGGTCGGCTTCCCCTTGAATCACCTAAATATTATCTAAACTTTGAAGGAAAAGGGTGAGAAAGTACATGAAATTAAACAACTACAATTTGAAAGAAACAAAGGTGATCCATCGAATTTGAAAATAGATTTACAACTGAAACAAGTTTACTCTAATAAGCAAAACAAAACTTGGCTCACAACTTAATCCTACTCTCTTAAACCCTTAATGAAACAAGGTACTTGAAATGCAGAAAAGGAACAAATCTTCACAATTCTGATATTCTTGATTGCACACAAGTCACACTATTGAATTAAGATGAATTCTTGAACATCAACTTGGATTCAACATGCAAATTAAGGATACAAGTATATAACAGTAATCCTGCATATGATTCCAAAAAGAAAACCTAGAATTGTAGGGGAACAAGGAGGATCAATTTTTTATTCATGAAAAAAAACTAAGTACAATTGTGTCTCTCAGAGCTACAACACTCATATCAAAGAGAAAGAATGAAGAGCTAACCTCAATCACCAAAAGTGAGAGATATAAAAACTAAAACTAAGAATCTACATTCAAACTCCACCACCTCCAAAGAATAGAAAAGGTCAAAAATGGACCCATGAGGCTGTATCATAATTCAAATGCTAGATTCCTGAGTTTCTAGGGGGCAAGGAAAGTGGGGACCCTAAAATAGATATTCAAGGAAGACCACTCTATCCACTCAGTCATGCCTATAAATGATATTCTGACAATGGTTTATAAAAACACCACTTGTCAATATCTTACAATAACATATGTCCAATGAATTAGCATTAAAAACCTATCCCACTATGACACAAAATGGATCTAAAATATTCTAAAATGGTCTCAACCCAAAAATAGGGAAACACATTTTAAAATAATTATAATTAAATAAGAATCCACTTGTGCCTAAATAACAAAACATGGACAAAGATGTATTTTGAAAAAACCCTCAACCCAAAAATGGGGAGAATATCCAAAATATCTACATTTACAAAAAAATCCACTAAATGAAAAGGGCACCTAGCATCAAAAATAAAACAATTAATAATCTCAACCCAAAAGTTGGGGAGAAAATATTAATTGATCATGAAATGAAAAACCCATTCGAAGATGGAAGGGCAACCGCTGGCACTGCAAACTCTCCTCTTTGACATTTGGCAAGTTGCCATTTTCTCTGCTAGCAATCTCTAAGATCAGATTTGGAAATAACAATTTGGATTCGTGGCACCATGCTATTAGGTAAGCACTTGGGTTTTTTGGCATTCTATCTCTATCATTTTTCAAGGAAAATTGATGTCACTGCTTTGTGAATTCTTTGCATTTGAATGCCGAAGGCCATGCCCCATGATGAAAGCTAGGCATCATGTTTCATTCTCTGTTGATTCCTTGAAGGCACTTTGATTTTATGAGCTTGGCATTTTTGCATTTTGATTTTGACATTTGCATCATTTTTGTGAATAGATTAGGGCACTATGTATGTTTTCATTTCTACATTTCTCTGCATGTATCATTTCTTGCCATTGATGCTTTACTTTCATGTTGATCTTCCCTACTTTTTTAAGCCCACTAATCGAATTTCAAGAGCATTACTATTTGTATGCATTTGTTGACTATTGATTGTTGTATTGGTATTGCATGCCCATGAGTGTGTATTCGATCTGATGAATATGGCACTTGGAAGCATAGACTCACTGTTACTAATTTGCAAACATTTCATTTCTGACTAGGGCATGGCACTAGCATTGTTCATTTGAAATTCTCTGCATTCTATTATGTTACGTAATAGTTTTGATTTATGCTTGATGAGCTCGATGACCCAAGCTAGGGCATCAATGTTGGGAACCCATGTTTTGATTTCAAATTACTTGAAACCTGTGTACTATCTATGAGCTAGGGCATGACACTAGCATGTTCCTTTCTTGCATTTGCATCTTAATATGATCATGACACTGGTATGTGCATTTGTTGTATCATTGTAATGGTCCATGCTTAATCTAGGGCATCATGCTTGCTGTGAAAACTCCCTTTGATGACCCGCGAGCTGGAGGCAAGGGTATCATTTTGCATTATTGATTTACCATTGTTCAATCATTGTTGAATATGTTCCTATTGTGGATGCATGTTGTATTCAAAGTATGATACTAGTTGTATGCTTGACTGATCCACATTCTTGGAAGCCTATCACAATTTTTGTACCTTGTTTTATGCTTGATCCTGAGAGAACATGGGCACTATCGTGGGTGTTAATGCACACATCTTTCATTTGAGGGGAAACTGCTTTGTTTAGCTCTATTGATGCCTCATAACCACTGCTACACTACTTATTGTGACATGTATGAACCCATTGTTACTCACTATCATCCTTTTGGTGAGGGTGCCATGAATGAATCTATGGCATTTGTGTTTGTTATTTACTCCTTTTTTTGATAACCCGTGAGCCTATGTGTTAGCATCTATGCTTTTAATTGATATTGTGTCTACATTCTCATGTTGTTGGTCACTGTTTTTATCTATGGACGAGCCTAGAAGCCCTGATCATTGCATCATGGTGCATTTTTGTAATTATTGTTCATAGCATATTCTCCTCAATATATGGGGCTACTGGTAAGTTGGTCTCATGAGCCATGGTATTTTTCTTTGACTATCCATGTTTAATATGTAATAGATCTTCATTTGTTGGTGTCGCTATTCAATCTAGCTTGTCACCCACTCATTTGCAGACACCATGAGTGTGTTTACTACTGTAAAAGCACTATTTTTTACATTGTCCTTGTTCTTCATCATTGGTGCTCATCCTTGTGGAGCCCATGAGTTAATGGTAGATGAAGGGATTGTGCATTGTCTCTTGGTGACCTACTAGTGCCTTCAACTATAGCCCAAGACCTTGTACATGCTAACTATTTGGAATGCATATGTTGTTCTTAGATAACTAGTTTGTGTCCACGAGCATCAAGTATATTAAAAACAAGCTTTCCTTAAATAAGTGATTCCCTCCTGCCATAACATATAGAATTCATTGGCATCACAATAAAACCTCATTGAACTTGGAATTTTGGTGTCCACTGTCAAGCCAATGAGCTGACTGTACAATATTAAGTATGATCATTTATTAAATGGAGACTGTTGTTGAGTCAGATCATTGTTTCAATTCATGCATCATGGATTGATTTGATGCTTGCTTGTAACTCCAATACTATGCTATTTAATCTTGAATGCTCAGTGCTGTGTTGATATTGAAGTTGATTCCCGACTATATTTTGAGGGCACATGCATGTGTACTTACTCCTACTAGTAGCTTGTTGAGATAGATTCTCCAAGCTATAAGTTAGCCCCCTTTTTTTCAGCTCATTACATATTCTCATGCTATAGCATCAATGTATTGATTGTAGATTTATAGCACACCTATGCTATAATGTAGCCTTTCTCTAACATGCAGATTGTGTACTCTATTTTCTACTTTGATATTATTTTGATGCACCTTGCAAACTCTCCTTTACTAGTGTTTGACCATGCTTCATTGATCCTCCTTGATGCTACTTCATCTGGATGTACCTTTATTTTTTAATACAATGTGTGCTTTTGGCCCTTGATGTGATCACTTGATAGAAACCTTGAGGTTTTTCTATCATGATCTGCATCAAGGGCCCGGGTCATTCATTGAATTCATTGTTGGATCAGCTCTTCATGTATCTACACATGAAACAAACATGTCAGTGAAAACATGGTGCCTCTCTTTGGAGCCTTGATACACATGCCTTGAGCATAGCCTTTGTTAGAGGTGCATGTCTGAGCATACATATGCATTATGTAACTATTGTGATATCAGACATTGCTTAGATCCATTGGATCTAGCACATCTCCCCTCATTTCTTCTTGCAGGTTCTAGATCTCAAGAGCTCTCTGGACAAGTTTGGATCCGGACACCACTACCAAGCAATGTCTGGTACCCCAGTATTTAATTATTTCTTTATGTATATCCATGCTCATCCTTCCAATTCTAGTAATGGCTATGCTCACGACCTATGTGAGCTCAAATAGATGTTTCTCCTTTCATTTCTTTACCTTTTGTTTAGTATACATACATGCATGTGTAGCTTTAGATGTAATTCATTTCCTTTTTCTTTCATTTACTCTTCAAAATGAAATGAACACAAACCTAAAGAAGATCACCTAATAACACAAACTAGGGTACTGTAGCATCATCTAGTAATTAGGTCTCCAATCTAGGAATGAGTAAAAATATGACAACATTTTGGCGACCTCTTTGGAGTGCTTGCCTGCTAAGCATCCTGACCAGCTGCCTTAAAGATCCATTGGGCATAGAGCGTATAAGCCTAAAACTAAACTTAGCTCTTTTGGACAACCAATCCTTCTTTAACAAAAAGCTAACTGCTAGAGATAACCTCTCTGGCTTATTACTACTCACACCAAACTAAAAACCAAACCGAGAGCAATTGAAAACTGAAAACAAGTTGTGCCAAGCACTTAGGGAACACAAAAACTGGAAACCTCTAACTTACTAGTGTACAAGGTAGAAATAGACCATAGAAACAAGCCTTGAGGTGAATCCCATTCACTAGAATGGGCATCTCCTCTCCATCAATACTAGCTAGCTGAAAAGCATTATGGGCCTTGCATCCAATCACCATGAATGGCCCACTCCATGTGGCATCAAATTTAGTATGCCTCCCCGGTTTGTATTTTGCTTCATTCCACTTGAGGATAATGTCTCCTTCCTTGAAAACCTTAGGTGTGGCTTTCTTATCAAAGCTTTTCTTCATCTGAGAATGATGAGCTTCCAAGTTCTCCAATGCTAGTCTTCTTGTTTCCTTGAGCTCAACTAGTTCAGCAAGCCTGACTTGCATAGTATCTTCTTCCATAAGATCAATCTACTTGATTAAACTCAAAGTAGGAAACTTATTAGACAAAGGAATCCTAGCTTTTTTTCCATATAAAAGTGTATAGGGTGAGTTACCTATAGACCTCTGAGGTGTTATTCTATCTACCCATAGGGCCAACTTTAACTTGTTGTGCCAATCTCTCTGGTTTCCTTCTATAGTCCTTTTGATGATTCTCAGCAAGTTCTTGTTCATTGATTTTGCCTGACCATTACCCTAAGGCTAATAGTTAAAAGAGGTACTCAGGAAGATATTATGCTTGAGTGCCCATTCTAAGATTCTAGTTCCCAGAAATGCCATAGCATTGTCTGAAATGATAGAATTTGGAGTACCAAATCTAGACACAATGTCTTGATAGAAGTTTAGGATAGAGGTCTCACTTGCTTCCTTCAGTGCTATAGCCTCTATCCACTTGGTAAAATAGTCTATAGTAGCAAGTATCCACTTGTGTCCAACACTAGATGGGGGGTTGATAGGCCCAATAAAATCCAATCCCCATTTTGAGAAAGGTTGCTCTACCTTGACGGGATAAAGAGGGAGGGCTACTAACTTTTGTTTTCCAAAAAATAGAGCATAGTTCTTGCATTTCCTTACCCAATCAAAAGAATCCTTGTATAGTCTAGGCCAATAGTATCCAGCTCTCATCACTTTCAGAGTAGTGGTCTTGGCTGCAAAGTGTCCTCTAGAACCTCCATCATGGAATTCCTCCAGTATTCTGTCTACTTGGCTGGTTTCAACACATCTCAAGAAGACACCACTATGGTCTCTCCTATATAAAACATCATTAATAATGATAAATGCAATAGCTTGGAGTCCAAAATACCTTCTTTTACTCCTTTCAAGGCCTTGAGGGCACTGACTAGTTGAGAGATAATGTCTCATCTCTATCATCCAGCTTATGCTCTGCTCTGCATTATGGTTCATCAGAACAACTTCCTCCTTTTGCTGGTTTGGGTCTACTATTCCTTCATTGATCTACTCACACAACCCCTTTCCTCTAATTAGCTTGGTTACTTTAATCTAAATTTCATACTCCATGACTTTGGTGACCCAACCAGCCCTCTTAAGGCTCAAGTCTTTATTCAGCAGGAAGTCCTTTATGCAAGGGTGAGCAACCATCAAGTGCACTGTGTTATTGGATAACAAGTGCCTAAACTTTTTCAAACTCCTCACAATTTCTAGGACATGCTTCTTTATAGGAGTGTAATTAACTTCATAACCATCTAGACCCTGGCTATAGAAAGCTACTGGTTGTTCTTGTTTCTCAGCATTTTGTTGAACTAGCATGCCAGAGATACTATCAATGTCTCCAAAAGCATACAGGATGAAATCTTTAGAAAAGTCAGGGTTTACTAGAGTAGGAGTAGAGGCAATCACTTCCTTGACTTTTTCAAAACACCTTTTTACTTCATTTTTCTAATGAAAGGTTGAGTTCTTCTTCAACATCTGGGTCATAGGCTTTAGTAGTGCTACAACATTTGGAATGAACCTTCTTAAGAAGTTGATTCTTCCAAGAAAACTCTGCAGTCTCTTCTTGTCAACTGGTAGGGGTAGTGCCATGATGGCCTTTATCCTCTTAGGATCAATAGTTGTCCCTTGATTAGAAACAATATCTCCTAGTAATCTGCCTTCATGGATAGAAAAAATGCATTTCTTAGGATTTAATGAAATTCCAAATTCTCTGCACCTTTCAAAGATCTACCTCAAATGAGCTAGGTGATCATTAGTGTCCTTTGAAAATATAGTTATATCATCCAAATAAACTAGAATGAATTTGCATATTAAACTAGCAAATGCCATCTCCATGGCTTTCTAAAATGTAGCACCAACATTAGACAGCCCAAAAGGCATCTTCCTATATGCCATGGTGCCCATTTGGTGGTGAATGCTTTCTTATATTGATCTTCCTCTTTAACCAGAAAAGCCATCTAACAAAGAAAATTTGTTAGACCCTAAGACATATTGCAAAATCTATTCCATGGAGGGTAATGGGTGATGATCTTTGAGGGAGGCTTTGTTAAGGTCTTTGAAATCCACACATAATCGGATTTCACCATTCTTCTTCCTAACTGGTACTAGATTGGAGACCTAAGAGGTGTGTTTAATGGGAAAAATAATATTGGCCTCAATCATTTTTCTCAACTCTGTTTTCATCAAGACTTCTAACTTAGGATTGATAGGTCTCTACTTTTGCCTCACTGGTTTGGCATGGGGTTCTAGCTCAATGATGTGCTGGGCTAAGTGGGGATCAAATCCTTTTAGATTATAATATTCTCATGCAAAAATATCTCTAAACTCTTGACATAATGAAACAAAGGCTTGCTTTTCTGTCTGAGTGCATACCTTTCCTAACTTGAGGGATTTGTCTTTTACGATCTCCACAGACTGGTAGTGTTCTTCTTTGAATGTCATACTAGCCTTGTCTCCTTTGGGCCGATCAGCAAAGTTGAATATGGACTCAAGTGTGACCAGTCCCTTTGGAAATTTATTACTTTTCAATTATAGCATATGGTCACTATACTGGTGAGCATGTTTGTTCTGGTTAATTTTAGAAAACTCGACTTCTTCTATCAAAAAGTTAAAGATCTGCTCATCATTTTCAAAGAGTTTCCAACTCACCTGATTGTCTAGTATAGATGGCCTTACTAGAACATTTACATGCTATGAGTTGGGACTTGTGATCTCTTTTGGGATATCATATTCTACTCCCATGGCAGCCAGCTTGTCTGCCTATTTGTTCTAATTTCTTGGGACAGTAACCAAGTTAAAAGCACAAAAATCTTCCATTAAATCCCAAACCCTTTGTTTATACATCTTAAGTGTATCATTCTTTGTGAGATTAGTGCCATGAATTTGATTGACCACTAACTCACTGTCACCTATAACTTTTAGGCATTTGATTCCTTTTTGTCTAGCCCATTCTAAACCATGAATCAAAGCCTCATACTCTGATGTATTGTTAGTATAGCTGAAAGAAAAATGAACTGTAGAGTAATACCTTTACCCTTCTAGAGAAATTAGGATAGCTCCTCCTCCCGAACCAACTTTTCTTCTGGCACCATCAAAAAAAAACTACCACAAATCATCACTCTGATCTCTGGAATGCTTGTCTTCTTTCTTCATCAAATCTGGAATCACATCACCTTCTTCATGAATGATATGCATTCCAATGACAAAAATCTCCATGTTTCTAAAAGGGTTATCCTCCTCCAAATCTCTTTCAGCCCACTAATCTAGGACAATATCAGGAATCTTTCCAATAGTGGTTTCAAGCTCAAAATCACTTGGGTCTTGTTCATGAAACATCAAATTGGCATTTATAGGGCTTGGGGTATAAGGTTTAGCATGGATTTTTGCAAAAGCTTCAAACTTGATTCTAACTCTACTCCCATATCTGGTTCTGAATTATAGATGAGACCAATTAGCTAAGAGATATCCCCCCAACCTAGCAATGAACTCTCTACTTAGACAAATAGAAAAATGAGGAGGCAGATCTATGACATAGACATCCTAGGGAATGGAGAAATTGGGAAATTCATTTAGAGTGAGGATCAAGTCTTTAATGACTCCCAAGGTACTAATTGATGACCCATCCAACTGAACAACAGGCCTGTCTATTAGCTCATAAGACAATCCTAGTAGATCTACTAACTATTTGGAAATCATAGAACTACTTGCTCCTGAGTCTATCATGCAATTATGAACCAAGAAATCTCCAAAGATAAGAGTTACATAGAAAGGAGGAGGTTTAACCTACGGGGCAACAATGGGCTGCAAGTTGGTTTCTTCAGTTTGCTGCTCTTTTTGAGGTGTTTCAGCCACTAAGACTCTGGGCTGCTCTAAAACACTTCCTTGATTTGATGAAATCTTAGCCAACTCGCTAAGCATTAGCTCATTTTAACTAGGGATCGCTAGGGTGTCCATTAAAGGTATATTGATAGAGGTCTTCTTCATCTACTCCATAATATTAAAAGATCCCAAATTTACTTTAGACTATCCTTTAGGTGCAGCATTTTCTATTTGTGTAGACACCAACTATGTAGCTGTCTTGACTAGTCCTTTAGCCTCTTTTGACTGGTCTAGGATTGGGGCTTGAAATGCTTTGGGTTGTGGATTCACAACAAGAGCTTGCTAACTGGTAGAGGCCACTTGTTCAACCTCCAAAGCCTTCTTCTTAGACCTTGTGTTAGCTGCAACTGGGATATAGTTTGGGTTATCATTTGGTGAAAAATTCACCCTGCAAAAATCCTCTTTTTGGAAATTCACCAATGCCACCTCAGGTGTCTGCAACTTGTTTGGGGTAACAACTAGGCCTTGTTGAACTTATGGCTCTTGAACTATCTTCTACAGCATCATCACATTGTTCTACACCATGAGGACCTGAGCATAGCCATTACGACACATTCCTTGGATGTGTTGCTGATTGCATGGGTAGCCCCATTGGTATTCTTGTGCCATATTATTCTGAGCTATAGGAACTAGCTCTCTAGAAGCACTAGGAGTGTTAGGATTATAAGGCTGGCTGGCCTTTTGGCTATAATTTCTTGCTTGGCCTTGCTGGCCTTGTTGGTATTGGGGACTATTCTGTAGGTAATGATTTTGATAGGGCTATTGATAAGGCTATTGATAGGGTTGTTGGTAAGGTTGGGACTACTACTTCTTTAGATTGACTAGCTCATTAGTAACAGTCTGCAAGGCTTTTTTGATCTCGTTTAGCTCCTGGGATTGATTTACAATTGGGCTAGCAACTTTTTGAGGAGGAGCTAGGAGAGGTGGAATAGATGCCAAGGCTAGAATTGCCTCAGGGATAGGATGAAGCTCAAGGAAAATAGGCATTGGAGGCCTTGGGGCTATTTTTCCTTCTTGGATTAGGATATTTTTAGCTCTTATGGCAAGATCATATGTTGCTGGTAAATTAGTCCCTCCCATGGATTAGATCATAATAAAGATATCACTGTTAAGGGCTCTTAGATAGTATAGAAAAGCATGTTGGCTCGAAGGCCTAACTGTGGCTGGTATTCTATTCCATGTCCTTAGAAATCTAAAGTTAAAATCCATCATATATTCTTGGGGTGATCTCTTAATAGTAGTCAAATGCTCAACTAATGAGAGATGGTCTGATTTATCTTCAAATTGATTGGTCAAGGCTTGACCCAACCCATCCCAATCAGCTATAGAACTAATTGCTAAGCCTCTAAACCATTGTAATGCTTTGACTTTGAGGGAAGCTACCAATAACCTCACAGCCACATTATCCTAGGTTATATTATGAAGGGCACAAAGGGATGCTACATCTCTTATATGCTTAATAGTTGAGGTCTGATCCTCTCCTGTAAAAATAGGCAAACTTTTAAGGGCTGATATAGGTATGTCATTATGATGCTACAAATTCAAGGGGCTTCCTTGATCAAAGGACACAAAAGGATGTTGTCTAGCCATTGGAGGATTAATGGGAACTTGAATTGCTAGTGCTTCTTGCACTAGCTGAATTTGGAGGGTATTTGTAGGGATGTGAGCAGTATTAGGAGTAGGATTTGCATATTTTGATGCACTAGTTTGGGCTTCTTTAGACCTCTTTTTGATAGATGGTAGCTCCGTATACACAAAATGATTCTTACTCTTCCTAGTTGGGATCCTACTCATAAGCTTATATATTGATCTGTATGAAACAAGATTAGAGTCACCAAGTATGATTTCAAAACATTGTCACTACTCACACCACACAATAACTTGCATAAATCTTTCATAGAAAACTAACTCACTGAGTCTTCTATCCCACTGAGCGTGCCAAAAACTATTGTCACTAAGGATTGCACCCAATTTGCTAAGTGTTGAACCCAGCAATCCTATGAAACATCGGACTATTCTCAGGTTGTGGATAACCTATTAGAGAATAGACCTCTGAATAAAGGTTTTTCTTCCCCTTGAATCACCTAAAACTTATCTAAATTTTGAAGCAAAAGGGCGAGAAAGTACATGAATTTAAAAAATTGCAATTTGAAAGAAACAAAGGTGATCCACCGAATTTGAAAAAAGATTTACAACTGAAACAAGTTTACTCTAATTAGAAAAACAAAACTTGGCTCACAACTTAGTCCTGCTCTCTTAAACCCTTAATGAAACAAGGTACTTGAAATGCAGAAAAGGAACAAATCTTCACAATTCTGATATTCTTGATTGCACACAAGTCACACTATTGAATTAAGATGAATTCTTGAACATCAACTTGGATTCAACATGAAAATTAAGGATACAAGTATATAACAGTAATCCTGCATATGATTCCAAAAAGAAAACCTAGAATTGTAGGGGAACAAGGAGGATCAATTTTTTATTCATGAAAAAAAAACTAAGTACAATTGTGTCTCTCAGAGCTACAACACTCATATCAAAGAGAAAGAATGAAGAGCTAACCTCAATCACCAAAAGTGAGAGATATAAAAACTAAAACTAAGAATCTGCATTCAAACTCCACCACCTCCAAAGAATAGAAAAGGTCAAAAATGGACCCATGAGGCTGCATCATAATTTGAATGCTAGATTCTCAGGTTTCTAGGGGGCAAGGAAAGTGGGGACCCTAAAATAGATAGTCAAGGAAGACCACTCTATCCACTAATTCATGCCTATAAATGATATTCTGACAATGGTTTATAAAAACACCACTTGTCAATATCTTACAATAACATATGTGCAATGACTTAGCATTAAAAACCTATCCCACTATGACACAAAATGGATCTAAAATATTTTTAAATGGTCTCAACCCAAAAATAGGAAAACACATTTTAAAATAATTACAATTCTATAAGAATCCACTTGTGCCTAAATAACAAAACATTGACTAAGATGTATTTTGAAAAAACCCTCAACCCAAAAATGGGGAGAATATCCAAAATATCTACATTTACAACAAAATCCACTAAATGAAAAGGGCACCTAGCATCAAAAATAAAACAATTAATAATCTCAACCCAAAAGTTGGGGAGAAAATATTAATTGATCATGAAATGAAAAACCCATTCGAAGATGGAAGGGCAACTGCTGGCACTGTGAACTCTCCTCTTTGACATTTGACAAGTTGCCATTTTCTCTGCTAGCAGTCTCTGAGCTTGAATTTGGAAACAACAATTTGGATTCATGGCACCATGTTGTTAGGTAAGCACTTGGGTTTTTGGCATTCTATCTCTGTTATTTTTGAAGGAAAATAGATGTCACTTCTTTGTGAATTCTCTGCATTTGAAGGCCAAAGGCCATGCCCTGTGATGAAAGCTAGAGCATCATGTTTCATTCTCTATTGATTCCTTGAAGGCACTTTGATTTTATGAGCTTGGAATTTCTACATTTTGATTTTGACATTGGCATCATTTTTGTGAATAGATTAGGGCACTGTGTATGTTTTCATTCCTACATTTCTCTGCTTGTATCATTTCTTGTCATTGATGCTTTACTTTCATGTCAATCTTCCCTTCTTTTTTAAGCCCACTGATAGAATTTTGAGAGCATTACTCATTGTATGCATTTGTTGAGTGTTGATTATTGTATTGGTATTTCATACCCGTGAGTGTGTATTCAATCTGATGAATATTGCACTTGGAAGCATAGACTCACTGTTACTAATTTGCAAACATTCCATTTTCGACTAGGGCACAACACTGGCATTGTTCATTTGAAATTCTCTGCATTCTATTATGTTACGTAACAATTTGGATTTACACTTGATGACCTCGATGACCCGATCTAGGGCATTAATGTTGGGAACCCATGTTTTGATTTCAAATTACTTGAAACCCATGTACTATCTGTGAGCTAGGGCATGACACTAGTGTGTTCCTTGCAAGCATTTGCATCTTAATATGATCATGACACTGGTATGTGCATCTATTGTATCATTGTAATGCTTCATGCTTAATCTAGGGCATCATGCGTGCTGTGAAAACTCCCTTTGATGACCCATGAGCTGGAGGCAAGGGTATCATTTTGCATTATTGATTTACCATTGTTCAATCATTGTTGAATGTGTTCCTATTGTGGATGCCTATTGTATTCAAAGTATGATATCGGTTGTATGCTTGACTATTCCACATGCTTGGAACCCTATCACAATTTTTCTACATTCTTTTATGCTTGATCCTAAGAGAACACGGGCACTATCGTGGGTTTTAATGTACACATCTTTGGTTTGCAGGGAAACTACTTTGTTTAGCTCTGTTGATGCCTCATAACCGCTGCTATGCTAATTATTGTGACATGTATTAACCTGTTGTTACTCACTGTCATCCTTTTCGTGAGGGTGTCGTGAATGAATCTATGGAATTTGTGTTTGTTGTTTACTCCATTTTTTGATAACCCGCAAGCCTATGTTGTAGCATCTGTGCTTTTAATTAATATTGTGTCTACATTCTCATGCTGTTGGTCACTATTTTGATCTATGGATGAGCCTAGAAGCCCTGATCATTGCATCATGGTGCATTTTTGTAATTACTATTCATGGCATATTCTCCTCAATCTATGGTGCTACTGGTAAGTTGGTCCTGCAAGCCATGGTATTTTTCTTTCATTGTCCATGTTTTATATGTAATAGATCTTCATTTGCTAGTGCCGCTATTCAATCTGGCTTGTCACCCACTCATTTATAGACACCATGAGTGTGTTTACTACTGTAAAAGCACTATTTTTTACATTTTCATTGTTCTTCATCACTGGTACTCATCCTTATGGAGCCTGTGAGTTCATGGCAGATGAAGGGATTGTGCATTGTCTCTTAGTAACCTGCTGGTGCCTTGAACTATGGCCCGAGACCTTGTACATGATAACTTTCTTGAATGCATATGTTGTTCTTAGATCACTAGTTTGTGTCCACGAGCATCAAGTATATTAACAACAAGCTTTGCTTAAATAAGTGGTGCCCTCCTACCATAACATACAGAATTCATTAGCATCACAATAAAACATCGTTGAACTTGGAATTTGGTGTCCACTGTCAAGCCAATGAGTTGACTATGTAGTATTAATTATGATCATTTATTAAATGTAGACTGTTGTTGAATTAGATCACTATTTCAATTCATCCATCATGGATTGATTTGATGCTTTCTTGCAACTCCAATACTATGTTATTTAATCTTGAATGCTCAGTGTTGTGTTAATATTGAAGTTGATTCCCGACTATATTTTGAGGGCACATGCATGTGTACTTACTCCTACTGGCAGCTTGTTGAGATAGATTCTAAAAGGTATAAGTTAGCCCCCTTTTGTTCAACTCATTACATATGCTCATGCTATAGCATCAATGTATTGATTGTAGATTTATAGCATGCCTATGCTATATTGTAGCCTTCCTCTGACATGCATTTTTTGTACTCTATTTTCTACTTTGATATTATTTCACTGCACCTTGCAAACTCTCCTTTTCTAGTGTTTGACCATGCTTCATTGATCCTCCTTGATGTTGTTTCATCTAGATGTACCTCTATTTTTTAATACGATGTGTGCTTTTGGCCCTTGATGTGATCACTTGACAAAAACCTTGAGGTTTTTCTATCATCATCTGCATCAAGGGCCCAGGTCATTCATTGAATTCATTGTTGGATCATGTCTTCTTGTATCTGCACATGAAACAAACACATCAATGAAAACATGGTGCCTCTTTTTGGAGCCTTGATACACATGCCCTAAGCACAACCTTTGTTAGAGGTGCATGGCTGAGCGTACATATGCATTCTATAACTATTGTGATACCAGCCATTGCTTAGATCCATTGGATCTAACCCATCTCCCCTCATTTCTTCTTGCAGGTTCTGGATCTCAAGAGCTATCTAGACAGGACCAGATTTGGACACCACTACCAAGAAATGTCTGGTACCCCTGGTACCCCAGTATTTAGATATTTCTTTATGTATATCTATGCTCATCCATTCAATTTTGGTAACGGCTATGCTCATGGCCTATGTGAGCTCAGATAGATGTTTCTTCTTTCAGTTCTTTACCTTTTGTTTAGTATACATACATGCATGTGTAGCTTTAGATGTAGTTCATTTCCTTTTTCTTTCATTTACACTTCAAAATGAAATGAACACAAACCTAAAGAAGATCACCTAATAACACAAACTAGGGTACTGTAGCATCATCTAGTAATTAGGTCTCCAATCTAAGAATGAGTAAAAATATGATAATAGTTAGTAGAAGAAAAAATCTCAAAAAGGCCAAAGAAGTCTTGTTTTAGTCCTAAGATTAGATTACAGAGAGGGGGGTGAATCAGTAATCTATGAAATAATTCAAATTTTTAACCTCTTAAACTTAAACTGACATTCACAAGATTAACCTTAATTACAACAAATGAAAATCATAAACATGCAAATCCATCCAAAAAGTTGCCACAAATTTATCTCGTGGAAACCCAAATTGGGAGAAAATCACAGTAGGAATTAGTACCCACTAAATGATGCACTCTTCTTAAGTATGCCATGTGAAGAGATTAACCTTGTTAGGGGTTTACAAAAAATAAATTAGGTGCTACCCAATTAAGGGATTTTCCTTAGGCCTATTAGGACCTTTAACCTATTAAGAGTAGCATTGGTAGAGGACTTTAAACACTTGACAAAGTCTCACCTCACTAGAGGATTTACAAAAAAGATATGTTAAGATCTACCCAGTTAAATAATTTAACCTACTGAAACTTTTAGGGAAAAACATAAAGAATTATCTATAGAATAGCACTACCTTTTCTTGATTAGATCTACTAAAGCATATAATCTCTTCTCAACACACTTAACTCTTCCCTAGCTTGGTCATGACTCACACTTTACAACCACACTTTCCCAACACATGATCAACACATGAAAACTTTCAACTTCATCCATTATATATTGAACTTTTAAGTTCGCCACTTTAATCAAGCCCTAAATTTGAAATAGATTTAAATTTCAAATATCTCGCTCAGATCCAACATGCCATTAAACAAAATTCAATGTACAAAACACATTTCTAAGACCATGTCGGCCAATACAATGATTTATATAGAATTTTGTATCAAGGGGTAAAACACATTTTTACCAAACCTACACTTCCTCTAGAATCTTCTCCACATGCTAGCATTGAATAATGGGATTCCAAATCATCACCTAAAATCATGAAGAAACATCACCATATCATGACTAACTCAACTGATTCCACCAAAACCTCAATAATGATCAAAGATTTATCAATTGTCACTCAAGAACACAAAAATTGTAACCTGTTAACAACTCTATCTCTTCTCAGTGATCACCTATCATGCACATTGATCACTCAAGTAAGTTACTATCACAACTGTAGCTTTTGAAAACTACTGACCACCATATCTTGTGACCACACCACAAGACACAACAAATATTTGACAAGATATTCAAATCATCTATCACTTTTTATTATAGTAGTTGCACTGTCATACTTTGACTGATCACAACTTTCACATAATATCACTTTATTAGTAGAGGTCATGCATAGACATTAAAAGAAACACCTAAGTTTCCCATAAATATTTTAACCACTTAAATTAATTGCAACCCTTCATTCATCATAACTATTCTTGGAAACACACTAAGAACACAAGGTCAATAGTTGACATTAATTACAACAAATTGAAGATCTTGTAATCAAATATACATCATGACATCTCCAAAACTCAATTACCATCACTGCATCAGATATGTCAATATCCTATTATCTCCACACAATCCAAAGGCATTCATATGGAGATCTGGTGATGACAGTGGTTGTCCCACCAAAAAATAAGGAATAATATAAAGTAGCAATTAAAGAATATACCATAACAGAGATCCCCCTAGACCAATGAGACTAGATAGAAAAGTTGGACCTCCTTAATGATGCAAGTTGGTCCACATAAGAAAGGTGCAACAAGGAGTACCAAAAAAAGAAAGAGCTTCAAGTTTTAGAGTCAAATCTTTGAAGGCTCTTAATGGAATTGGCATTGTAACACCTTGCCAGCGAACCCAAAAGGCTAAGGCTAAGGCTAATATCCTGACTGATTTTCTTTCCTTTTTTTAATTTTACTTACTTAAATAGGTATATCACATTTTAAAATTAGGTTAAGATCAAGGATCCCTCTAGGTTCCCTAACGTTGTTACAAACTTTATTTTTATAATTTATCTAATTCTTTTCTACTTGATTAGATACATACATGAAACCATCAATTTAGAGCTACATAAGTTACTTATTCCATAAGTATACAAGTTACATGGTTTACTTTTATCCATTCATCTTATCCTATTATGACTATTATTTACTATCATCTTCAACATGAGTATATATCTATGCATCACATATAGATGAATAGTTTACAACAAGGTTTAAACTTTTAAATTGCATCTTATGACCACGTATTTGATTATCCACTTTTTGTAAAATTACATGTTTGGATATTTGACTTATTTCTTTATAGATTAATATTCATAATAAAAAACCATTATTCCTTTATCACATTTCACACTTACTTAAGATTACATCATGAAATTTCTACAGTATTCAAGCATATAAACCACATCATACAAGGAATTTATAACATACATTATTTTAAATTGAACAACAAATAGAACTTGTAAGATATTTCCTTGGAAAACTGCATCTTTAAATATACCATTTTTAACCCTTTCCTTTCTCCTGGAGATACCCTTTTTCATATCTCTACAAATTACATAGATTCTTGAGTCTCCTTTAGGATCTCACACAATCAGTGCATAAGATATCATTATTTTGGAAGCTACATAGAATCATCTCTTTTGTAATACAACATTTTGAAATGGAAAATATAATAAAAATGTCTTCAATAGCTTCAGGAAGGGATTGAATGTATGTCATCCATGAGACCATGAAGAGTACCTCAATATATTACCACCTAACCATGTGGATCCAAAAAGGTCCATTCCCCTTGCCAGATAGAATCAAAGTCCACACATGAAATCTAGAGTTGTCTAAAGATGTGGGATAACCCTTGCCAACACAAGGAAAAATCAAATCCCGAACAAGTTATAAATATCAAAACATAAATTTAAAAGTAAAAATATCAAAACACCAATATCAAAACACAAATATCAAAGCACAAGAGAAGAGTTCCTTAGAGTATGGGCTAGGTGAGTGTTATCACATAGTCCTTTATGTTGGGATCCTTCCTAGTAGTCGTGTACTCTAGCATCTTCATACAACCTACCCCAGTAGCTAGAAAAACACTCATTTATCTTTTTGAGGGATTATCTCTTTTTACTTCTTAAGTTTGACGAGAGAAGAATTCGAAGAGTTGGAATGTTCTAGGTAGGGTATTGAGAGGGGGGTGAATCAGTACAACCAAGATTTCAAGATAATTAAATAATTTGAGCATAAATCAATAGTCATTTAAAAATACTTATACTGATAACTATTTTGTCTTTTACCAATAGATGCTATAATGTTTAATCGATAACTAATTACATGAAAATTAAACATACAACATATAAACATTAAAATAGTTAACACAATATTTTGGTATCACAGAAAACCCTTGATCATAGGGAAAAACTACGATGGGGATGATACCCACAACTCATCACTATAGTAATAAGGTACCCAGTTAGGAGCTTACATAAGTGTCATCTTCTTAGTGACTTCACCCTGTTAAGAGTGTCTAATACCCTATTAGGGGTATTGAAAGTCCTATTAAAGAATACTCTATTAAGATATTTTATCCCACTTATATAGTGCTCACCCTGTTAAAGGATTTATAATCTCTTAAATAGAACTTCTAAGTCTATTTGGAGACTACATTATTAAGGGATTTCACAATCTTGTTGCTAAAATATAAGGAATAAATCAACAAGAAATTTGGCTTGTAGGTGTTGGAAATATTCAAGACTATCTAGGTTACTGAGAGGGGAGGGGTGAATCAGTAACTTCAAAACTTTTAACAAATTCATATCTTAACCATATTTCAAATAACATTAGATTGATAATCTGACTGCATGCATGAGTAACAGAAAGAATAAAACATTCATAACACTTTGAACACAGAGATTTGGTGACCTAGAAACCTTCCAATTAGAAAGTAAAACTGGGGTGGGGATGATACCCACAAAACTTCAATACTGCAGTATAAAGTTTTCCAGTTAAGGCTTACAATGATCACTTCTGATGATCTACCCTATTAGGAGCAATAAGGACTGCTAGGTCCACCTTGTTAGAGGATTTACAAACATACAATAAAGTATGCACTCGGTTAAGAGATTTTAGAAAGACTGTTAAGTCTACCTAGTTAAAGGATTTTAAGCTGATTCACCTGTTAGGATGAAAGAGTAGATCTCTTACTTGCAACTGTACTTGCTGATTGAGATTCTCTAATGTACTGATCACCTTCTGTGATGGATAGATCTTTTTTTCTTCTTATACTATTGTAGCCCTTTGTAATTTTCTTATCTCTGCCTTTCTCTCTTTTTCATACTTCGCTACTTCACACCTTGGATATGATACAAAACATTGTTTATATATCAATCCAAAACAATTACCAAATAATTACAAAGTCAGCTCTTAAACAAGCTAACACAAATATTACTGAGTCGGCCCAAATATAGTTACTCAGTTACTATTTTAGTCCATTTTCCTATCAATGCAAAATCTCAAGAAAATGGGCTTTTCCCTGCAAGCTTTGTTAAGTTGTCCTACTCGACCTGCAGTCATAGTTTTATCTTGCAAAGAAAATCCATAGTGTTTCATGGTTTGAGCTCTTAGCCCTATGTTCTTCATTGTGTCACCAAGCTCTAGTCCAAATTGCACGTGCTGAATTGCAAAACCCAGGGAGTTATTCAAGTTTTAAGGTCTACAGGAAACAAATTTTAAAATCTTCCTAAGTGTTGAAAACCCACAATGTTTTTAAAAATCCATGATGTTTTCGGTCTGTGTGAAAACCTTTATTGTTTTTGACCTTATGCCTTCCGGCTTTTGTGCACTTGTCTTCTGGCATCAAAAACTCTATGTGTTTTCAGTTCACTGTGTCAAAAACTTTGTGTGTTTTCGACCTCGGTCTTAACTACGCAGGTGCGATCGTTGGTGGGTCCCAGTTCTTCCCATTGCCTAGTGTGGTTAAAGTTTGGATAAGATCAGTGCTTGTCACATGTTCACATGGTGAAGATGCATGATGTTTATCCTCCATGCTTTTGCGACAACCATTCGATCCTCCAAAAGGTAAAGCTTCTTTGGCAATGGTCCCATTGATGGTGATGTGGCATCATGTGGTCGGCTGTCGCATGGTTGCATGTCAGAGTTTTCTAACATGTGATCATGCGATCAGTTGACACCTGTTCTTGGGCCTGTCGGTGATGGAAGTGTTGTGGTCCTGCTATCAGACAAGGAGGATAGCATGGCAGATCCAGTGGTTGGCGCATGATCTCATGGGAGGTTTCAAACCCATGCAATCATGCACCTACCATTCAATTTCAAAGGCTTATTTGCAAGTGGGTCCTGTGGTAGAGATGACTCGGTGGTTGCAATGATTGGTGGTGTGAGATGTGGCATTAGGGGGGCCCAAGTCTAAGGTGAGGTGGTTGTTGGAAGGGCCAAGGTGAGGTAAGTAATGGTTTGTCACATGATCTCGTAGCCTTTTTCAAGGCTATGTGATCATGTGACTAACCGCCAGGCTTAGCAGCGGCGGTTATGCAGAGTTGTGAGGTGGTAAAGGGTTACAGGTGCAACGTGTCGCATGTTCACATAGCCCTTCTCTGAGCTATGTGATCATGCGACAACTATTGAGATATCGTCATTGCAGAGTTCTAAGGTGGGTCAATGGTGCCAGTGGTGCTGATGTGTTGGATTCTAATTGGTTGTTGACCGGCTAGCCATTGGCACCCAAATTCAAATATGATTGCAGGGTTTCTTGTCAGTGTTTTCACAGTGAGCTATTTACGACAAGTGTGGTAGCTCAGAATTGATTTTTGAGGGCCCGGTCAGTTTTTCTTAGAGGTTTTGGCAGCGTCGATAAAGTTATGTGGTTCGCTTATTCACAAGTTTCAGTGGTGGTTCTCTATTTTATTTGGTGATTCAGAAAAGGGTGGTCATGAGGTCGCTAAATTTTTAGCGAAAGGCATGAAATGTTTTGCAAATTGGCGGAAGCCTTTTGTCACCAATTCGCTAAATGTAAATGGGCACTCTTTTAAAAGGTAAAAACATAAAGCCCATGAAGTAAGAATAATCTGACGGTCATGACTTAAAGTTGGCAGAGATTTGAACGAGGACCGCCGATGTGCCGCTGGTGCCATAAAGTGACCGTTGGGATTTAATTTCAAATTCTACAGAGGATGTGCAATGATAGAAGTACCCAAAATTCAATTTTTGAGTGGCCAGAGTGGGTAGAATGGGTTGTCAAATGTTGCGGAGTGGTCCAGGCTGCCATGATAGTTGCAGAGGAGTGTCTTGCCGTAGGGGAGTAAATGAAACAATACCCTAAAATGTGTTGCAGAGGTCAAATGTGGCCGGATTTCTTAGGGTTTGATGATAATTTGGTACTTGGACCAGTACAAGGCTAGTTGGCTGTTGAAATGGACTGTTTGGGCTAGCATGCTGCAGCTTGATCCCTGTCTTGTTTCTGTTAACTCCTCGGTGGGGTTAGGTGGATTTGAATTTTGAGTTGGAAATGATCATTGTGCTTGCATTGTAACCCTGGTATAAAGGGATTTTTATGATCATTCAATGTCATTGGGAGTATGTTTTCAAACTTTTCTAGTTGTGAGTCTTCTGCCCAGTCTAAATTGTAATGACCTATTTTGGTATATTTTGACAATACTAAGAAAATTGTAGGTCTAAGCTGTAGTTTGCAAGCATGGTTCCTTTGGATTGATTGTATACACTTGAAGATTCTTCATACTTAATACAGGCACATGATTCTTATCTCTCATTTGTGTCAACGTAGATGAATTTTTAACTTTCTAGTTCATTGCATAACAATTTATGTATAGGTCTTCATTCTTGAGTTCTAATCCAGGATTAGATTAAATGATGCTACAAATGGGACATAGATTCATCTCTTGTCTATGTAAGGATATTCTATAAGTAGTAGAGGAGATTGTAAAAAATTTTATGGCTTTGAATCTCAGATATATTCTGGTGTGTGTGTGTAGTTTGTCCAAGAAGCCTTGCCCAATGGATGAGGCACTAGCCTAGATGAGTATTTCTTTGTTGACATATCCTTATTGAGGTTGTTATGATTCAAACATGAAATTAAGAACCATCCTTAAGTTTTCAGTATTTGGTTGTGTAAGGTTCCACCCCATAGTAATGGAGAGTCAATGAATGTGTGGTTATCATTTAGTACTTTCTTACTATCCTTTTATCTGTTATTCAAACCCAGTCTTTGGTGTGTGAAGTATAATTTATACTAGGTTCGGTGCACCCACCTTGGTTTTGCAGAGCCAGAAGTGTAGAGGGCAGTCTTGTCCCTATAGTTGATCCAATTATCTTACAGAGCTCTCATACTTGGAATTAACCACTCCTAACATTAGTCTCAAGGCATATTGGCAGCCCTAAGTGGCGTAAGCATTTTCAAACACCAACATACTACAAACTAACTCAATGACTTTCTGATACTCAGCATCCACTATGTTACTTCGCATCGTCATGCTCTTGGTAGAAGTGGAGGGTCAGTCCATACTAACCACTCGGTCGTAGTTTCAAACTCGGTATATACTGGAGACTCAGAAGATATAGTATCACTTGGTAGAAATTGAATTCCCTATTTACCATGCTGGCACTTGGTAAACACTATCCTATCTACTCGGTAAACACTGTCCTGTCTACTCGGTAAACACTATCCTGTCTACTCGGTAAACACATAGAGTCTGAATAAGTGTTGTCACTAATGACAAACATACTTAATGCCAACAATCTCCCGCTTTGGCATTAGTGACAAAACACTTATTACCCAAAACTTATATACATAATCATGCTGATACTGGTTTTGATTTTTCCAAAAAAAAAAATTATCTTTGTCATAATGCTATATATACATTTCATGTCTCCCTCATACAGTATATATACAAATATCTTATTTCACCTCATACTCATATTTCCTATTTCTCTCATATACTTTCTCCCCCTTTCATATCTCATATTGTATGCACCCTAAAATGGTCGTCTAGACTTTGGGCCCCATTTATTCAATTTGTCAAATATCAATTTTCTGAATCAATGCTTTACAATATATTCAAATCAATTTCCTTGATCAAATCATAACTATTTCAATCATTTCAATAATCTCATAAGGTTTAATCATGTCATCAATAATTTTATTTAATTAAAAGAAATATTCTCTCTTAAATAAATAAAATAACCTTATTTAATTGAAAGAAATATCTTTTAAATGAAATAAAATCTTTTTTTAATTAAATGATTTTATCTTATTTAGAATAATATCTCTCTTTTAATTAAATAATGTTATCTTATTTAATTAATAGAGAATCATTCTTTTAAATAAATAAAAAGTCCTCTTAAAGCTCTTTGTGATGAAAAAAGAGAAAGAAATAATTAAAAATAAATAAAATCCCTTTTCTCTCCACACTCTCTAAAAAATGAGCTTTATTTCCTCTTTTTGGATTTATCTCACATTGCTCTTGAGGATGCATTCTCTTCCACATTTTTTTATATAAGGAGCCCTCTCCTTCTCATTTTGAGGATCCAAGAATTTTCATGTTATTGTTATACTGCAGGTTTGGAGAGCAATCTTGGAAGAAGCTTGTTGAGCACATTTGGAGCTTTGGATATTTGAGACTTCTTTCTTCTTGTCTTTTTCTCTCATGTCTTATGGCAATCCATAGTTTAGATTAATATTGCATTCACATAATAGTTTATATTCATGTTTCCTTTCATAGATTAACATTGTATAAGCATTCATTTCAATAGAATAGTTTATTTCTTGCATTGTTATCATCTAGACTAGTTTCATTTGCATGCAATAACTTGATGATCATGGAGATTAGCATGCTTGTTATTCATCTTTGAATCTCTCATTTCTTGGTGTACTTGCATGGGCATAACTAGGTCAATCTGAGGGCCTCATAGACAAACCCCTGCACTCCACGAATAGAGAGCGGTGAATCACTGTTTGAGACCTCATTATTGATTGTTCTTGAATGTAATGATTCATAGAAGTGTGACTACTTTCTAGCACACATTTTTGGCGCCCACCGTGGGGCAGAAAAATCAATTTCTGGCCTCATTCTTGATTAGTTTTTCAGTTTTAGTGTTGGTTCCAGGCCTTGTACAACCATGTACAGCCTAGAAACCTTGAAATATAATAATGGATGGATAGAATGATGAATCCTCTTTCTCATGCTTTTTTTTTGGTTCATTTTTATAAATAAATGAATAAGTTATGATCATTTTGGTGAAAGTGGGTATTTGCAGATTTGAGATTCTCTGAATACAGTCAGATTGAAACATCTGGTACGGACAAATTGTGAAGAATCAGTATCTCTAATAATATTCATTGAAAACATACGTCAATTATCTTTCATTTCCTTTTTGTTTGAGTCATTTTTATGCAGATTTGTGAAAGTTATGGGCATTTGAGTGAAAACCATTTTTTAACAATCTGTATTAGAGTTGCAGGAAATGATTTATTCTTAGAAAATGATTTATGAGTGGAAAAAATAAATGGATTAAATATTTGGAAACTAGATTCATTAATGGTTACTATGAAATTGGTTTGGTTTCATTTGGATTCTTTTTTAGAAAGATATGTGATTCCCTAGGCAGGGCTTGGTGTTTTAAATCTGGTTTATGATAGAAAAATGGCAGTCTAAAAAGGTTATTGGTTGAGGAACCAAATTGAATCATAAGACCTTGTAATTTAGAGAAATAATAGTTCTTTATGTTGGCTAAAAACTTAATTCTTTCTAAAAAATTTAATATTGTGATTTTATGGGTCAAATAAATCAATCTTTAAAGACTGTCTTGAAGACAACAATGTTACAAATCTTACGGTTTGCCATTGATTTGTCTTGATTCTGTACTTTTGGATGTGTGCTAAATGCTGGATTGTAGATCTTTGGACCTAAGGTGAGTTCTTAAAATCTCTATAACACTTGGTTTGGGCATAAAAGCAATCTCTCATGTGTTTGGCTTGAGTGTTACATGCTTTCATAGAACACATTTTTGATGCTCTTAATGGGAAATGAATGAACATAGATTTGATTTTATACAAGTTTGTGTTTAAATGAATGCTTGTGTTTAAACATTAAGTAATTTTTGGTTTCAAATATCAAAACATCTCATTGAGTAATCTAGGGCATGGATTCATTCCTTTTTTTACATGGAGTTAAATGCACCACTTTGTGGACTCACTTCATGTTTACTTGAAAAGTTAAATATTCCATGATTCAAACCCTCTTGCACTTATGAGTAGTAGTGATTAACAGTCTTATATTACTTGTGATTGATCTAGATTTCTATCTTGGGTTATTGGACTTGCTAATCCATCGGCCCCTCATTTCTGCCCTGTGGTTGCAATCTCAGCCCCACATTAAAGGGGAGGGGTCTATAGGAAAGAAGCATTAATTGTTCCACTAGGCACCCCTTTTGTGCTTTTTGGAACTCACTTGTTTTCTAGGTTGTGGACTTTTTTGTAGCTTATGTGGGGTGTTAAGTGTCCCACCTTGTGGACTCACCTCATATTTGCTTTAAGCATTAAGTGTTCCACCTTTAGTGCTTTTCAATACTTTTTGATAGAGAATTACTTACTTTTCATTTTTTTAGAAGGCCTGCTTGGGGGTTTCATCACCTCAAGGGATGACCTTAACTCGTGTGTTCCGACAAAGTATAAATATCAGGAGGTGAATCCAAAGACACCTCTCTTGGGAATGAGTTAGATTTCACTCTTGGCTAAGCCTCAAAGAACTTTATACCTTTGAGAAGTGAAGGAGGAGATTTGGGTTACCGTCTCCCCCTGGCTGTGTGATTTCAGATTCTTCTCATCTACGGATTTGTGCCTCATGTACCTTGTGTATATCGAGGACACCCTTTAGAAAAGCCATGTATATCCTTGTAGACAGCTTTCTAGGATGTTGTTATGTTCTACGTGCCTGCTAAAACATTTTCAAGAACATACACAAGTAGAATCTTTAAGGAGTAGCATACTAAGTCACTTTATTGTTTGTGTGCAAGGTTTTTTTGCCCCTTGTTCATTGTTTGAAGACAATTTCTTGCTTGAACTCCTTGATTTTTGTCTTATGTGCTTGATCAATGATAAAAATCTATTGATATACTTAATCTTTTAAAATGAACACAAAAACTAAGTTCCTAAGTTGAAGCACCAACCTTTTTACAAATTGCTTGATTTTCTATCCTGTCATTAGAGACCTGTCTTTGTCCTCTAGGGATAGCGTCATTTGGTTTACAAAGTCACCTTGGATATAATTGTCAAGTTAAAAGACTATTCTTGGTGAGAGTTTATCTCTAGAATTGTTAGCCACATTCTTGGAGAATTTTAGTACTTTTTTTGTCCAAACCATTTCCATCAAATTCAATTTCAATTATATTTTGGCCTAGTCCAACCTCCTGATTCAAAAGTGCAAGGGTAGTCACCCTTTGATTTGAAGCACCTCTTTGACAGTGTTGGTAACACCTTTTACAATTTCTATCTTACCATCTCTCTTTGGACATTAGAGAACTTTGATTATCCTAGTTTGGTGTGCACATTTTGTGAGGCCATCTTATCGCCAAGTGTCTTCAATTCTCAGTCTTCCTTGGTCAATCTAGGTTAGATCCTAGGTGTTGTTATGTTGCTCAACATCTCAATGAATGTTAATGGTATCAATTGCACAAGATGACTTTTCCCATATTTTTCTTCTAAAGTCTTCTATTCACATGGGAAATTCTTCTTGTCTTCCTAATTCTTTTCCTCTTATTATCTAGTCTACTTCTTTCTATTCTTTTCCTCTATCATTCCTACACTTGATTCCTTTTCCTCTAGAACTATGAGTTTCAACTATCTTGCTGTGGAACCTCTCTTGAAAATGGATGATCTTGATCTCCTTGCTCAATTTGAAGAGCATTATTCCTCAAAAAATCTTATGGGTGAAAAATTTATGGCAAAAATAGAGGAAAAATCAATTAAATCAAGTGCCTTTGCTAGAATTATCAACATGATCCTATCACAACCTCCTTCTTCCAAAAGTCTTTCATCTTCTAAATCTTCCAAATATTATCATGACTCTTCTAAACATTATTCACATTCTTCATCTTCCAAATCTTATCATGAATATTCTAAACATTATTCAAATTCCTCATTATCTAAGTCTTCTTCTTCCACTAGGTCTTCACTTTCCTCTTCTTTACAATCTCATTCCTCTTCTACTTCTCCCAAGAGTCTTACTCCTTGTATCAAGACATACCATGATGAGAAATATGAAAGCCCTTGTGATACCTCTCCCATGAAGAGTGACACACCCATCTTTGATGACTATGATGACTACGATGACTATGATGATGGACAATGTAATGATACCTATGAGACCCCTATTCCTAAGAGTCCTCCTCATCGTGTGCTCATGCTTATTGGACAAGGGTCGTCACATTGGATAGATTGTGATGGTGATCCATATGACTCTGATTTTGAAAGAGACTTTGATGATTTCTGTGAACAATACCTAGATGATACATCTACTTCACTTGAGGAAGAGAAAGCTCAGTGTGATAATTTGAAACGTAAATATCATAAGAATGTCTCCTCTAAAAATTATCTTGCTGAAAATAAAGACAGCACTCTCAAGAAAGATCATATTAATGTCAAACCTTTGTCTTGTGATGGTTCCATTCCATCCCCTACTTCTTCCAATACTCCTACATCTCCTAAAGTCACCAAGTCTTCCAAATCTTTCATAAATCCTGCATCCGACATAAATTCTAATGCTTTCCATGCAGTTCCCTATAGTTATCCTCAAGGGCCATCTCTTAAAAATACTCAAGCTAACCTTCACTTGGCTGCAAATACTTCGGATAATGCTAAACCTAAAGAGCCTAAGCCTTCATATGCTATAATGCCTACTTCAGCTGCTCCTTCACCATCTCTGCAATAGTCTTCCATACAATCCCAACATGTTTCCTTGTCCTTAGAAGTGGCTCCATGTCAAGAGGACTCTAAAAATGATGAAGAAAAGAACATAAAGAAAGATCAAGATCAAGAACCCTCCATTTCATCCAATCCTTTTCATGATGTCTTTTATCTACTTCATGATTCTTTTGATCCTACAGACCCTTTTTCATGCATTCCACCATGTCTTAAGTCTTCTCCTAAGCAAGATCAAGCTACTACTTACACCGTTGAGCTTATTGACAATCAAAATAACCTTACTACACTTTCGCTTTCCAAAGATGATACTTCCATTAAGGTTGGTAAAAATGGTGTTGTTACTTCCAATGTTAAGCCTATTGAAAATCAAGAGAAAAATTATGTGCATATACCATCCAAAGATCCTTGTCAAGATCAAAGTCTTCCATCTTCTTGTTCTACCATTCCATGTTCACTTCCGCTTTCTGCTCTTCCTAAGTCTTTGCAAGCTTTGAACGATCCTATCAAAGAAAATGCTCTTATTCAAGATGTCCAGGATCCTATTGAAAATTCTAATGCTCACTCTAAAGATGCTGATATCCTTGGTTGTCATATAGATGCTAATGAACTTATTGATTATCCTTTTGCATCTTCCACTTCCATCCTTGGACCTCTTCCACCACTACTAAGGACTTCACGTCTGCCTTCCATATTGGGTCCTTATGTCCCTTTGCTTTCCCCTCCTAATTCCCCTAATTTTTTATCCATCTTGGGTCCTTACATCCCTCCATCTCCTATCTTTCCTCAAGATCAACATAGATGCATACCTTTGAATCCTTTTTAGCCATCCACTCATATACACCAGTCATATTATCCTTCTTCCACATGTCCCAAGTCTTTTGGAAGTAACTTGAATGTTCAATATAAGAAAAAGAAACAATACAAGAATCCATCAAAGAAAGAAGATCACCATGTCTCCTCTAATCGACATGGGGGCATAAAGTCAAAAGAGATATCTAAGAAGAAAACTACAAGACAAGTATGGGTTCCAAAATCCATCATTCAAGATATTCTCTCTAAGTCATCAAAAGGAAATAAAAAGCCTAAGGCTATATGGATTCCAAAGTCTCTCGTAAGACAGTCTCATGTTGAACAAAAAGTGAAGTTGACATTCAAGCTTTCAAATACTTCCACCTCATATTCTTCCAAAAACATTCTTCCATTCCATGCACCTGAACCGCAACCTCTACTAAACATTCACCATATTCCTTCATGTATTCCTTCATTCAAGTTTCCTCCATCCTCTCGCCACCCTCCAAGGTGTGCGTTGATGTTGATCTTTCTTTTCTTTCCATCTACTTTTTCATAATCCTTCCATTCATTATTCTTCTACCTTCTATCCTTTTTCCTCATTTGCATATTCCTCCTATCTTCCAACTCCACTCGCTTTACATAAAACCATATCCTCCATTTTTCTCTTCCACCTTCCTTGCCCTATTAGCATCTTTGAGCATATAATTTTGAATCCTTGGCATATCATGGTTTATCCTTTCAAAGAGCATTATCTAAAAGCTTTCCTTCTTCCAAAAATTATAAAATTCAAAAAAGAAAAGAAAAAAGAAGAAAAAATGAAAAAATTGAAAATGTACCTTGGTGAAAACCTAGAAACAGGCACCTTGGTAGCAAAAGTAAAGAGAAATAAATTCTTCCTATGGTGAAAACCACTCCCTTGTGGCACCTTGGATAAGTACCATGATGAAAACTTGGCAATCAGGCATCATGCGTAGTTCTTCTACATATCTCATCCATTCCATCTTCTCTCTTTGATCTTGACAAGGTTGATCTATACATGTACATTTGGCTATCTCGGGAGTGGTCTTATGATGATCCTGCTTTCATTTCTTTCATGTCTAGCCTTCATATCTATTCTCCTCCATTCATTCTAGTCTTTCGCTATCCTTTTCCCCTTGGTCTTGATCTAATAAAAAAGAGTAAAAAAAATGATGCTATGAAGCCTCTTGACACGTCTACTCCTTTGGACTGCATCCTTTCCTTCTTTTGCATTACACTTTTTGTGACTTATCCTATGCTGGTCTTTCATTGCTTGTCCAAATGTACTTTACATGATAATTTTTCCCTAGCTTGGGTACTCTTGAGGAGTTTGCCTTTGAGGATTTTTTCAATTCATTCTCCTTTATTTTGTTGTCTTCTATCTCTCCCACCAACTTGCTAATCCCTCTTGTTCTCCACCTCGCTAGACATTGGAACTGCATGATGTGATCTTGCTTAGGAGTTTGATGCTCATTCTATTTGGGGGCATCCTTTGTACATACTTATTGATCCTGAAAAAATTCCAAAAAAATTCATATATGATGCTGAAAAAATTCTAAAAATCAGAAAATGTCCTGAAAAAATTATCATCTTAGTGAAAACCTAGCAATAGGCGCTTTGATGTATCTCAAAAAAATTATATATTCCAAGAATACCGAAAAAATCAAAAATTCAAAAAAAAAAATAGAAAAAGTGCCTTGGTGAAAACCTAGAAACAGGCGCCTTGGTAGCAAAAATACAAAAAAATTATAAAAAGTCTTGAAAAAATTCTTCCAAGTGGTGAAAACCTGGAAATGGGTGCTACTTGAGGCCTTTGCACCCCTATTTCTTAGCATGCGTCCTCGACACTTAGCCTTTCTCCATCATACCTTGTCCTTGTTGCCTTGGTTTGGAATTGGTCTTTGCCTTTGTCCAGGGGGCATCACTATGTTAGCTTTGGTCTCTTGGATATGCTTTTCTTTAGGACACCTCAGAAATAGTGTTTTTCAACACCAACCTAATTGTATTTTTCAACACAACCCCCGACATCGAGTGTTTTTCAACACTTATCAGTTTGGTCTTATCTAGTTTGGTCATGTGATCTTACCGACTAGCAAGCATTCGATCTTTATCCTCAGAACTCAATATCAGTTTACACACTTAAAATTTTTAAATGCAACACTTAATGCTTGAGATATGTCATGATCTTTTCTTTGTGTGCTGACTGATATTGATTTTCGTTGAGTGTCCTTGTCTAATAAGTCTCTCCATGATGCATCACTAGAAGACTTGGGGCATGGGGCATGTTTTTATTTGCTTTCTGCTTGTGGGTGTTGTCTTGAACCTCTTCTATGTCTCTTGTTGTCTCCTTGACACACTTAGGAGATTTAAGGCATCATCCTTGACTATTTTTTGCACAACCATTCTCATGGTCATCCTGGCATTTATGCCTTGATGCGAGCATGGTTTTGCTACATTAAATTGGGTAAGCTAACATTGCAGTCATCTTGACCTTTATGTCTTTTGATGCTCATGTTAGAATCTTTCCACATTCCAATCTGATATTAATCACATTCATATCTTCATAGTTGCGTTTGTGACTAGTGTTGATTGTGTGATTGTCTAATGTCTGGTAATAATGGCCCAATGATGAAAATAAGTTCTCTTACATTCTCTGATGAATGATGAACACAAAAAACCTATGTTACCCATGCAAGTACACCTTTGCATTTTCATGTAGCTTGCATTATTTAGACTTCATGTTCAATTTGCACTTGTAGGCTGCATTATGAGTTTGAGAGGGTTTCCTTCATCTTTCTTGTGGACTTTCAATCAACTGTGGTCACGATTTGATCTTCATTTCCTTATCTTCTTTCGTGATCTCAATCAAAATTCCCTATCTTAAACAGTTGATTGATTTTGATGCATCCTCTTTCTTGAGGCAAATTCTCTTTCTTCTCTCCATTTCTTTCCATTTCTTCCAAACTTCTATCTTCCATTCACTTTCACCCCACTTCTTTTCTTCTAATTCAACCTTGGGGCATAATCTTTCTTGCTGATCTACCTTGGTTCTATGATTTTTTTTTATCTTTCATCTTATGTCAAGAACCTTATGTTTAGTTCAATTTGATCAAATTTATCAATTTATTGTTTCTCCTCTATCTCATTTCAATTTCAATCACGAGGGGGCAGTACCTACCAAACTTCATTGCTTGATTCAGCTTTATCAAATTTATCGATTGCTTCTCTTGGGGCAACCTTGCTTGAGATTCTTATCTCTTATTTGAGACTTGACAATTACCTATTCACAAGTGTTGGCCTTGTCTTTTTCAGTTTTCTTATCTATGTCCTGATGTGTTCCCATCCATCAAACACACATCTGGGTTGTTTTGTGATCCCAAATCGATCTCATGCTTCAATTCCATTCTTTGACTGCATGTGATCCCGAGTCGACCTCACATTAGTCAAAGAGGGGCAAATGTATGCACCCTAAAATGGTCGCCTAGACTTTGGGCCCCATTTATTCAATTTGTCAAATATCAATTTTCTGAATCGATGCTTTACAATATATTCAAATCAATTTCCTTGATCAAATCATAACTATTTCAATCATTTCAATAATCTCATAAGGTTTAATCATGTCATCAATAATTTTATTTAATTAAAAGAAATATTCTCTCTTAAATAAATAAAATAACCTTATTTAATTGAAAGAAATATCTTTTAAATGAAATAAAATCTTTTTTTAATTAAATGATTTTATCTTATTTAGAATAATATCTCTCTTTTAATTAAATAATGTTATCTTATTTAATTAATAGAGAATCATTCTTTTAAATAAATAAAAAGTCCTCTTAAAGCTCTTTGTGATGAAAAAAGGGAAAGAAATAATTAAAAATAAATAAAATCCCTTTTCTCTCCACACTCTCTAAAAAATGAGCTTTATTTCCTCTTTTTGGATTTATCCCACATTGCTCTTGAGGATGCATTCTCTTCCACATTTTTATATATAAGGAGCCCTCTCCTTCTCATTTTGAGGATCCAAGAATTTTCATGTTATTGTTATACTACAAGTTTGGAGAGCAATCTTGGAAGAAGCTTGTTGAGCACATTTGGAGCTTTGGATATTTGAGACTTCTTTCTTCTTGTCTTTTTCTCTCATGTCTTATGGCAATCCATAGTTTAGATTAATATTGCATTCACATAATAGTTTAAATTCATGTTTCTTTTCATAGATTAACATTGTATAAGCATTCATTTCAATAGAATAGTTTATTTCTTGCATTGTTATCATCTAGACTAGTTTCATTTGCATGCAATAACTTGATGATCATGGAGATTAGCATGCTTGCTATTCATCTTTGAATCTCTCATTTCTTGGTGTACTTGCATGGGCATAACTAGGTCAATCTGAGGGTCTCATATACAAACCCCTGCACTCCACGAATAGAGAGCTGTGAATCACTATTTGAGACCTCATTCTTGAGTGTTCTTGAATGTAATGATTCAGAGAAGTGTGACTACTTTCTAGCACACACATATATCTTATATACTTTCTCCCTCTTTTTGACAATAATGCCAAAGGTGTATATACAAATATTTTACATGGAGATACCAAAATGTGAGAGAAAATCAGAATGTACCTTTCCAATTAGTGCTAGAGTTCTATCCCAATTCTCTTGCAGAATCTTGCATGTATGGAGTGCAACTTGGATTTCTGCAGAGAGTTCAATCATGTGATCTGCAATTGAAAACTGATTGTCATGGATCAATGTTTTTGAGTATGCAATATGCTTTTGCATTGTATCCATGATGGGAAGGATCATGTTCTGAATATCTATTAATGTTGATCTGATCCTTGCATCTTCTTTCAATAACTCTAACTGCTTATCAGATAGGAATCTGACTGTCATATGATGTGCAGAGCTTGAACTGGGTTCAAGTTGCAACTTATGTGCAGTGATCTTCAGATCCTCATCAATCTTATTTATTTTGTCTTTAATCTCCTTTGAGAACTCAGCAACATTACATACTTTGACAAAAAATGATGTTATCTTGGAATAGGACTCAATGCTAGTCAAAACTGAAGATAACCCTACCTGATTGATAGCTATTTGCTGAGCAATGTGCTCAAGCACTTTATTTTCAAACTTCTTCTTAGCCTTCTCAAGCAACTTATCTGATCCAGAGGAATCCTCATTGAACTTGTTTACTACCTCTGCTAACTACAACAAAATGTGTTGAGAGGAATCAACTTCAACACCTATTGTTTCTGCCAAAATGTTCTTGGCATCCTCAATGATCTTATATTCCTTATCTCTTTCTTCTTTTAGTTTCTTCTACTTTGCTTTCTTCTGGAGGAGTTCACCAACTCTTTGGATTTGGTCTGTTGTGAGGTTTGCAAAATCTAATTGGGGAATTTCTATCTCCTCATCTAAATCTATATCTTCTACTACACTCTTACTCAAAAATTTTGTACTTGGTTGAGTCTTTATACTTATTGCCTTTGTAGTAGAAATTATTGTAGACATAGTAGGACTTGTAGTGAAAATTGATAAACTTTCGACTGATGGGATGCTAACTAGAATACTTGATAAATCAAAAACTGAAGTATTTACAACTGTAGAATCTAAAGTACTTACTGCTGAAAAACTCAAAATTGAAGAAGGTACTGAAGACTACAACTCAGTGGAAGAAGGAGGCTGAAGCTCGGTGGATGAAGTGGTAGCCACTTCTATCATTGATACATTGATTTGTGCTAGTGATGATTGGACATTTGATGTATCTGAGGGAGTTGTCACAATCACACTTGAAGTTTTCTCCGGGCTATATGTAGTAATTTTTACTGGAGAGTGAGGAAGTGAGGCAATCACCTTTGTAGCTATCCGAACTGGATCATCTTCCTCAACATTCTTCTTAGCTTCCTCGGTAACTTCTTCCTCTGCTTCTTCTACCTCAACATTATCAATCTAAACTACTTCTTCTTCTTCTTCATCATCGCCGTCATCTTCAATATCTTTTATTATCACAGTTTCAGTACTCGGTTTGTGAAGATGATAGATGTTTTTCCAAGTAGAATTTTCACTCTTCACAACTGAGTCTATATCTTTGATCAAAATCAAACAACCATTGAATTTTAGTGTCATCTTACACTCATTTTTTATCAATGCCTTATTTATTTCATCATTTTTCAAACGTGGCATCAATTGTCTTAAGGTTTGAGCATATATGTCCTTGACAGTTTGTCTTGCATTGGACCATTTCAACTTGACTTTATCCAATAGAACACCTGGAATTTGAGAAGCCATGTCATCAAGTGAGTACTTCCATTTTCCCATTTTCTCAATAATAGCATCTTCAATTTCCTATTACTCTGCCTCTGATCTAATTTCATATTTGAGAGATTTGAAATTTGCAATTCCAGATCCTTCTCTCAAATCCTTAATCTTTTGTTCAAATGAGGGAGGAGGCCTTTTGAGTACTATATCATCATTGACTTTACCTACCTTGACCCTTGATCTTTTCCTTATGAATACTGCAGTGGATTGCTCGGGTTCCTTGGTGATAGTTACCTTTCCTTTCTTATTTACAGGCACTTGTTCTTCTTTACTCTCATCCTTTTCTTCTTCTTCTACAATATCCTCTCCTTTTCCCTTGGTTAACATTAGAGGTGTGCTAGATTGCATCTTGGCCATCCTCTTTCTGCCTTTGTTAACCGCCTGTGGAAGTTTTTTTTTTAGCTCAATTCTTACCTTAGCTTCATCATATGTTCCAAAGTATGGAGCCTTTCGATCAACAGGTTGATTTACTAGGGCTTCAATTATATCCTTTGTTTCATCAATGTTTACCTCATAAGGAAGAGGTTTCACCCATACAATCCTAGGCCTTACTACCTAAGTGTATACTCTATCACAATCAACCATGAAACAAACATCATCTTTATAATCTTCCACCAGCTTTAGTGGAATATGGAATCTATTATTCATCTTTTCTTTAAAAGATTCAAAATAGTTATCCATTATGCTTACAAAATTTTCACCCATTTCTGCTATATACTCATTTATCTGATAAAGAACAGGCACATCCTTTCTCCATTTTACCGTGCCTTTTGATGGGAAAAACTTTTGAGCATAGAAAAATAAACAAACCAACAGTGAGCCAAACTTACATGGATTGTTCTTTGATGTTTGGATGCTCTCCATATTCTTGTTGAACTATTTCAACAATAAATTTGCTAGGTCAAATGACAGATTGTTCTTCACAATTTTATAAGCTAGGTCAACTGCTTCACACGGAACACTATTCTGCCAACTTGAACTGTATATCTTGTGAGCTATGACATATGTGCCAAATTTTAGTTCTACATCAGTAATACTATTTATTCTCATACCTCTACCATCCCATTCGGCTAGGGTTTTCTTTTCCAGCTCTACCCGACCTAGGGTTTTTGTAGATTTAGCCTTGGCAAGCATGGGAAGACTAGTGATTCAGTGAATCACCTTCTTTGTTATTTCCACTGGTTGCTCAAGCCAAATTTTACCTTCATGCACTCAGCTTAGGATATATCTAATCCATTTTATCTAGAAACTCTGAGGCAAGTGGGTGATATGTGTCAAACCCTTATCTTCCAAATGTTTATGTTCCAATTTGAGAACACCATCAACACACAGTTCATCATGAACAACATCTATCTCTAGGGTTCCAAGCTCTTGAATTGTACCTTTAAAATGATTGTGAATGTCATTTACAAGAAGTACCTTTGGAGGAATTTGAGATTGAGCTCCACTCGGATCTAGCATTTCTGCAATCGCGGGCACGAGTTTGAAATCCGGTGCTTTCCATTCTCCTTGAACTAACATTTCTGAACCTTTCTTTACTTTGGTGCTGGATGACGCCATGGTACCTCGGTAAAAAGGAAAAAAAATTCTTCGAAGAAATTTTTGCTACAAAATTTTGCTTCGAATTGCTTGATCGCACTAGAAATTTCTCTGCTCAATATTCTGATATTCGCGGTGAAGAATGAACTTGATTTCATGTTTTTTGTTAAAATTTTGTCATTAATTCTTCATAGGAATTAGGGTATTGAATTTGACAAACTGTCATCCACTATGCATTAAATGCTCAGTGAAGATTTTGCAACTCAGAGAACATACAAATTCATACTTCTCTAACCTTACTCGGTAACCAAATGAAATTGGGTTGCTCCCGACCTTGCTCAATGGTAATTGATACCAACCTTCTTGTGATCTTGTTGTATCTTGCATACTGATTTGGATCTTTCTTCCTTTCAATTCAGGAACTATTTGGAATATGTCTATGAAGATACAGTTCCAGTGCTTTCTTGGAGACTTAGTTAGAGTTTATAGAGCCACTCTCTTCATGAGTGACTTCATTACTTGGATTGGTTTGCTTGGTAGGTATAGGAATCCACTGTTGTCTCATCTCCTTCCTAATGCTATTTGCTTTTGCTTTCTTTTCATCTTCAACTTTGCCTAAATTCATGCAGTTTTTAGCTATGTGACCAAGCTTAGTGCATTTATAACATCTTATGGTAGTATCCCTTTTTCTCAAGTGATGCCTTACACAATTCATGCCAATGTGCCCATATTCTCCATAGTAATGACATCTACACCAAGTGTTGTAATCCCAACCAAACATTGCTTTCATAATTTGTTCTACTAGATTGGGTGTTTTAGTTCTGCATTCTGATGCCTTATGACCTTGTTTTCTACATTTGTGACATTTGCCTTTAAATCTTGGTTTCTCCTTGCATTCATTTTCTTTATGACCATGCTGATTGCAATTGTAGCATTTTCCATTGAATTTTGCTTTTCCATTGTTCCAACATTTGTTTGAAGTATGACCAATTTTACCACAATGATTACAAGTGGGTTTCTAATTCTTTTGAGTACCTTGTTTGGAGGATTCACCTTCCTCTTTGTATCCAAGTCCTACTTTTCCTTTTTGCTTATGAAGATTTCGTTCATACACCTAATTCATATCTTCTTGAGATTTCAACATTCTCTCATTGATTTGCCTTTTAGTATCTAGGTCATTCATCAATCTTAAATTGATTTTCTTTTCAGATCTCAGCTCCTCTCTTATATTTTCATTTTCTGATCTCAGAGTCAAGATTTCTTCATTTGCATTGGAGACTTGATCAATAAGGTTTTCTAGCTGAAGGGTTTGATTTTGGATTTCATTGTTCTTTCCATCTATTTCATCTTTCATCTTGTTTCTTTGTTCCAAGATTTTACAAAATCTTGTTGACTGAATTTCCTATTCTCTTTTCAATTTTCTTACCTCTTCTTCAGAGATCCACTCTTTTCTAGAAGTTCTTTGATTGCATTGTTTGCTTCATCTGAGCTACTTGAAGGGAAAAAGTCTTTAATCTTTTCTTCAACATACTGGTGGTCATTAATCTGATTTGCAAGTTCCTTCCTTCTTTTTAGGGATTGGAAAAGATGCTCTTTTGCTTCCTTGAGTTGAGTTATGGCCATTTGCAGATCTAGCTTTTCATTCTCAATTACTTTGTTAAGTCTAAATATCTCCATTGTCCTGAATCTTTTCTCAAGCTGTCAAAACTTATCCTGAGAACCACAAATCTCTGATACCAATTGTTGGAAATATTCAAGACTATCCAGGTTACTGAGAGGGGAGGGGTGAATCAGTAACTTCAAAACTTTTAACAAATTCAGATCTTAACCATATTTCAAATAACATTAGATTGATAATCTAACTACATGCATGAGTAAAAGAAAGAATAAAACATTCATAACACTTTGAACATAGAGATTTGGTGACCTAGAAACCTTCCAATTAGAAAGTAAAACTAGGGTGGGGATGATACCCACAAAACTTCAATACTGTCGTATAAAGTTTGCCGGTTAAGGCTTACAATGATCACTTCTGATGATCTTCCCTATTAGGAGCAATAAGGACTGCTAGGTCCACCTTGTTAGAGGATTTACAAACATACAATAAAGTATGCACTCAGTTAAGAGATTTTAGAAAGACTGTTAAGTCTACCCGGTTAAAGGATTTTAAGCTGATTCACCTGTTAGGATGAAATAGTAGATCTCTTACTTGCAACTATACTTGCTAATTGAGATTCTCTAATGTACTAATCACCTTCTATGATGGATAGATCTTTGCTACTTCTTATACTATTGTAGCCCTTTGTAATTCACTTATCTCTGCCTTTCTCTCTTTTTCATACTTCGCTACTTCACACCTTGGATATGATACAAAACATTGTTTATATATCAATCCAAAACAATTACAAAATAATTATAAAGTTGGCTCTTAAACAAGCTAACACAAATATTACTGAGTCGGCCCAAATATAGTTACTTGGTTACTACAAACTAACTCGATGACTTTCTGATACTCGGCATCCACTGTGTTACTCGGCATCGTCATGCTCTCGGTAGAAGTGGAGGCTTGGTCCATACTAACCACTCGGTCGTAGTTTCAAACTCGGTATATACTAGAGACTCGGTAGATATAGTGTCACTCGGTAGAAACTAAATTCCCTATTTACCATGTTGGCACTCAGTAAACACTGTCCTGTCTGCTCGGTAAACACTGTCCTGTCTGCTCGGTAAACACTGTCCTATCTGCTTGGTAAACACATAGAATCTGAATAAGTGTTGTCACTAATGACAAACATACTTAATGCCAATATTAGGTGCTTTCTTCTAAAGCTTTTCGAATCTCATTTCACTCTTCTTCTGATCTGATCTTCTTTCTAATCTCTATCGATAACATAGCTCTTCACTTCTATTCATGTCATCTAATTTGTATCTCTGTATATCTATCTACATTTGTATCTCTTTCATTTTCCTTAGATCTCCTCTTATAGTTGTTTTCCCTGATTAGGGTTTCTCAATCTTCCATTAACCATTTTTCAAATTTGATGTCATCCTCATTCGTAACCTTTTATTTCTTTTCATCGCTAACATTTTCTGATAACCTTTTCTTTATGCCAATAACACTTCTTGTTTTTTATAACACTTCCTGATAGTAACTATTCCGATATGTATTTACTTTCTTTGTCTCTATTCCTAATGGTATTTTCAAGCAATGACAATCTAATCAAAATCATCATTGATTTCCTATTAATTACTTGTAGAGGATTTTGTCAAGTAATAATCTCCCCCTTTTCCATTGATGGAAAAACCTTTCTTCTTATTCTTCATCTCTCTTTCTTAGATATTTCTAATTGTACTTCTCTCAATCTCCCTTTTAGTACTTATCTCACTCATGCTAATCACTCCCCCTTAATACTTTTCCCACTCTGACAACAATGCCAAACAGGGATAACTATAAGAAACCCCCTCTTAGGAAAAAGTGTAAAATCCTGAATCATACATTATTCGTAGTTTGTATTGGCGATTTTTTCCCTGTCGAATGAAAATTCTATAAATTCCTAGCGAACTATATAGTCATGTAGGAGAAAATATATATTCTATGAGGAAATTTTTTTTCTTTTGAAGTAAAAAAATTATAATATATTAGGCGAATGATTTTCTTTTGAAGGGAAAAAAATAATTGTAATGACGAATTTTATGTATCATTTGAAAATGTATTTATGTTATTGGCTAATCGTTCATAATTATGGGAAAAAAATATTTTATTGGCGATTTTCAAAAGATGGGACACAATTTTATTGTAGATTAGGATTTTATTGCGGATGCGACTTTATAATGTTAAATGTATTATTTAAGACCATCTCCTGATCCAAGATCAATGGTTGAAGTTTAATTTTGGCCCCAATTTCTTGAAGGAAATAGAGTTCTCTAGGAAGCCACTGGAATGATGACACATATCAAATTAGGGTTGTCAACTTGTCTGCAAACTCAACATGTTGGTATCGATAAGCACGACATGTATCAAACCTTAACCTGCACCATAACCATGATCATTGATTACAACATCACATGTGGAGGGTGGATGATGTTACAACTTGCACGGTAACTCATAACTTGGTAAGAAATAAATGCAACTTGTTAGTGACAAGCAACATTCTTTAACTGCCATCCACTCAACACACACCTCTTCCAAATTTGTATACATGATATTACGAATTTCTGACATGTATGCATTTATAGGAAAGTTTTATAGGGAGATATGAAAGATTAAGGAAAATAGATTTAAATTTCTCACACGCATGCATTTATGGGAAAGATTTACATGAAATTTTTATAGGAAGATATGAAAGATTAAGGACAATGGATTTAATATGATTAAAGAAAGAATAATTAATTACTAAGTATTAATCAAGGGCTATTTACAGATGATTTTTAGGTTTCTAAAGAATCAAGATTTAGATGGACACTCTTATTAGGCTTAGATGCACAATTGAGGAGGCCCAAAACTCCTTTTTGGGCTCCTTCTTAGATGAAACCTTGGAATCAATTTGTAGGGAAGGTGGGCCTTTCATAAATGAGGCTGTTAAAATGGTGTTGGGAAGAGAGTTTCTACAAAATGGAGATAGGCACTGAGTGAACACAAACATTACATCCCATTTTTTGGCATCTCTTATCAACCTCAGAGGAGAAAAGGTGGACATGTTGATGTTATTGAGGAAGGTTTTCAAAGAAGAATACCTAGGGGCAACATTAATGTTTTGCTGTTTGCAAAAATAGGGGTGGGGATCTCTTAGGCAAGTGAAATACCCAAGCTTCTCCTCCTAGGCCATAATGTGGCAATGTAACCTCTTATGTTGCACCTGAATGTTGGGAAGTTGAAGTGCCATAAGAAATGGATGTTGATTGCTAGGGATTTTCTTCGTAAGTGGTTTTTCCTTGACAAAGTGGAGGCTCAAGTGGGGAAATACGACTGGCTCAATGAATTCACATTTAATCTTGTCTAGATAATTCTACTTAGATGGAGCCAGAGGGGAAAATCACTAGTGGTTTTTCTTTATACAAAAATACCACATTTTTTTGTTTTTTTATACAATCATAACATATTTTCAATTTTTTGTTTATACAATCATACCATTGGGCCACTAGAGTTGGTCCACTACTAGTGATCTAGTAGGTTTCTCTTTTTATTAGACAATGTAATTACTAATTTTATGAAAAAAAAACATTGAAAATTTTGCAAGTTCATTTCAATTTACATTTTATGGGTACAAAAAATGATTCTTAGACTTCAATGTGATTGCAATATTTTAATTAGTTTCATTATCTATGTATTAGACATGCAACTTGTAAGTATGTTTCAGTAGAAATAAGGAAGCGATGGTATTTCCATTTTTAAATCTGAATATTTAAAATGTCATTGACTTCTCAATTACCTATCAAAATACCTAATTTAAGATAACCATTAATCAAATTTGTATGAACTTTGATATAAAATTACACCATTTTAAATGTATTACATGTATCAAGTCTTACAACTGGTCAGTGGTTAGTACTAGTAGGTTATGTGGACATCATCCACTAGACGGTTGATAATGTATCATAGTTGTAGTTAATAAAAGAAATGTCTTATCAGTTATTACTGACATTAAATTTAGGTAATGTTACCTGTCATGAAATTTTTTTCCAATTTCACACACTTGTACATTTAATATGAAAGATTTATAGAATTTTGAAGGAAAAATGAATGAATGAGGTTAGCGAAAGAATTGAAGGCTATTTATAGATGATCTATGCTTTTTGGGGCTCAACTAACATTAGCCATGTTGCTCGCTATCTCAAACTCTCAATTCTAATTTACTCTATGACCTCAACTAAATTTAAGGGAATTCATAAATTATTTAAAAACTAAGTTTTTTATAGACTATTAAAAATCTTCTTATTTAATTATGTTATATTCCTATTTGTGAAACAATTTAAATTAATATATATATATGGTTTTCCAATTCTAAGGTATGAGAATTATATGTGATTATAATTATATTTATTCATCTTCTAAAAAAATACTTACACTATTCTTTTTTAAACGTAAAAGTTATAATCAATAAAAATTATCATTTTAAGTATACCACATACCTCTTCAACAATGTTACTATTCAATTAATTAACTTTAAATGTTATTATCCATTAATATCTAAAAAGGAAAAAATAACAATGGTTGTTGCAAATAACTATGGCGTACCCATTGCACACTAAGGTGTGATTGCTAGTATTTAAATTTCATGACAATGAATGCCAAGTTGCCAACTACCGTTGGATGAGCATAGATTGATGATGTACAATGGATTTTAGGATGAAAGGGAAAAGAAACCCCATTTTTGCAAACCCATTTCAGAATCATGACACGTGTCCAATTGTACAGCCAATCAATAATGTCATTCGATGATGACGTGTGACTCGTGAGGTGACTAGGTGACTACTAGTAGTAAGTACTAACAAGGAAAAATTTAATAGGACCCATGGGGCTATGACACTAGATAGTGACTAATAATGACCGTTGGATGATTATAGATCGACGATCGAAGCTATATTTCGGGCCGAAAGGGAAAAGAAAACCTATTTTTGCAAACCCATTCCAGAATCATGACATGTGTTCACTCACACGGTTAATGCATGTCATTCGATGATGACGTGTGACTCGTAAGGTGACTAGGTGAGTACTACTACTAATAAGGAAAAAATTAATGGGACCCACAACACCTGATAGTGACTAATAATGACCGTTGGATGAGCATAAATCAATGGCCAAAGGTGTATTTTGGGCTGATTTGGAGAACGATCACCTCTATTTGCAAATGTCTCACAAAAACAAGGCACGCATCATGAATTAACCCTCAACTAAGTATAATTAAAATCTAAATTAGACTAAACTGCAAAATGGATTATTTAATAAATATTGTAATTTCGAGTGTCTAACTAAAGTTGTAGTTTCAAATGATTAAGGGAAATGTGTCCTACTAACATCAGATATCTATCTTTATAAAGAAGCAATAAAAGTGACAAGAGTGACAACTGTAGACAACTGTAGATTGTACAATTTTTGCCCTTTAGGTTTTCAATCTAATTTTTTTAGTTCTAACTAGTATGGGAGATTTAGAAAGGGGTTACGACTTATAGGTTGAGGATTGAGGTCTAAGAAAAGAAATAGAGTCTCTCAACTCTCTTCCCACTCATAGTCTGCACAAATTGAAATTACGGGTAACTACTAAAATCTTGAACACCTACATCCAACATTTTAAATTTTTCAAATCTCTTGGTTTACAACTTTACTGTTTATATTATAGAAAAAGAATTAGCTTATTAGGGTTTATTTTTGAATCACCCCTATAAATTGTAGCTATGTATAAATATATAAATTTTCCTACAAGTAAATAGTGATACCAATTACCAACTTACCACAATGGACAAAACAAATACAAAGATTATGAGTAAAAGGCCAAGTCAGATAACAGAGTTCCACAATCTGGTTAAAACACTAGGTTTCATTAATGAATTCCATGATATTTATGATCTTGTGATCCAAGGAAATAAGGGAATAATGGAAATTATATTTTTAATTTAAAATAAGTGGAATGGTCCAAAGAAGAATTCAAAATTTTATCCATTTAACAACATGGTAAAGGCAACGACAAATAAAATTGCACTCTGGGTTGCTGGGTTGGCACGCATGGCATTACATCAAGTATTCTCTTTCCCAAAAATTGTCATGGTCTACACTAAAAATTATGATGAAAATAGAAAAGAAATTGTGAATAAAAATATCGAGGAGGAAATTTTATCTATAACTGAGAGTGAATTTGCTAGTCTATTGGACCTAGGGTTTGAACAACAAAACTCAAACATGCACATTGACCTGGGAAAGTTGGCAGAGGATAATGAAAAAATAGATGCACCACAGAAAGATTCGTATGTCAAAGGAATAACAAGTGGTTCTAGTCTGAATCCAGATCATAAGCCTCCTTATGATTATGATATTTTTGTGCAATGGGTTCAAGTTAGTATTTCCTTTCTAGCATTTTGTTTGGGATTAGACAATAAAAAATAATTGGGTGCCAGCATTCTTGAAATGCTTTTTCATATTCATTATGAAAATGAACCAGTAAAATATAGCTTTATTGAGCACATTGTTCATTGCATGCAAGAAAAATTAATAATGATTAAAAGAGGTTCATAGAAGACATTTAGATTCAGAACCTACTTGTGCTATCTTCTCTTAGCAAAGCATCATGTAATATTTCAGACAAACAAGCTTTGTAGTCAGGTCCAAAATCCAATATATGAATGGACACCTGAGATAAGGATGATTGATAACAAAAGGAAATACAAAAAATTTGTAAACTTCTTTTTGGCACCAATGTATCATAAAATTATAGGCACTCCAATGCCTAGATTGCATGTTTCTTGTAGATATTGCATTCAACTCAAAAGTTAAATACAATTGGCTAACTAGTACTTCATGGAAGAGTACATTGTGTTAAGGTTTTACAGTTCAGTGGTAGAACCCTACAAACTTCCAATACATGTGATAGAGAGGGTATTTCCATTCGAATATATACGGTAGATGGAGAGCACAAATATACTCTTTAATGGTTAGCAAAAGAAAATGATATTTCCTTCCTTTCCTTTCTCATTTGGAGGGTTCACATTTGAGAGGAGAGGATTCAAAGTGGCACAAGATTTTTTTTCAATTTTCCACTTTGATGTTGTTAGTCACTAGCAAAATGATCCACTCAACATAATTGGAACAAAGCTTAGAGAGAATGGGAACTCTGTAAGAAAATATCAACATGAGAGTATGCCATTGATAGAAAATTTTAAAAACATGGAGTCCTAGGACGAGGTCAAAAAAGAGATGGAGAAAAACATAGTTGAAAATAATATTTCAATACAATAATTGTCATCACAAATTATGGCATTGCACAAACAGAAAGGAAAATTGCAGCCCACGACATCGTATAATTTCTACCAGAACATTGCTCAACCATCTAGAAAATCTATTCCAAAAGACCTAGTGGATGAATGTATAGATAGTAATTGGAATCAAATGAAAATTTATAATTTTTGGGAAATGTGGAAGAATCTTGGCAAGCCAAAGACATCTGCAGATCTTTATGAAATGGAAGAGGATAAAATATTTAAAGAATTGTGGAATAAGGATCATCTAGCTGAATAATATAACAATGATGATGATGGTCTAGATAATGAGTATGACTAGGATTCTATGAATCCCACATCCACTAATGTATATTCAATTATTAGTGGAGTTGATGTGTCCACAAAAGAAACATATACCAAAGGGGTAGACATTATAGAAAAAATGGGCTTTCGAGGTTGCTGTGGTTTGCATCCCACAGGATAAGGGCCTTGGTATCCACATGTCCCACCAATTGCACCAAAATATGGTGAGAAACTAGGCCTTGGATTTTAATCATCATATTCATCAAAAAAAATACTACTCAATCTCGTACCATTGCACTTTCATTTATTCCAGCTTCAAATCTAGTTCCAACTATTCCAAGCACTTAGATTCAATCTAGATCAAGTGCCACTCCCAGTAGTGTGGATATCATGGGTAGTACTACTGGACTAAAAAGGACATTACAAGTGGACATGGGATCAGTGGATCCCAGAGATCAAGGCAGTGTAAAGAAGCAAAAGGTTATGACAAGTACAACAATGGAAATGGTGACTGTCAGTCCAACAATTGTCACACCTTATGGACAAAACCCTCAGAATAGTCCAAAAACTCCACTTATAATGGTTCAGGGTGTTGCTAATCCTCATGGTGGAATTAGGAGAACCATATGAAACATAGGTGGAAGCTCGTACATCACTACAAGTGATATTTCACCTTTCAAATATTCAATTGTGTCAGAAAACATTGATTTTTGTTATAACAATTTTGTAACTAACTTTGAACAATCAAAAAATAGAAATAGACAAAATACAAAGACATTGAAGAGGGATGTAGTTTCTACATCTTGTGATGTAGAACTTGTATCGAATAGGTTATTTCCCACATATGACCCAAAGAAATAAATGATGGATTTCATGGTTGTTATGCCCCCACCTAGAGATAACAATCCACTACAAAGTCTATTAGATCTATCTGAATTTCAAGTTAGCACCCTCCAAATGGATTTATCCAAAATTAAAAATGTGGACAAGATAAATGTGTCAAAAATGACCAACCAAGTGGTCTATAGTTCAGTTATGAAGTTGGAGAGAGAGAAAGGAAAGCTTTAGGGCACAATAGATAAGTTAAAGGAAGACCTGGCAAATGAAAAGGAAAATGAGAAAGAAACAGATAACAAGTACAAAGAATTAGAGAAAGGGATAAAAAATTCATCCTCCAAAGAAACAATTGAACAGCTAGAACATATGGATGCAAAGCTAAAAATTCTAAGGGAAAAATTGGAAGAGAGCAATAAAGAACTTGAGGATGAAAAAGTCACTTCATTAAGTTTATACAAATGCATGGAGACTGTGGCATAGGAAAACAATAAATTAAATAAAGAATTGGAGAATGAGAGGGTAAAAGAAAAAAATGGGAGGAGAAAGTAGAGAAAATAAAAAAAAATAGTGAACACAAGTTCTCAGAAATGAGAGAAGAACTAAAGAAGGTGAATAATACAACTAAAACTTACGAAAACAACTTGAATGACCAAGTAAAAAATGTAGTAAAGAAAATAAAAAAATACTTTTGGGGGAAAATAAAGGTGAATGATAATAGGTTGTGTGATAGATTTGAATTGAATGAAAGTCTTAGAGATGTTTTTGGGAAGCTCAAAGAGAACATTGAGAAGAACAAAAAAATTTATTAGAGATAGAATACTAAAAAACAAATTTTGCAACAAATCAACTCAACTAGTGGCAGGCATTTGACAAGCAATGGAATTAATGACCATGTTCATGCATCAATAAAGGTAAACTTTGTCTTTCAAAAATGTCAGAAACTAATGGAAGGAGAGGAAACTCTGGCCTTATTTGGAACAAATCTCGCCAAGATGAATCAAAAACAACCAAAATGATAGGCCTTGGTTTGTTGAGTCCTAGTCCTAATAAATCATCAACAAATTTCACTGGAAGAGAAGCTTACAAAAACAAGTTGGAGGACACAATGATGTCTGATTTAGGCAAGCTTCCTCAAGACACAACTCATGAAGGCATTGCAAAGTGCATCAAACCATTGACAAATTTGAATGTAGTATTGGAAGGATCATTTCTTTCAAGACACTCTTCCAAGTATGGATTGTTGATGAGGTTGCAGGTCATTTACTATAACTTGACAACTATTGAACTTCCAACCGACGCAGAATGGAGCATACTAAACAAACTGGTAGAATCATCTCATCAATTATAGTATGTGAAAGTACTTTTAATTTCAATCATCTCTATATTTTTTTCTAATTTCTTGAATTGACTTTAAAGTAACAAGTTTGAACTTTGTTTTTTGAGTAGGATCAATGTAGCAAATGCTATTTCTAATTTACTAAACTGACCTGTCAAATATAGAAATGTACAGTTGTAGAGATGTTGTAGTTGTCTTACTGATTTTGATTTTGAGACATCACATTAGGCAAATCAACCTAAAGTTGTTGTTTATCCCTTCTTTCTATAAAAGGGAGTTCATGGTCATTGGCTAAGTGTAATGAAATTGAAATTGGGTATTGATTCATTGACTTTTGTAAATAGAATCATAGATTTGTGTTCTTACTACTATTAATAAATGAATTGTTACATTGTATCATATTTTTAAATAAATTAATGGGAATCTCTATTTCTAAGAATTGTAACATATGAATTGCTATGTTGTCAAAAAAATAATGGTAATCTAGGAGAATTGTAGCATATGAGCTGAATACTACAAATGAAAACCATTATTAATTGTAGAATTGAATCTTGATGACATTATCAACCACATTCATGTTTTTGACATTGGAATATGCTATTATGCATGATTGATGACAAGATATAGAAATTGACATTAGACTATAGGAAAAAGTTTATTAAATACCTAGGACTATAGGATGCTACTTCTACAACGGTTCAAGTTGCCACATCATATCATTATTGGGATCCTTAGATTCATCAACTTCATGGCTTCCTTAGTTCTTTGATATGTTTTCTTCACTTTTTAATACCTCCTCTTAACTAATGTTCAACGCTAGGAGTACTAGTACTAGTACATGAGTCAATGGCATCATTGTCTATGGCATTCCCACTTTGGTTTGAAATTTTTCCGAACCCTCTTCTCTGGCATTTCTTCCTCCACAATTTTAGTGCTCTTTCATAAGGAAATGTATTAACTTCATACCTGGATGTATAGAGCCTCAAGTAATTTTCCAAATTCTTGTCCAGCTTATTTCTTAGCTTTGACTTTAGGAATCCCAAAGCACTAAAAACTCTCTCATCCTCCACCGACCTCAATATCATGGTCAAACATAAATCAGCAAGCTTGAAAATTTATGATATTGAATCAATCAACATTTCTCTCTCAACTAGATTTTTCCAAAGCCTTATTACCGATCCATCTTTGTGGGGGTTCCAGATAATATTATATTGATCCCTCATTGTCAATGAAAAATGACTTGATTTCTCTCTCAAATGAGATTCATCTAAAATTCCATTTAGAGTTACTCCATTTAACTCTTTGGTTTTGCAAAAATGATCTATCAAAGTTAGTAGCCCAATTCAAAAATCTTTTGAATTATTCATACTCTAATATCGAGGAAACATAATAGCCATGGATTCACGTAGTTTGACTAGAGGGAATCTTTCTCTAATTTGTGAGGAAAGATCATAGGCAATATGCTTCATAGAAGTAGCTACAGACTCAATGATCTTGGTAAAGTCTTCCATTTTAAAACTTGATTGTTGCTACCTAGGGTTCTTTCCTAGTTCCTCAGACTCAAACCTGGCAAAGTAGTGCATTGGTATCTCAACTCCATGAAGTTCTGCACATAACTCCCCGTTTGCACTAATCTTTAAAAAGTTATCAGGATTGTCCAAATCTATGATTTTCACCCAGTTGGAAAATTTTACATCATCACATAATCAATAGAGATTATCGAGCATCATGCATGTCAATTTACGTAGCATAGAATATTCTACAATATACATAGCTCTTTGTTGGGCCTTTTTCATTATATTTCTCATTTCCTCAAGCCTGGGGAGAAGAATTGCTAATGTTAAGAGTGTCTCTACATTACCTAACATTCATAGAAACATAGGAAATTTTGGTAGCCCTTCTTCGTCATGACTTGAGTTAATTAGAGGAAGCAATGATTGATATTCTTAAAAAACTCAATGTGCTAGTCCATCCAAAGAGATCCATCTGGTATCATTATCCTTAAGAAGCTTGTTCCCATTGGTTAGTCCTTCGAAAAAGTGTTGAAATTCCCTCAATCATTTTGAACTTTGACAGAAGTATTGGTGGAGATCTTTGATTAAAAGTTCAATTTTTTGTACTGGAGCATGCTTGCTGACAACTCCAAAAGCTAGATTCATTATGTGGGCCATGCAATGAATGGGAGTAATGTGTGGTGCACAAGAAGATTTTATCTTTGTGCAAAGATCACCCCTACGGCCTTTCTTTATTGAAGCTCCATCTGTTCTAACACACACCAACTTTTTGGCAATCGTCATGTCATTTATAAATCCATATTCAGTTAGAGAACTCTTTACTAGTTCAAATAAATTTTTCATTGTTGCATTATCTTTCATTTTAGAAACAACTAGTAGATGAGGTTGGCAGACAAAATTTTGTATAGTATAAACATGCATTCATACCGAGGAAGTATTATCTACTGTTGTAACCTCATCTAAAGACAATGCAATAAAATTTTACTCTTTAATTTTTTCCTTTAGATCCTCTTTTTCAACCTTGGCAAGACAACTTGCTCATTCCCATCCACTGTTTACTAACTAGTGACTGTTAGGATAGTTACGAACTTTCCAAAAGTGTAATAAAGCACTCAAAGATGGTTAATCTATCATAGGAACCCCTCAACTTAAAATACTAAAGACAACACTTAATTGAATACATTTTTCCATTATTTCTACTTCCAATGCTTTCCCAAAACAAGATTCAATAGAGCCTTTAACTTCACTAGGCTTCATCTTTATATTTTGCTAGAATTCAAATAATTTTGAATTCCTAACATGCTAAGATTCCTCCTTTATTTTCCATCTTATCACTAATTTTTGAACTTTGTTTATGGTTTTCTTTTCATAAACTTTACTCATATGCTTCTCTATGGTGTCAATTTTTAGCTGCAACCTCTTTTCCTTCCTAGTTATCTTGGTGCAAATCTTACATCTGCATTCTACCTGAGGCTCACCTTCAATTGTATTATCCACTTGTTTAATGAATGGATACTTTGACACCCTTTATACTTAAAAATTCCTTGACAAATCCCACATCCGATCTTTTTTTGATTCTCTGTCATTTTTCAAATTGTATTTTATTTTCTTCTTCCCTACACCATCATCATCTCTGACATTCTCAGTCTCATCCAAGTTGATTATATCATTATGGCTACTCTAGGTATTTAACTAAAACTCTTCTTCAAGTTCATCATGATCTGAGATATGAGGTTCGCTGACTTCTTCAATATGTCATGTAGGTCCAGGTTGTGAATCTTGAAAATCTTCTTGTGATAAAGTAGCTTCTCGATTTTGGCCAGAAATATCTCCACCACCATCACCAAAGTATGATGATAAGGTTCTACATTTTTATGGCCTCTCTTGGCCTTCCCCATATGTGGGAGCCTTACCCTTATTCTTGTTCTGCATATTGATTCTTCAATGAAATAAAGGCTACCAGTGCAAAAAAAAAATGTTTACTTGTTGAATAAGTGACAACAAAACTATAATATATATAAATATGATTCATTGGCCCTAAAATCATGTTTGAGGTCTCCTTGGTCACCACTATTCACTAACTGGTCTCCACTAAATAAGAATGAACTCAAAATTACATAGTCATAAAATAATAATCACTTACCTTTTCCTCAAATTTAATTGCAGTCATGACTCGCCAATGCACTCAACAGTCTGAAACTTCGCTATCAATCAAATTGTACCAAACCAAATTGTGTACAATAATACTGGTCTATGAATGTATTTATAATAATCATTTTTTTGTGAATTCAATGGGATTTATTAGGTATAAAAATATTTGGTGAAGCCCACGTAATTATAACACATCTTGTAATGTCCCCACCAGGGAACCCATAAGGAATCAGATCTTTTGACCAAAAATTACAACTAACAATTTTTTTTTTTAACATTATATCCTTTCATTGTTACATTTACAAGTTTATTCCTTAAGGTTCCCTATTTAAATTCATTTATCAACATTAAGCATTTCATTTCATTACTTAACCAAAATGAATTTCATTTCCTTTTCTTTTAATTTTGCATTTCAAAATAAGAGAGAGAGAGAGAGAGAGAGAGAGAGAGAGAGAGAGAGAGTAATATTTCATTCCTAACTATATATTTTACTTCCTAACTCATTTTCATTCCTTTTCCCTACACATGGAATAGTTTCCTTTATAATTCACATTTAAACCTTTACATAGGAAACATTTCTTTTCATTTTAACATAGGAGAGATAGAGGAGATAAATCAACATTACACCTTTCATTTCAACTTTGAACTTCCAAATAGCATCCCTTGAAAACCCCTAGAACTATCCCTCCCTGATTACATTTCCTTGTTCTTTTCAAATAAAATTTTTGATAATAAATTTAATTACAATAATAAGTACATGAATGGCCCGAACGCTTTACATCAATATCTTTACATCTTTTATATTAATAATACATGATACAAAATAGAAAGATCTTTATCATTGCATGAAAATTTAACACATCCAAGCCACGAACCATGATTAGTACCTCAAAAGATATTTTCCATGCAACCATATAAAACTAATGAAGTTCCACCCCTCATGCTAGGAGATGGAACCGAGATACACACAAGGCCCTAAGAAATCTAAGGTTTTACAAAACATAAATTGAAAAAAATACAAGACATAACAAGATAGCACTTTACTATACACATAGGTTAGGTTTCCAGAATATCTTATAGGTGAGTGTCATCACATATCCTATATATTGGGATCCACCCTAGAAACCATGTAACCCCGATCCCCCATTTCTGAATAGGGATCCACCCTGGCAATTACCTATGGTCTTCGTACTCCAATAGGACTATTGGACATTATTATGTGTTTTTCATTATCTTTTGAATCCCCCCTTTACCAAATTCATTATTAGGTTATCACTTTTTACTAACCCACCTATAGGATCCTATGGCAACCACTTTAGGGTTCGAACACCTATGGTGAGCCACTCACCTAGGGTACCTAGTCCCCTACTGATGTAGGAGCACCTACGCTAGCCTCTATTGTTTATAAGTTTTTGGCTTGTACTTGACTCTAGCCAAGTCAAGAGGTTAGATTTGTTTGTTTGAAGACCTTATAAGGTCATTTTCAATGTTGGTTAGGTGAATTAGTGACTAGGACTAAGGTCACTAATTAACCTTTATTTGTTCTTATTTCAATTTTCTAGTGTTAGGAGCTTAGCTTAAGTTGGAGTCTTAAATGTGTTCTAAACACATAATGGTTGTTGTAAAGATTCCATAAGGTCATAAATGGCCTTAGATACATGAAACATAGGTGGTTATGAGTCCTAGAATATAGGATTTAGGCACATGACAAAGTTTCCAAGTGTTGAGAAGAAGTTGTCTTCATTTTTGCAATTATTGCAAAAGAGTGCATGTCATTCGGGTATCTTTGGATTCCCTAAGTTATAGGATGATTATGCTGTGTAAAATAGGCCCTAAAATTAAGTAAATGGCATCTAATGAGACCCAAGACTTGAACACAAATTATTATGGAAGCATTGTAATAGTTTAGAGAAAGTTAAGAGAGCTCTGCAAGCATTTTTAGCAGATTTTTACTGGTGTTTGTGTTGACAATCATACTTAATGGACTTAAAGACTAAATATAATGATTTATTAGTGTTTTATAGGTTTTATATGAACTTTTTCATTTGAATATCAGGTCATTTTGAGTTCATCTAAGTACTGGTTTTGGGTGTTTTAGTTCAGGCAGTCTATTTTCAGCTTATTTTGAGTAGTTTAAAGAGCCATGGCTCCTCCATAAAATCTAACCTTGGATAATCATTCATGATAGATGGAAATTTAAGAGGAGTCATTTTTTACATATTTTTAGGATTAAAGAGTCGTGAAAGCATTAATAACTATATATTATGTTAGGCCCTAGGTGAGTTTGTGCAGCCCGGTTAGAGGTCTAGAGGTGAAAAGAGTGAAGAAACATTGCATGGCTGTATGTATCCGTACTGCTCAAGGAATTTTTTATGAAGGTAAACATCATATCTATCCATTCTATGCATATAGGAGTCATACCAGTCATTTAGGATTTTTTTTGAGCAAGTTTGCTATCAAAACCACAGTTGAGTCCTAGAAATTAGGCCTATTAGGCCTCTTGTCCTTGTTTATAGGAACCCACTATACGATCACTTTCAAACCCAGAACCCTTAATGAAGGTTTTAAAACTTAAAAAAGGGTATCCAAATCAAATTTATTTTTTTTTGAGATGTTTGGGATAATTTTACTAAAAAGGGGAAAAACGGACTGGTGAAGGCTATAAGGGAATAGGACTATTTTAAGGTCTCTACATGATGAATTGATAAAGCTGATTGGAAGATGACTCAAGATCATTCCAAAATGGTTAAAATTGGAAATATTATGATTTTTTACATTATGGAGAACATCCCTACAATGTTGGAGCATGTTTATGGAGGTTTGGCACTTAGAGCCTTCTAAGTGAGTGTGGAGAAGTGAATCAAAACTAGGGTGTTGATCATTCAAGGTAAAGTTTTCAGAGATTGACTCTTATAGAAGATTTTGAATGGTCTTAGTTAATGATCTAAGCCTATTGGAAGATCCTATAGAGGAATAGGATACTAGGAGGCAAGTGAAGTCTCTTGGAGGGTGTGAAAACAAGCCTTGGAGTTTATCATACACCATATTGGTATCAAAGCTTGGTTGATCAAGCTTGTGGTTAATGTTGCAATCTTCTAAATCAGCAGGAGAGAATAAACTAGTTAGAGCCATGCTGACTAATGCTAAACTAGCAAAGAAGGTTGAGGAACAAGAAGAGGATAACAAATTGTTAAGGCAAAGACTAGCTCAAATGGAGCAGCTCTTGGAGTTGGGTGAAGTCCAAGACAAAGCTAATAGGCTCAAAGAGAAGATTGACCTTAAAGAAGAAGCTAAAGAAAAGGAGAAAGAATTGGATTTGGAGGAAGAAGCACCAGCTCCTAACCCTGTTCTTCCTAAAGAACCATTCTTAAAAGCATTGAAGGCATTGAGTGGCAAGGCTTTGGAAGGTGTTCCACTCTTTAGTGGAAAAATGGATCCAGATTCAGTTGTGGATTGGATAGATAGAATTGAGAACCATTTTGAATGTGATGGTATCTATGAAGCACAAAAGGTAATGGTGGCCAAGTCTAGACTAAGAGGTTCAGCTCTTACTTGGTGGAAGTTTGTGCAAACTGAGAGGGAAAAGGATGGTAAAGGTCCTATTGTGAGATGGAAGGGTATTGTATCCAAAGTGAAGAAAACCTACCTTCTTGATGATTATGAATTTCAACTTCATAGAAGGAGACACAATCTGAGGCAAAAGGAACTAGATGTCCAAGCCTACACCGAGGAATTTCAAAAACTATGTTTGAGATCCAAGGTAGTTGAAGATGAGAGTATCAAGCTTGCAAGATACTTGAATGGCCTTAAATGGTTAATTCAAGAAGAGATGAGCCTAGTGAACTTCAAATCCATCAAGCAATGCTATCAAATGGCCTTGAAGATAGAGGAGAAGAGCAAGAGAAAGCAAGAAAACTCCAAAGGTAAAGGTAAAGGAAAAGATACCAAAGGTCAAAGAGGTGGCTATGGTGGAAGAAGTTATGATTCAAGAGCTCAAGGTGAGCTAAAATTCAATGAGCAACAAGAAAGAAGCTCAAGTAGAGGTGGTAGAGGAAGAAATTCTAACTATAGCTTTAGAGGAAGAAGTGGTGGTTCATCACAAGGAGGAAGAGGCAATTATTTTGCCAATATGAAGTGCTACCATTGCAATCAAATGGGGCACCCTACCTATAGATGCCCTGAGAAAGGTGGTTCATCACAAGGAGGTGATAAAAGAGCTAACCTTGTTCATGAAGACACAAATGTAGCAGACAAGCATTTTGAGATTCCATTAAGTTGAGAGGAAGGAGAGAACCTCATGATGAGGAGGACTCTAATCAAGGAACCGATGAAGGAGGAGCCAAGCCAAAGGAAATATTTGTTTAGAATCAAATGCAAGATAATGGGAAAATTATGTAGGGTCATCATTAATTCAAGCTCTACTAATAACATAGTGTGAGAGGAAGTAGTCAGCAAGCTCAAATTGAAAAGGATATCCCATGCCAATCCTTACAAGGTCACTTGGCTTAATAAAGGTCAACATGTGTTAGTGAATGAGCAATCATGGGTGGAGTTCTCCATTGGAAGGTACAAAGACAAAGTTTTATGTGATGTGTTTCCTATGGATGCATGTCATTTTCTCCTAGGTAGACCTTGGCATTTTGACCGCCAATCCATGCATGATGGAGGAAAGAATTCTTATTCTTTCAAGAAGGATAATACAACCTTCAAAATTTAGTCATTGTTGGAGGATGCAGAAGTGAAGACAGTAGGTCCAAATGTTCTTACGGTAAGTGAAAAAGAGTTCCTACAAACCATGTAAGAGAGTGAAGGCATAGGGTATGCATTGGTGTTGAAACCAAGAGAAGGAGGTGAAGACAAGGTGACTAAGAAGACAAAATTACCAAAGGAGATTCAAGGTATGTTGCAGACTTACCAAGGCATTGTAAGTGATGGTCAACCTTTAGCCTTACCCCCTCAAAGAGCCATAAGTCATAGGATAGACCTTATCCTAGGAGCTACCCTACCCAACAAAGCAGCCTATAAGATGACCCCTCAACAAAATGAGGAAATAGCAAGGCAAATACAAGAGCTCTTAGACCAAGGCCTAATTAGGAAGAGTATTATTCCATGTGTTGTACCCACCATACTTGCACCTAAGAAGGGAGGAACTTGGAGGCTATGTACTGACTCAAGGGTCATTAATAGGATAACCATAAGGTATAGGTTCCCTATCCCTAGGATTGAAGATTTTTAGGCGAAGCAAAGTACTGTAGCAAGATAGACTTGAATAGTGGCTATCACCAAATAAGAATCCATGAAAGTGATGAATGGAAGACAGCCTTCAAGACCAATGAAGGGTTGTATGAATGGCTTTTCATGCCATTTGGATTGTCAAATGCCCCCTCTACATTCATGAGGCTCATGAATAAAGTACTCAAGGACTACATAGGCAAGTTTGTAGTTGTATATCTAGATGATATACTGATTTTTAGCAAGACAAAGAGTGAGCATTTGGAACATCTTGATATTGTCTTCAAGAAGCTACATGAGGAGAAGTTGATGATCAACTTGGAGAAGTGTGAGTTCATCAAATTAGAATTAGTGTACCTTGGGTTTGTCTTATCACATGGCAATCTGAAAATGGATAAGATCAAGGTGGAGGCTATCATGAATTGACCTACTCCAAGGTTAGAAACTGAGGTAAGGATTTTTCATGGTCTTGCACAATACTATAGAAAGTTCATTAGACAATTTAGTACAATTTGTGCCCCTATGTTAGATACTATCAAAGGAGGAATGAAAACCAAGTTTGTGTGGAATGAAGATGCTAACAAGATCTTTGAGTTTTTGAAGGAAAGGATAGCTACCCAACCTATTTTGGTGCTGCCAAGCTTTGAGAAGTTATTCACCATTGAATGTGATGCTAGCAATGTAGAAATTGGGGCTATTCTAAGCTAAGAGGGCAAACCGGTGGCTTTCCATTTTGAAAAGTTAAGTGAGGCTAAGAGGAAGTACTCCTCATATGACTTAGAGATGTATGCATTGGTCCATGCTCTAAGAAAGTGGAGGCATTACTTGCTTCCAAAGGAATTCATTGTGTATTCAGACAATCAAGCACTTAGTTTTCTGAATTCACAAAAGAAGTTGAGTCACAAGCACATGAAGTGGGTTGAGTACCTACAAGCTTACACCTTCAATATCAAGCACAAGAAGGGTGTACTAAACAAGGTTGTTGATGCATTGTCAAGAAGAGCCCTCACACTCCAAGAAATTCAGTTGAAAAGCATGGGAATAGATCATTTCAAGGATCTATATGCAGATGATGAAGATTTTGCTGACATCTACAAGGTATGTGCTGAATACAAGAATCATTTTCATAGTAAATATATTGATTATACTTTACAAAGTGATCTCTTGTTCAAAGGGAATCAATTGTGTGTTCTTAGAGGCTCCATTAGAGAGAATTTGATTCAAGAAAAGCATAATGGTGCTTTGAGTGGTCACTTTGGGATCACTAAGACTCAAGACCTTGTTTCAAGGTTTTACTTTTGGCCTAGAATGAATCTTGATGTTAGGAGGTATGTGAGAGTTGTGTAGTATGTCAAAAGGCCAAGGGTACTTCTACAAATGCTGGTCTTTATCAGCCACTACCTATTCCTACTAGGCCATGGGAATACTTAAGCAAGGATTTTGTAGTTGGGCTACCCAAGAAAAGACAAGGAATGGAAAGTGTTTATGTTGTTGTTGATAGGTTTAGTAAGATGGCTCACTTTGTGCCATGAAAGACTACAAATGATGCAAGTCAAATAGCATCTCTTTTCTTCAAAGAGATAGTAAGAATACATGGACTACCTATCAGCATTGTATCAGAAAGAGACACAAAATTTATGAGTCATTTTTGGAAGACTCTTTGGCAAAGATTGGGCACTAACTTATCTTTTGGGTCACCCTACCATCCCCAAACCAATGGTCAAACTAAGGTTGTTAATAGGAGCCTTGGAAATCTTCTAAGATGCCTAACTAAGGAGTATGGTCAGCAATGGGATCAGTTGATTGGGCAAGCTGAATATGCCTACAATGACACCATAAATCAATCCATAGGGAAGAGTCCATTTGAAATAGTATATGGCCTACATCCTAGAGGTGTCTATGAATTGAGATATTTGAAGGATGGAGTGAAAGGAAGTGGATATGATGATGACTTTGCATATGCTATGCAAGAGATTCATGAAACAATGAGGAAGACATTGACATAGAACACCATAAAACATAAAGCCAAAGTGGATGAAAGTAGGACAGTTGAGTTTAATGTTGGTGACTTGGTTATGGTGCATATCTACAAGTCAAGACTACAAAAATGAGTCCCCCACAAGCTTCAAATGAGAAGGATAGGACCCTATCATATATTGGCTAAGTATAGTGACAATGCATTCAAGGTTGAACTGCTAGAAAATAGTGGACTGTCACCCATTTTTAATATTGCTGACTTAGTCCATTATAGAGGACCATATAAATACATGGATTATACTCTTCATGAAGTGATTAGGAGATGTGGAGGATCTCCAATTACCTACTACTACAGTCACAGGCCCAGACAGCATATTAGATACAAGAGTCTATAAAAAGACAAGGACTAAAGAGTACAAGGAGCATCTCATTAAAAGGAAAGGATAGAATGATGCTGATACTATTTGGATAAAAGAATCAAAGTTAAAAAATATGGGAGTTGATCCTACCATCATCAATCCAAGGGTGGATTGATCTTCTTATTTTGGGGAGGATGGTACAAGAGCACCTAGGCTAGCCTCTATTGTTTATAAGTTTTTGGCTTGTACTTGACTCTAGCCAAGTCAAGAGGTTAGATTTATTTGTTTGAAGACCTTAGAAGGTCATTTTCAATGTTGGTTAGGTGAATTAGTCACTAGGAATAAGGTCACTAATTAACCTTTGTTTGTTGTTATTTCAATTTCCTAGTGTTAGGAGCTTAGCTTAAGTTGGAGTCTTAAATATGTTCTAAACACATAATGGTTGTTGTAAAGATTCCATAAGGTCATAAATTTCCTTTTATCCATGAAACATAGGTGGTTATGAGTCCTATAATATAGGATTGAGGCACATGCCAAAGTTGCCTAGTGTTGAGAAGAAGTCTTCAATTTTGCAATTATTACAAAAGAGTGCATGTCATTCAGGTATCTTTGGATTCCCTAAGTTATAGGATGGTTATGCTGCAGGAAAAAAATCCCTAAAAGGAAGTAAATTTCATCTAATGAGACCCAAGACTTGAACACAAATTATTATGGAAGCATTGTAATAGTTTAGAGAAAGTTAAGAGAGCCCTGCAAGCATTTTTAGCAGATTTTTACTGGTGTTTGTGTTGACAGTCATACTTAATGGAATGAACAACTAAATATAATTCTATATTAGTTCTCTATAGGTTGTATATGAACTTTTTAATTTAAATATCAAGTCATTTTGAGTTCATCTAAGTACTAGTTTTGGGCGTTTTAGTTCAGGTAGTCTATTTTCAGCTTGTTTTGAGTAGTTTAAAGAGTCATGGCTCTTCCATGAAATCTAACCATGGATAATCATTGATGATAGATGGAAATGGTAGAGGAGTCATTTTTTTACATATTTTTATGAGTTATGAGTCATTAAATCATGAAGAACTATATATTATGCTAGGCCCTAGGTGAGTTTGTGCAGCCCGGTTAGAGGTCTAGAGGTGAAAAGAGTGAAGAAACATTGCATGGCTGTATGTATCTGTACTGCTCTAGGAATTTTTCATGAAGGTAAAAATCATATCTATCCATTATATGCATATAGGAGTCATACTAGTTGTTTAGGATTTGGTTTGAGCAAGTTTGCTATCAAAACCACAGTTGAGTCCTAGAAATTAGGCCTATTAGGCCTCTTGTCCTTGTTTATAGGAACCCACTGTATGGTCACTTTCAGACCCAGAACCCTTAATGAAAGTTTTAAAAATTCTAAAAGGGTATCCAAATCAAGTTTTATTTTTCTAATTTTTTGGGGAAAATTTTACTAAAAAGGGGGAAAACGGACTGGTGAAGGCTATAAGGGAATAGGCCTATTTTAAGGTCTCTACATGATGAATTGATAAAGCTGATTGGAAGATGACTCAAGATCATTCCAAAATGGTTAAAATTGGAAATATTATGATTTTTTACATGATGGAGAACATCCCTACAATATTGGAGCATGTTTATGGAGGTTTGGCACTTAGAGCCTTCTAAGTGAGTGTGGAGAAGTGAATCAAAACTAGGGTGTTGATCATTCAAGGTGAAGTTTTCAAAGATTGACTCTTATAGCAGAGTTTGAATGGGTCTTAGTTAATGATCTAAGCCTATTGGAAGATCCTATAGAGGAATAGGATACTAGGAGGCAAGTGAAGTCTCTTGGAGGGTGTGAAAACAAGCCTTGGAGTTTATCATACAGCACCTACCCACACACACAAGCCATGAAACAATCTAGTACTTCAAGAAGATTCATCTTGCACGTCTAGGGAACCCTCATGTGTACATAGGCCACCAGAATGAGTCCTAGCCTCATATTATGAATACAAGCATAAGCCAAGTACTAAAATAACATAAGTAACACCTTATAATGCCAAAAAAATTATATATAGACATTCATAAGTGATACTAAATGTAGCCCAATCACAGGGAACAAGTTATAGAGGTTATAAGCCCAAAACTACCAATTTTGAGCCCCTAAAACCCACTAAAACCCCAAATGACATTGTATGAATACCCATTCAAAAATCTAGTGATGCTCATAAAAAATTTAACCAAGTGTCATATGGGTATGAGTACAAATTCATATGACACTCCAGGAAGCTCTTACGACATTGTACTCAAAACTTCCTGGAATTGCCCAAAATTGACATTTTTAGGTGTGGAGAGTGCCTCGGAAAGGTTTCCTAAGGTCTACCTAATGAAGGGACCTTAGTACCACTTCCATAACACATCCTCAACACAACCTAAGTCCTAGACAAGTTTAATCAAATAAAAACAACAAATCATAGTGAAAGCCTACAAAAGCAAAAAATGGGGAAAATTGATTGCAACCCTTCCCTAAACCTTCCTAACCCTTCCTAAATCTTCCTAACTTTCCTATCAATAACAATAAAATAAACCATCATACACAATCAAAATCATTCCTAAACTTTTAGGAAAGATTTTAGAATACAAAAACCATACAAGCATACATAATTACATCTCGGATGCATAAATTTAAACACATGGAAAACATAACATATAATTTCATTTTTCAATTCATAGTTGTATCTACCATAAAAAAATCCTCATACATAACATACACATTCATAAACACACACATAGGGAAGAATATAGATTCATCCCGGTTCAGACCCTAAGTGGGGTCCTGCGGAGAATCCTTTTCCAATGGCTGGAGCACACTCTAAAAAATCTCCAAGCTCTAAGTTGGTAGCCCCCTGGATGGATGTCCTCTAGCAAAAAATATTCCTAAAACAAACCAGACACACACTTGCCCCCACAAAAACCAAAGAACACTCAACCTCACAGAAGACCTCAAAATGAACTTTCTGCAATAATTATTGCAGAAACTTTCAAAATATCACCCCAAACTTCTAATCCCCCAGACTCCCAAAACATAATAATTTATCCTCCAACTATATGGTTGGAGGAGTTTCTTTATGGGAAGAAACTTCTCCAACTTCCATAGCTGGCTAGAAAAATCAAATCAACATTAACGTAATCTCAAAATAAAGTTTCTTAATAAATTTAATTAAAATATCCTCCAAAGAAACCTATAACAAGAAGAATAAACATAAATCTTTCAAGTAACATACATAGCCCACTTGGAATCAAACTAGCCTAAATTCTAGGAGATCTCTAGTTCAACTCCCCCTAAATAGCTAGTTTTACCAAAAAAAGCTTCCTTTTACTATCTCTAATTATCATTATTTTTACTTTTTATTTAATACATTTTGATTAAACATTTAAGAATCCATTTACACAAGCAATTAAAAATACATAAATAATATCATTTATATATGCATAGGTCTTTGCGTGTGGACCCACATATACACATACCTATATAACATACATTCATTTAAATATATATATATATATATATATATATATATATATATATATATATATATATATATATATATATATATATATATATATATATATATATATATATATATATATATATATATATATATATATATATATATATATATATACTTACAAGGATAAATATAACCCTCAACATAAATCTTAGAACAACATCAAATCATAAATCACAAGACAACATCACAAAATTGAATTTAAATCCCCCAACTAGGGTAACCTCCTAAATAGAAATCTAAGTCCATGGGAACCTTGAGAGTAGCTTGGTAAAATCTCCACACAACAACAGTTCAAAGATTTTGAAGGCACACTCAAACCTCTGTAGCTAGGTGGAGTCAATACCTGGTAACTACATCCTACATCACTAATCGACATGTATATACACATATATATAAATAGAAAATGGCAAATAAGGAGGGAGAGTGCAACATCATGTGGACTTCTCATAGGAGTAACTACAAATGTCTCTCCTCATCCTTCACTCACATCCCAGTGTAAACATCAAAACATAATGAGGTTAGTAGGGTTAGATCCATTAAATAAATAAATCAAGTATGAAACATTTCACAATTAGTACATCTCTAATCATTCATCATTTTATTTCAAATCATTTAATATCTCCACAATAAACTCTATTAATCAGTAAATATGAAATCAAATGTCCCATCATGAAATAAAATAGTCCAAACATCCAATCCAAAGTATCAAAGTAATGATGTTGTTAGTCTAACATGTGAAGATGCTAGGGTTGGCATTACACTTCTTGTGTTATTTCCCAGCTGATTATGGGTCATCCAATACCTTGGTATGATTAACAAAGTTGGTGAAAATGTGTCAATTTGAGACACGTATCACAAAATGCCAGGCAAATTTGGGACCGCCTATAATATATATGTATAAAACTATTGGTGAATATAGGCCCTCCATTTGGGGCCACTTGAAAATTATAGGTGAATGTTTAAAATTTGATGTGTCCAAAAATTATATTCCATTGGTGATAATGTGAAAGAAATGGAGGGAATTAAATAAACCGTTGGGCGATGGGCCTGGGCATTGGACCCAATATTAATAAATTTTGGGTGACAGGGTCAGTCCAATTTATGCATTATATTCACCAACTCCCAAGTTTCCAACATGCGACATTCACCAAATGGCAAATAATCATCACTAAATTTTTTGTTGATGCCAAAGGCAAAGACAAAATTGTGTCCTTTGGGTGTCAACTATTTTTTGTCACTGCTTGAATAGTTCTTTTCTTGTTCTTGATATCCATCAACGTTGTGTTCCATTGTTTCTTTAGATGATCTATAGCACTAATATGTCCTTTGAATCTTATTACTTTTTCAATAATATCTTCATCATAATGCATTTCTGATGTACCTAGTAGATCAATTGTAGCTTGCATGTGTTTCTGCATTAAGTCCATATGTATAGCTAGTAAGAATGACTCATCAATTATTGTATTTCCTTTCTCAAATAGTTTCTGTGAAATTTATATTTCTTCAATCAACAACTCCTTCATATTTTAAAGTTTCTCTGATAGTATCCCTATTTCTACTAGCTTATCTTATCTTCGATTAGTCTGTGAATATGTTGTGTCTTTTCATTTAGTTATACTTTCACTTCTTGATCAGTTTCTATTATATCTATTAGATAACTGAGAAGGGGGTGAATTAGTTAAGTCTAGTTATCTAGGACAGTCACAAACACTCATTGATGTATAAAACAAATCTTTCAAATAATTTAAACAACTCGGTAAAACTTTATCTGTGCCTTTTTGATCATTAACCAAATACTAGTAAATTAACTAGTGTATATACTGATCAAACCAGTAATTGTAATTTGTAAAGAAAAATAACAAATCATCACATTCATACACATATAACACTTGATTTTTAACATGCAAGCCTTGTTAGGGGAAAAACCACTTGGGACCGGTACCCGAAATAATTTTACTCTTCTGAAGTGAGCTCGATAAAGAGCCAACCCTATTAAAGGTTACAAAACACACTATAAGGTGTGACCTTGTTAGAGGATTTATCACTAATAGTTCTACGTGACCAAACATTCACTATGGGGTCAACATGAAAATAATCAACATTCATTGAATATCATAATGAAATATAAAGACTATTAAGTCCCACTTGGTTAAGAGATTTATCTGTAGAAATGGTTAGAATGCAACATTAAATGATATGGTTCAAATACAAATTTATTTTGAATATTTTCATATCTATGCTAAGCTCAAAATACCTATATTCATCATAATCACTTCAATTTCCTTGTATCCTCCAACTTTGTTCTGCTCGGTTAATTCTTTTCTCTGACTCTTGGTGTTGTCTGCAAATTTTCTCGATTATATCTTCAACTTGTCTGACCAACTTTGCATGAATTCAATCTTCTCACATGCATCATCCTATAATGAATCTCTTGTCTCCTTTTATAGACATGATAAACTATTTTCTTATCATCCATAGATTTTTCCTCTTAATCTTCACCATTGATTTTTTCGCTTCAACCTTCCTCAGAACTTGTGTTTTTAACACATTTTATTCTAGATCATTTGATCATCCTTGAATGTTGTTAGTCATTTGATCTCATAACAAACTGTATTTTTAACCTCTAAATCATCCATATTTGTCCAACTCATCATTCTTAGTTGGAAATCACTTGTTCCATTTATTTATTTCACTCAGTCAATACCATGATGTGTCAGTGACTTCTAACTTGGTTAACATTGTACTCGATATACACTACACTTGCTTAGTGTACACTGTTTCAACTTGGTGTATATTGAATTCTTGATTTACCAACTACATAAACTTATACATTCTTGATCTTCAATTCATAACAGAATTATGTAATACAATCAAATCACTAACATAATGTCATAGACTCATCAATAAATTACCCAATGAATACCATATCCATATATTTCTTGTACATCTCATCTTCATGTTAATATCTCATTCCTTCACCATTATACCTTCTTCAAATGTTTGTAACTATCATGATAAGTATAGTCAAAACTAGTTGACATCATTGAAAATATAATAACTTATTTAATGTGTCACATATACCTTTTTAACTTGGTGATCATTAATCTCTCCCTTTGAAGTATCCAATCATTTATCAATCTCTCCCTTAAGATATTCAATCAATTGTAGTATAACAATATCTCCCTTTGGAATTGATGGGAACACAAAATGAAATATGTCATAGAATACAAAACTTATGTATACAAATTTGTATGTGTATGATTTGACTCAGTAAGATCTCAGTAGCTTATGTATTTAATATGTTTGATCACTAAACAACTTCAATGTCTCTCACTTCATGTAATCTCTCTATCACTCTCTCTTCCTTACTTCATATAATCATCTCTCCCTATAAATATATATTTTTTGTATAGTTCATGCAATCTCTCTCCCTTTGATAGCAATTCCAAAAAGAAAATAATCAGCTCTTTAGAACCCAAATCAATATCTTTGTTGTTTGATTCAGATTCAAGTACCTTGCATGTACTGATATATAGTTTTAGCTTGTGTTTCATCTTTCACAACCTTAGGAAACCCAAAGTGTGAACATCATTCATCAACATCATTATATATTCTGATAAAGTACAAGTTGATGCAACCTCATATCACCTTAGTGACTATTAGACAAGGGATGGACCCCTAGTCTACTTCTCAAGTATTCAAATGTTTCCTTCGGTAAAGGTTTAGTAAATATATCAGAAAGTTTCTCTTGTGACTTCATATATTCCAATCTGACTTGCTTTCTTGAACTTGTCCCCTCAAGTAGTAATACTTAATAGATATGTGATGAACTACAATTGATTTAGAACCTGATTGAAGGAACTATGATTTAAGATCACCGAGAAAATTGATTAGATATGTAATATGATTAAATCATTATTATGTTGTCATTAATGTCAACTAGTTTGACAGTACTTATCTTGTAAGTTAATATATCGATACATCTGTAGTAAAGTAGTGAAACAGATGAAGAACAAAAATATCTACATGAGGAAGATGGTTATGATAGATGTGGATAAGGAATGCATTGAGTAACTTGTTGATGAGTCTATGACTTCATGTTATTGACTTGATTATGTTTCATTCAGCTATGATGAGGAAAAGAGCTAAAAGACACAAAGCAATGTTGTCGGTTGATGAAGCAATTTAAGTATACACTGACGGAGTGTAGTGTATACCAAGTGCAGTGTTAACCAAGCTTGTGTTCATCGATGCATTTCGTTGTTAACCGAGAAGTATAGAATGAGCTAAATGACTAGTTTAGCTGATAATATTGATGAGCTGGCAAGTGTATGAATTCGAGGTAACAGATAAAGTTTTTTACACAAATCAACGGCTAACAAAATTCAGGAAGGATCTAAAGGATGAGAATCAAATGTGTTATTGACAAAAGTGTTGAGGTATGTTTAAGAGGCAAAATCAATGAATATAATTAAGAGGAAAAATTTGATGGAGTAGAAGAAAATGGTTTACATGTCTATATAAGAGACTAGAGATTTCACTACAAAGTGGTGAAGCTGAAAGAGAAGAAAACTGCAGAATCATCACGTGAACAAGCTTTCATGCATTCTGATCATACTAGTTAAGAAGAACCCTACTACAGAACATTACCAAGCAACAGAGAGTGATTATCGACAGACAATAAGTTGATATATTGATTGAGACAGAATTGACTTATTGATCAGAAAGATTTGTACAAGCTGAACATTGATCTGTAATTTTCAAGTGAATTTTTATTAAGTCAGATCACCTACTATTACATATTTAACCATTATACATAGTCAAATCTCTTAACCAAGTGGACTAAGAAAGTCTTATTATGCATCATTTATAGAATGAGCATTATTATCCTGTCAACCCCAGAGTGACTGTTGGTTGGACGATAATGGTTGGTCTAAAATCCCCTAACAAGGTCACACCTAATAGTGTGTTTGTAACCTTTAACAAGGTTGGGTCTTCACTGACTTCACTTTAGAAGAGTGAATATTTTGGGTTGTCGGTCCCAGGTGATTTTTCCCTTCACAGGGTTTCCACATTAAATCTCTTGTGTTATGCGTTGATTATGATGTTTTTTTTTATGTCATATTTACATGTTTCATATTTGATTTGATCGGTAACTGTTATAAGTTTTAGACTGATAATCGGTAAATACACAAATAGTGAAAGTATTTTAAGTTACCGAGTAGCAGTAATTGAAGTATTTGTTTTTGGATTATACATTTAGAATTGGCACAGTGAGTAACTGATTCACCCCCCTCTCATTTATTCTAACAATATGTGCTTTGTCTTTACATGCATCACTAGATTATTAGAAATATTAATAGCACTTGTGTTATCACAATAAATTATTACTAGATCAGTGATCTCCTCATTCATACCTTCCAATAGTTTCTTTATCCATGCAATATTTGAACAATTAGTAGCAGCAACATATTCTACTTCTACAATGGACTGAGAAATGCCTCCTTTTTTCTTACGTATCCAAGTTACCAATCTTTCTCAGAAAAAGAATGCTCCACCAATAGTTCTTTTTCTATCATTAATGTTTCTAGCCTAATCAGTATCATTGTAAACTTTCAGTTCAAAATTGCCTTCTTTCTTATACCATAATCCATAATTTTTAGTGTTCTTCAAGTATCTCAAAATTCTTTTCGCAAAAGTCATGTGTGATTCTTTAGGATTAGCAGAGAATCTAGCTACAATTCCAACCACATGTACAATATCTAGTCTACTATGCACAACATGCATCAACTTGCCAATTTTATCTCTACAAGGTTTGATTTACCTTGGTTGACTTGTCATCCTTTGTCAGCTTACATCTAGTGACCATAGGTGTACCAACTATTTTTGAATCTTCCATATTGAATGTCTTCAAGACTTCTTTGATGTATTTAGATTGAATGATGTATATACCTTCCTTCTGCTGTAGTATTTGCAATCCAAGAAATTTTTTATCTCACCAAACATTGATATTTCAAATTCTTTCCTCATTTCATCAACAAAAGATTTTCATAAATTATCATGACCTCCAAATATGATATCATCAACAAATATTTTAGCAATAAGAATATTATCAGCAGTTTCACATTTCAAATACAAATTGTTTTTGTCACTTGTTCTAACAAATCCAATTCTTATGAGATAAGAATGTAGTCTTTCATACCATGCTCTCGGTGCTTGTTTTAGTCCATATAATGCCTTGTGCAACTTACATACCATATTCCTCTGATTAGGATCAACAAAAAATTTAGGTTATTAAATGTATACCTCTTTTGGCTCAAGTATCCCATTCAAAAATGCAGATTTCACATCCATCTGATATACCTTAAATCCTTTGTAAGAAGCATATTCTAGTAGTATTATTACTCCTTAAAGTCTAGCAACAGGTGCAAAGGTTTCTCCATAGTCAAATCCTTATTCTTGTGCATAACCCTTGCATACTAGTCTTTCTTTGTTCCTTGTTACATCTTCATTCTCATTTAATTAGTTTCTGAATATCCATTTGGTTCTAATCATATTTTTGTCTTTAGGTCTTGGTATCAATGTCCATGTCCTATTTTTCTATATTTTCTCAATCTCTTCATTCATTGCCTTAATTGATTCATCATTTTCCAATACATCTCTAACGGTTTTAGGCTCAAAATCATAAACTAAACATGTGTTGTTTTTTAACTTACTTGGAGTCATCATTCCTACTCTTTTATCTCCAATTATCTAATCTTGTGGATGGTGTCTTCTCACATATTTTGCAAGTACAGGTTCAAATCTTTGTTCTTCAATATGTTCTCCACTTCGTTCATGATCATCATTCTCATTAGTAATTATTTTTTGTCACTCGGTTCGCAAAGACTATTGCTCGGTAGCATTATTCTATTTCTCAGTAACACCAGACTATTTCTTGAGTAGAGTTTCAGGTTCTTCAATATAAACAAATCTACCATAGTCTCCTGGTTCCTTTTTGTTTTGTTCATCATTCTTTTCTACAAACTCATCAACTCTCATATTTGCACTTTCAATCATTTTTTTAGTAGCCTTATTCAAACATTTATATGCCTTTCTTTTAGTAGAATATCGTAGAAATATCCCTTCATCACCTTTTGAATCAAATTTCCCATTTCTATGATCTTTGAAAATGTGACATCTACTTCCAAATATTCTAAAATAACTCACATTGGGTGTGTAACCATACCATAATTCATAAGGTTTCTTGTTTTATTCTTTCTTCAATTGAACTTGGTTCAGTGTGTAAACAATAGTACTAACAACTTCTCTCTAGTACATTTGTGCAACATCTTTTTACATCATCAATGTTCTAGCACAATCAACAATTGATATATTCCTCCTTTCAGCAATACCATTCAGTTGGGGTGTCCTTGGTGCACATACCTGTCTTTTTATTCCATGCTCATTAAAAAAAATAGTGAACTTGTCAGAAATAAATTCACCACCTCTATCTAACCTTAAGCATTTCAGTTCCTTACCACTTTCTCTTTCCACTTGTGCTTTACACCATTTAAACATTTTGAAAGCTTCTGATTTTTCTTTTAAAAACATGACAGTCATCATCCTAGAGAAATCATCAACAAAAAAGATAAAATATTTGTCTCCATAATAATTATGAGTTCTCATAGGACCACATAAGTCAGTGTGAACTAACTCCAAAATAGCATTAGATGAGTAATGTTTTCTCTTAAAACTAGACTTTGACATCATACCCATTTGACATTGTTTGCAAATTACATGATCAGGTTTAGATAAGCTTGGTAAACCTCTAACTCTCCTTTTCTTATTTAGCTTAACCATGTTGTCAAAGTTCACATGGAATAACATCTTGTGCCATAACCATACATCTTCATTTTTATCCAATAAATAAGAAGTTTCAACATTATCCAGATAAAATAAGTTACCTTTTGATTGTTCACCAATACTGACCAACTTTCTAGTCTCATCATAGATTTTCACCTTTCTATTCTTAAATGCAACTTGGTGACCTATATTATTCAGTTGTACTACACTCAAAATATTATAGTTAAGTCCTTTCACCCAATATGAATTCTCACATCATAACTTATTATTCAACAATATAGATCCTTTTACTTTTACTTGACAAGGTGTATCATTTCCCATTTTCACAGATCCACCATTATAATGTTCAAGATATTCAATTTTTTCTTCATCACCACTCATATGAAGTGTGCATCCATTATCAATAATCCAAGTATTATTCTTGCTAACCTTAGAAATAAGTGTTGTTTCAACCTACCTTTCTTCTTCAAAATATTCCTTCAATGCCACAAATACCACTTCTATGTTTTCATCAATTTCAATCTTCATGTCATCATCTTCATCTTCAACTAGGTAACATGCCTTCTTGCCTTTATCTCTATAGTCTCAGTTATCTCTATTTCCATACGGTCAGTTGTCTTTGTGATCTCAGTATTTTTTTCTATCATTATTCATTTCATTTGATCTTTCATTTTTTTTCTCATCTTCTTTCATATCAGGACATCTTGCAGCAATATGACCAATGTCTTTGCATTTAAAACATACCAAGGTTAGTTTACCTCTATATCTTCCTTTACCTTTTTGTAGTCTTCTTGTCATTAATGCTTCAAGCTCATTAAGTTCATCACTATCACTTTCATTCCTTATCTTATGTATGTTTCTTGACTTTCCAACTTTCAGAGATGGCATAAATGAAGACTCTACTTTAGGTAACATATTGTTGTCATAGTTATTAAGCACAAATCCAATCAATCTTTCAATCAAACTATCAAGTGAAATATTATTACCAGAAGCTTCTCTCATTTCATGAATTGAACATACTCTAATAGCATAGGTAGGTAACAATACTCTAAGAATTTTACTTTCCACAGTGTCTTCATCAATAGTTCCACCTGCTCCTCGGATAGCATTCATAACTTCCTTGACTCGGTTGTTGTACTAAGTGATGTTTTCACCTTCTTTCATTTTCATGTCATCAAACTTTCCTCTTATACTTTTAGCTTTTTCCCTGAGCACATTCATATCTCCTCCATGAACTAGTGTGAGCTTGTCCCACATCTATTTTGTAGTTGTACATCACTGAATGTCTTCAAATTCAGCATCTAATAAAGAAGAAGCAATCTCAATCATCATAGCATTGTGTTCTTGTCTCTCTTTCATTTGGTTGAGAGTCAAAGGACCAGTAGGAGTGATAAACTCATTTTCCAAGTAGTATGTGCTGGAAACTATAATTGAAATAATTCTTATACTGTCATTGATGGAAAACCTTAACTGGTAAGATAATTGCTATGTAGTAGAGTACTATATCTTTTGATTGATGTGGAGGATTTGAAAAGAGGAGATAACAAGACAACCTAAGGAAAGGTTGAGTTATGTGATACTACAATGGGCACTTGATTAGTTGGCCCATTGACAAGGTAATATGTTGTTTATCTTTAACACTAAGTCAAGAAGTCAATATATTTGAATCATAGGCTTAAGCGAGAAAAAGAGAATAAATTTAGTTTAAGCGGAGTGATGCTAGTGTTGACTGAGTGCCAATAGAAGCTGAGTAAAATTTTAGTGTGGATTGAGCATCAGTAATTGCCAAGTATCAGAGAATTAACCAAGTGAAGATAGTGTTTTCCCAGAAGAAAATTTTTAGCAATGACCAAGATATCCAGTGATGACCAAGTAGATTAACACAGTATTGACCAAGTGTTAGTAATTTATAGTTTTTGAAGGAATTAAGAATCCTAGCTAACATAGTTGAATTCTTGGGATATGTAAAATGTGTTGACATTAATAATGAATGATATGGAGCATTTAATGCATGATAAACCATTTTCTTATGGATTCAAGGAGAATTTTGTAGAAGTATCTAGAAGGATAAGAAGGAGAACAAAATGATGGAAGGATTCGATGAATCTAACCTAAACCTAAGATCAACAGAAGAGATTAAGAGGAAAATGATTAATCTACCTGATCAAGGAGGTATAAGGATGACCTAATTATGAGGTTATGAAGTGTGGTAGAAGAGGTTGATGTTATTCACTGATGAATCTAAGAAGAAGGCTAAGAAGAGTTGTGAAAATCTTAACAGAGTTGAGGTGATTGCTTGAAGGGATTTCTGAGCAGATTAGAGATGGAGATGGAAATGAAGGTCAGTCAGTAAATCAACATATGAGCACATTGGATCTATACCTGCAAAGTGAGTTGTATCTTTCAAATCAAAACCTATTGTTACTTTCTAGTCATTGTATAAGTCAAAATCCTTTAATCAAGATTGACCTAACAATCATTTTGTAAACCCTTTAATCAAGGTGACATTTTGATGGAATGTTCTTAAGCCCTCTAACTAGACCACTCTTAACAGGGTGATCAAATCCTTTAATAAGCTCACACCTAACAGTGTGTATTGTAAACCTTTAACAGGGTTGGCTTCTCATAGAGCTCACTTCAAAAGAGTGAAAATTTAGTAACATGTTACTGGTGGTTTTTCCCATATTGGGTTTCAACTTTAAATCCTAGTGTTATACTTGTGTGAATGTTATTTTATGTGTTGTTGAAAGTTTTATATTCTACAATTTGATTACTTTTGGACAGTGGACTACAAGTTTTATGTTATTGATATATTCTATAGAGACTGAGTGAATTTATGAATAGATCTAAGTTTGTTGAAGAGTTTAAAAGTTGAATTAGTACATCTAGACTTAAGGATAACTGATTCACCCCCTCCCCCTCCCTCCCCCCCTCTTAGTTATTCTAAAATAATGCTAACAATTGGTATCAAAGTTGTTGGTTCTTCTAAGGAAAAATTTTTAAGGTACTTGAAGCTAATGATCAAGATGTACAAAAAGGAGGTACCAAAGATGAACAAGGAGAACTTTCCTGCATGGCAGAGTTTGATGAAATTGCACTTAGCCAGTATTGGTGATTCAGCAAAATACTATGTGGAAAATTATTATGTACCAATTGCTGCACCTATGACAACCAAGGAGATGACGGAAAAACAAGAACACAATCAGGAAATGTTGGAGATTGCATCAACCCTAAGCTATCATGAATTTGAAGACATCAAGGACTGTACTAATGCAAAGAAAATGTGGAACACACTAGCATCTACCTATGGTGGGGAAACAAATGTGTTGAGAGCCAATTCTGAAATCTTGAGAGGTAAGTTTGATGAAATGAAAATGTTAGAAGGTGAAAACATTGTCCAGTATTGTGGCAGAGTTAAAGAGGTAGTGAATGCTATTAGAGGAGCTAATGGAAATATTGATGATGAAATTGTTATTAGTAAAGTTTTGAGAACCCTACTTCCTATCTATGTTATAAGAGTTTTTGCAATACAAGAATCAAGATGTACTCCTACTAATGTCCTAACTTTGGAAGGTCTTTTTGGTAGGATTACTGCTTTTGAGTTGTCTAATTTTGATAATTTCACTATTCACAAAATTTAATCTGCATTCAAGTCTCAAATGGTTCTTCATAAGTCTAAGAAAGGAAAAGAAAGATATGTGAACAGTGACAGTAACAATGACAATGATAGTGATACTTCTGATGATGATCTAGATGATATTGAGGCACTTATGGCTAGAAGGCTACTAAGAGTAAAAGGGAAATTCAAAAGTAAACTTTGTATAATTTGTTTTTCAGGTAACAAAGTTGGCCATATTGCAGCAAGATTCCTTGATAGGAATGACAAGGATGAAAGAATAGAAAGCAAGTATAAAGACAAAAGAAATGATAGAGATCATAGAAGGTACAAGGACTATAAAGACAAAGGTAAGAAGTCTTGTTATATTGTTGAAGAAGAAACTGACAGTGAAACTAGTGAATCTGATGATTGTGATATAGAATTTGTTTATGTTGCTATGAAAGATGATTCTGATGAAGATGAGAAAAATGCACTTATTTCATATGTGAGTAAACGTGATAAAGGATTATTGATAGTGGTTTCTCACATCACATGACTAGTGATAAAGTTAAGTTTGAAATCTTAAATCATTACAAAGGTAGAAGTGTTAAGTTTGGTAACAATGAACCATGTCTTTTGAAAGGAAAAGGATCAATAAGATTGACTAATGAGATCAGATGTGACAATGCTTATTGGGTTGAAGGTATTAACTAAATCTTTTGAGTGTTGCATAGTTGAATAGTACTGGTTACCGAGTTGAATTTCATCACAAGAAGGCTAAAATATTTGATGCCACTGGTGAACTAATTGGAAGTGGAGAATAGACAAGAGGTAATTTGTTCTATCTAGACCTATTTGAGGAAACATGTTTGTTTTCACAATTTGATGATGTATGGTTATGGAACAAGAGGTCGTGTCATGTGAACTTTGACAATTTAGTAAATATTAGTAAGATGAAGAAAGTTTGAGGTTTACCAAGATTGAAGAAACCTGATAATGTGATGTGTAAACAATGTCAATTGGAAAAAATGACAAAGTCTAGTTTCAAGAGAAAGACATATACTTTTGATAATATTTTGGAATTGGTTCATACTTACCTTTGTGGACCTATTGGTGTGCAAATTTATTGTTGTGATAAATATTGCATTTTGTTTATTGATGACTGTGGTGTTTTTGAAAGAGAAATATGATGCCTTTCAGTTGTTTAAGTGGTATTTGGAAAAAGTTGAGAAAGAAACAGGTAAAAGATTGAAATGTTTGAGATCTAAAAAAAGAGGAGAGTTCATATCAAATGAGTTCAACATATTCTGCAATGATAGAGGATTAAAGAAATAAATGTGTGCACCAAGGACACCGCCACAAAATGGTATAGAAAAGAGAAGAATAAAATCAATTATGGATTGTGCTAGAACACTCATGGTAGAAAAGAATGTTGCACAAAAATAATGGAGAGAAGCTATAAGTACATTTGTTTATACCTTGAACTGACTACAAATAAAAAAAGGTACAAATGCTACACCTTTTGAATTATGGTAAGGTTATGTACCTAATGTGAAATACTTTAAAGTCTTTGGAAGAAAATTTTATATACTAAAGGACAATAGGAATAGAAAACTTGATGCTAAAAGTGATGAAGGCATATTCCCAAGATATTCCACTAAGAGAAAAGCTTACAAGTGTTTGAATTCTAACACTAACAAATTTGTGGAAAGTGAAAATGTTAGAGTTGATGAATATGCAGAAAAGAATGAAGTTGAGTACAAGCAAGAACCTGAAGATTACACATCTTTTGTATATATGGAATAAGGAAAGGCTAGTAATATACCTGAACTAGAAAACAAAGAAGTTGAGAAACAACATTAACCTATCAATTCATAGCAAGAAATTGTCGAGCATTAAGAGGATGTTTTTGAGCAATCAAAAGAGGAGGCATAGAATCTACAAGACAAACCTCAAGATCAAGAACAAGTAGAAAGGAGATTTGAGCCTACTTTGGCACAGTGTGTGAGAAGAAATCATAAGCCAGAACAAATCATTGGAGATAAAGAATCTAGAGTCATTACAAGAAGTAAGTTGAAAGATCAAACATTCTTGTTATGTGAATTTGAGCCCAAGATAGTGAAAGATGCTTTAGAGAATGAAGATTGGATTCAAGCCATGAATGAAGAAATAGAGAAGATAGAAAAGAACAAAACCTAGACACTAGTGCTGAGACTAGAAGACAAGAATGTTATTGGAACAAAGTGGATGTTCAAAAATAAGCTAAATGAACATGGAAAAGTCACTAGGAACAAAGCTAGATTGGTATGCAAGGGATATGCATAAGAAGAATGCATTGACTATGGGGAGACATTTTCCCCAGTTGCAAGATTAGGAGTGAGAAATCTACTTGCATATGCAACTTTTAAAGGATTCAAAGTGTATCAAATGGATGTCAAATCTCCATTTCTAAATGGAATACTAGAAGAAGATGTATACATTGAACAACCAGAAGGATTTTTTGACCCAAGCAAGAAGGACGTGGTTTGTAAACTACATAAGGCACTGTATAGATTCAAACAAGCCCCCAAAGCATGGTATGAGAGAGTGCACAATTATTTTATAAAGATTGAATTTTCAAGGACAAATGACAACATCAATCTGTATTTGAAGACTGAAAAAGGTAAAGGGATATTGTTAGCTGAAATTTATGTTGATGATATCATATTTGGAGGACAACGTGCCCTATGTCAAACATTTTCAAATGATATGCAAACTAAATTTGAAATGTCTATGTTTGGTGAAATCAAATTATTTGTTGGTTTGAAATTTTATCAAATTAAGGTATCTATATTACACAATATAAGTATGTCATGGAGATACTAAAAAATTTTGGTATGGAAGATTCTAGACCAGTAAGTACACCCATGGCTACTGGACAAAAAATATCAAAAATTTATGATACAACTAAAGTCAATCAAACCTTATGCAGGTCTATGATTGGAAAGTTACAATATGTTGTCCATAGTAGACCAGATATTGCCTTAACAGTTGGGATTGTTGTAAGATTTTATGAAAATCCTAAGGAGAATCACATGATGGCATTGAAACGGATATTGAGATATCTAAAAGGAACAAAGGACTATGGATTGTATTACAAGAAGAATGACAAGTTTGAACTAAAATTTTATACTAATGCATATTGGGAAAGAAATGTGGATGACAGAAAGAGTACAAGTGGTGGAACATTCTTTCTAGTAAAGAGATTAGTGTCTTGGACAAGCAATAAATAGAACTGCATTTCTCAATCTACAGAAGAAGCTAAATATGTAGCAACGGTAGTGAATTATTCAAATTTAGTGTGGATTAAGTAATTTTTAAAAGGTATCAAGGAGGAAATCACTGAGCCAGTTGTTATTTTTTTGTGATAACACAAGTGTTATTAATATATCAAAGAATCTTGTAATGCACACTAAGACTAAGCATATTGCTATCAAGTATCATTACGTGAGAGAGCTATTTTAAGAAAAAGAAGTGAGACTAGAATATGTGACTAAAAAGGAACAGTTAGCATATTGAATAGAGGTAATTTAGAATCACCTCTATATGTGTAAGTGTGTGGGGGAAATATGAGATTCACTCCTAAATCCAAATTCCCAAAGGAGAGATCCAATTTGATCAACCAAAAGGTTAATGCACAATTGAATCAACCTATGAACAATATGAAAGAGAGAGAGAGAGAGAGAGAAACCCTATATTTCCCAATAGTTGGATTAAGCTTGAAATCTAAAATAATTGAAATGCAAATACTAACCTTAAATTAGGGCAGATCTAGAAAATATTGTTTTCTGATGTTTGTGTGTACTTTAAGGAAATTTCACAACTTGTTTCAAACTGGAAATGTCAAGACAGAGAAAACCCAGAAATATTTCTCCAAGATGAGCTCAGGTTGACTTTGACCCTCATAATAGGTCAAAGGCTAGATTCTTTATTTGAAGGTCGATTCGGTCTTTGTTCATAGATCTCAAAAGTTCATCAAAAAGGGTATCCAAATTTGCTCTCAGATCTAAAATCCCTCACCTATACCTACAAGAAAATGGGGTTTTTTTTTGTATGGGGGGTTTGCCTTGGTCAAACCCCAGTTTAGGAATTAACCTTGAAATTGAATTGAAATGTAATGTGCATAAACAAAGTAATTGAAACAAATCACCTTGCTTATGTTGAAGTCCTTGTAGAGGATTTGAATCCTCAAATCCACAAGTAGGAATGCTTCAATGGATGTAGAATGAATGTAGGATGTCTCCAATCAATGGCATTTGATCTTCAACACCAATCTTAACATGATCTTTGCATATGAGAAGGCTTGGATAAATGTAAAAGGATAGATCTTCAAGGGGGCTCCAAAAGAGATTGAATCCTTCAATAGCTAACAATTGATCTCCTTTATGGATGGATGCTTGGACACTTGAATGCTTGAATACTTGCTTGAATTCTTGAGATGAGATAAGATATGAAAACTTGATTGCCAAAGCTTGATGTAGAGATCTTCTCAGAAAACTTGATGTTAAAATGAGAGAGGAAGGCCTCCTTTTATAGTCAACTAGGGCACAATCCTCTAGAGGGGCCACCTTGGAGAATTAAATCCCAATTAGGTCCTAACCTTTAGAAAATATACCTATATTAAATGCAATTAGAGGATTTACCATTCTGAAACCCGAAATAGCAAACTCAGAGGTGGGAAAATAAATATCCCCGAAACCTGATACCTAGAAATCAAGGAATTTGAAGATTTGAAGGAAGGGGAAAAAATTGAGGTTGGGACTAACCTGTTTAGGTTTGAGCTCAATCTTGACCTAGTCAGGTTTGACCTCAAATCTGTCCCTAGTCCCATATCCAGTCAAAATCAGGACAGAAGGTCCTGGGCATGCCCAGAGACCTAGAAATGATACCAGAACAAGATAGAATGCCAAGGATAAGCATAAAATCCTATGATGATTTTGATGAAGGCTAGGAGGCCCTATTTCTAAGTCCTACCTAGAAAATAGAGCCATGGAAGAGGGAAATTCAAGGGAATCCTTGATATCCTATCCCTAATTTCACCTAGAATGAATAAATCAAGTGCAGAAAAGAAGTGGAAAGCAGGGAGAAAGCCAAATACATGAAAAGACCTGATCAAGGAACTTAACATGACCCCAAACCACTTACTCAGAGGGTTAAATTCTCTTATCATGGAAGTGCTTCTATTTTAAGATGATACATTAAACCCCCACTTTAGCAAGAGTATGGACTCAATGCAAACTCTTGGTAAAGGAGATTAGAATGAAAAGATAATCTTATTGTAACCCAAGGGACAAAGAGAAACCTTAAGCCCTTAGGGACTCAAGTCTTCATCAACTCCTAGATCATAATAAGAGAGACATGTCTAGAAAGAGAAAGAAAGAGTGTGATTATCTCACCCAATGAGAACCTATGCCCCATTGTGAACAACACAAGGATAGGGCGTGACTGGAAAGATGGAATTGAACCACCTAGTGAATGTGGTGACTCACTAGTCAACCCATCAAGGATTCATCCTTAGGAATATTCTATTCCATAAGAATAAAACCAAAAAAATATAAAAGAGATCCAGTCTTAAGGACACCTTCGACCTTAAGGGATCAAAATATATGTGTATTTGAAACTGGAGGGATCAAGAGATCCTAATCCAAAAAGGATTAGTTACTAATCCAAAAAGGGAAAAAGTATCTTGAAAAATATGTGCCCTACTATTATAAAGGTGAGCAACAAGTGAGCAGAGCGTATGCCTCCATGTTAAAGTCATTTTTGACACTTTAATAGGAGCAATGGCTTTAACGAAAACATAAACAACTCCATTGATTACATTTCCACATTGAGATGGCCCCAGACAAAGAAAAATAAAGAGAAATATCATAGAAACATAAAGAGAACACAGAAGGGATCTACCTACTGTGGGGTCAGTATGATCATTAGATAATATATATATGATATTATTGTAAATGAATTGACATCATTCCCTAAAGAAAGTAGAACTAAGATCACAAAGGAGGAAAGATCACATAAGATATACGAAGGAGAATCTTTTCAAACCATGACATGGAGACTAGAAAGAATTAATGCTACCATATCTTGAATCCAAGAAAATTACATAAGGAAACATTTACGAACAATAGCACAAGTGCAACATAACATTGAACAACACATAGAAGAATAGAGATACACATAGAAGAGTTTGAACAATAGTTTTGATTCCTTCATCACCTTGTACCAACTGAGTAACAAGGATTGTATATAAGAATCTAACAACATTTAGCAAACACATTATAGGAGAAGTATAGTACAGCAGGAAAACACACAACAAAGCTACCACAAAGGACTATCCAACCAATCATCCCGCCTACTCTCCCCATCTCATTGTATATCATTTAGGGAAGGTGGGTAACTCATAAGAGGGACTATATCCAACATAGTAGGAATGATAGCTAGTTCCAAACAAGGATCTGTTGGCACCTGCAAGTTTTAATGGCCCTCCCATTTTTCTTCCAGTCTCTGCAGCTTGTTTTTCCTTATTTTTGGGCTAAAACCCTTGTTTGAATTTCAAAAATCTAGCCGTTGCATTCAAAAACCCCTAATTGCCCTTGGCTCTTTTTTAATTTCATGTTACTTTTCAAGCCACTTAAAATTCCATAAAGGCATGTGCGTTAAATTTCTATTCCCCGGCGGCTTTTATTTTCCTAAGTTTTTATGCGCCCAGCGAAAATAATGTTCCTAAGTCTTTCGGCGTTAATTTTTCCTATGTCTACCACTTTAATATTTCCAATGTTTCACCCTCTTAAATGTGTGGTTTTCATTGATTCGCATGACTTTTTGGTGTCAGAGGGCTCTGACATGTGAACTTGCAACCGTGCACCATCAATCCTGGCGGGCCCTATCTTCCTTCCCTGTTGACTTGGTTAACCAGTGAGAAAAATTAACGATCATCACTATACTGCTGATGGAAGATGCATGGGCTTTTAACATCATGCCTTAGCAATGACCATCTGATGTGATAGTAGAAGAATGTGGGTCCAAGGTGATACATATGCACAAATGGCAAGCTATGATTGGTCCATGTGTTGATAAGGTGGAGGTTGTCAGTGGGACCTAGTTTTCAGCATGTCAAAAGGACCTGACTTTGTCAGTGAATCTACGAAAGGCATAAGTTCTTATGGGATGTGTCAAAGACTTAAGATTTTTTTCCAGTCATTGATTTCATATCCTGTCAAAGGGTTGTCAGGCCTGGGTAAGATTCTTGATCTAACAGTGAGCGTGTAATCTGATGGAATCTTGAATGCCTATGCAAACTTCAGACGGCTATTGATCTTCTTGATGTGGGCCTAGTATGTTTGTTAGTTTTTTTTGGTGGTTCTAACAAATGTCTACTTTGTTCACTGGTTCATGAGATGTTTTGGTGGGAGGTCTATTCACTTAGCGATTTGGCAAACAGTGCTCACATAGTAGCCAAATAATTTAGTGGTACCCTTAAAGTTCTTGCGAATGGGCAAAGGGTTTCTTTGGTCCTGTGTTCGCCAAATTGATTTAAGGTTAAGGTTAGCCGAGCTCAGTGGGGCCGATTGCCATGTGTCATTGTGGTGTCAATTTTTGATTGACTGAGTTGGAGGATGACTGGGAATATTGCTGGGTGGGGCCGTTGTCAGAAGGATTAGTGATAGGGATAGAATCTACGGTTGGTGTAAGACCTTATGGGTTGTGTAAAAGCCATGAGATCTTATGCCCATCATCCATTTTCAAAGGCTTAGGCATTTGGGTCCTCTATCAGAGATGACCGGGCATGAGCAGAAAATAATATGGTGACAGGTGGCATAAAGTGGGCCCAGGCGGGGGTCTAAGGTCTAACGGTCCAGATAAAAAAGCTTAGCAGCTCCAACAAGTTTCAAAGTAGTCCGTCCAGTAGCGAGGAAAAGTAGTAGAGTTTTGAAAGGTTTGGTGATTCAGTGAAGGAAGGCCGTGTGATTGCTAAAAGTTTTAGCGATGACTTAAAATGTTCTGCGAACTAGAGAAATCCTTTTGTCACCAGTTCACCAAATAAGACACCGAAGTTAGGTGTTTCCCTTTGTTTGCTAAGTTGTAGGGTTGAGCTCAGGTTAAGTATTTCAATGCGCAAATAAAGATTTGCCTTGTCGCGTGGTCACTGGAGGTAAACCTGAGGTGTCTAGTTGAGTTAAGATCATCAAGCCCAGGAAGTAAAGAGATCTAACGATCACGATATAAAGTTGATCTAATTTTAAATGTTGACCACCGATTTGCTGCAGGTGCCATAAAATATTCGCTAAAATTCAAATTCAAATTTTTCTAAGGGTTTCCTACGACCAAAAGGACTGAAATTGAATGCAAAAGCGACTGGAGCTGGTAGGACATGATTTGTTTGCCATTGCAGTGTGGTCCAGGGTGTGCCATGATCGTTCGCAGGGGTTTGTACTATGTTTTTTGTGCTCGAGGCATGTTGCAAGTGGCCAAAAGGGTTGACATTTTTGGCATTTTTATGGTTCTCAGTACCTTTTCAGTGAGATTATCATGATTGAGGATCTACCCGGGATCTTTTCTCTCCTGGTTGCCTGGGTTTCTTCCCCTATAATAAATTTGTGACCGTTTATAGTTGGTTTAAGTTGGTGGAACCCTAAACCTAGCTATTCGAAGCTTGTTGCATCCTAATCTTTGAGGATTCCAAGATAGCTAGTGGTGTAAGTAGTAAAATTCTTGATTTTGTAAGGGTTCCGAAACTTTTTGGGTCTCCTAGCTTTCTAGTTTTCCCATCTTTTTGGTTCCTAGTTCCAGTCTTTGGCAATCCAAGGGATTCTATTGTCTGGTTCCATATTCTTGATGGTTGAATGTTGATAATACAAACTTTGTAGAGTAGATTGTTGACTCTATGATTCTGAGTAAAGAGTTTACTTGTATGTATTGATACACTTCCATGAAATACAATACAATTTCTAGCTTGGTTCTATTATTGTCTCTTTTCTTTGTGTTTATTCTTGTATGTCTCTATTTGTAAGGCATTTGGAACATACTAGCTGTAAGGTAGCTATCTAATTGTTGCATGAGTTTCTTTCAAGAAAAGAATTAAATCCTTATGTGCAATTTCAGAGAATAAATACATCTATGGAAGATCTTGATGGTAGCAAACCTAGATTGAGAAGATAGTTTGTAAGGCATTCTATCCAAATTGTATGTGGTTTGTAAGGCATATCACTGTATTTCCTAGAAATTACTCTATTGATTTATGTTAGACTCTTTGCCCAAAGGATTAGGCACTGATCTGATTTCTATCATTCAAACACCTTCCAGTCATCAAGCACAAATCCATCACTATCAACACCATTTCATTTCATGTTTATGTACCTAAAAAATAGGATTGTCCCTGATGTTTTACAGTCTTTAGTTGTTGATTCCTTGAAGAGTGAATCAAAGGTTAGCCTTCCTTGAGTCTTACTCATAAAAAGAAGAAGGACTTATCACCCTTATGCCATTGTTCATGTTATCATCCTTGGAGTTTCATTAGTCATATTCTGCAATAGGTTGTTCTCAGCTATTTTCAGGATCATCTTCCATAAAAATACCTCTATGAAACTCAATAGCATGATAATGAAGACCTAATCCACCATTTCATAGTTTACTTGAAAGATAGTAACCTATTTGTAGGCAATACCCACCTGAGTCCTGTGGAGCTCAAAGTAGAAGGAGGATCTTATCCAATCCTCATCAATTAGGATTTTCTTGCAAGCTTGGAAACCTATTTACTAAGAATCAAGCCAATGTCCTTGCCAAGTTTGACTCACAAGAAAAATACCTAACAGACTGGCGACTCCACTAGGGAGTTGTAAGAAATATTTTGTTAAAGTTTTAGGGTTTAGTTGAGCCAAGGCTCCTACCCTATACAAACCAACTAGTTACCATTGGTGCCTATATTTTAAAGAAGAATTCCCAAATTTTGGGTGGTGACTCTAACTATCTCTGTAGTAGTACTGGTCAAGAATCATTCACAAGATGAGTTACAGAGGTACTAGGTCTCAGAGAAATAAGATTCATGAGGATAGATTGGGAGAAGGTACCCCAAGTACTTCTAGGCCTAATTAGACAAAGAGAGGAAGAAGAAATAGAAATATGTTTCATGTTCAGAAACATAGAGAAGATACTAGACAAGAGGAACAAATCCAATCTATTCAAATGAATCAAGAAGGAAATACCTCTGAATATGAGGAGGCTGTTGATTTGGGCTTGAACCAATATGAAGATGAGGTTCAAGTAGGAGATGTTGAATTAGAGACTACTCTCCCTGAATCAGAAGAAATTTTTGAAGAGGTCTATGAGTTGGAGAGGAGAGTCCAAGAACAGATCCATTTAAGACATAAAAGAGACAAGGAAAAAGAGGAAAAGATTAGACATGCTATGATTAGAGCTGAGCAATTGAAGAGACAATTGTTGGATCTTGAGGCCATGAATCAAGATCATGTGACAAAACAAGCAAAAGATTATCTTGTTGTCCATAAGACCTATGAGACAAGAGATCCTAGGGAAAAAAGGTAAACAAAAGGTTGTAGGAGTTTCAATAAATGAAACAAATCATGCAAAGAAGTCCATGGATCAAGCAGCTAGACTAGAGGCTGACTTGGAAGAAGCAAAAGGAAAACAAGAATTATTGGCCAAAGAGTTAGAAAAGGTAGAGCTTGAAGCCACTGCTACTGAAATAAAGAGGAAGATTGACTTCCTTAGGCAATCTTCTCAACATGCTAATACCTTTTCCACTTCTCAAGCACAAGGAGCAAATGTGTTCAACACTGCAAATACTTCAGGTATGTCTAAGACTCCTAATGTTTCTAATGCTCAAACATCTGCATCTTTAGGTGGTGGCCCATCTCAAGTAGGTCCCATTCATGAGAGACATAAGCAATTGGTTTTTAATGGGATTCCTAGTTATCCAAACCCCATCCCTGATGAAATTAGGAAGAAGCTCCCAAAATTCACTGGAAGTAATGCAGTTACTTGTGAAGAGCATTTGAAAAGTTTCATTGATGTGATAGATGACTACAATATTAAGCCTAATGATGTGATCATGAAGCTTTTTGTTCAGTCTCTGGCTAAAGATGCTAGAGATTGGTTTAGGAATTTACCTCATGCTAGCATATGTTCATGGAATCAATTTAGGCAGTCTTTCAAGGAACAGTATGGTGACAAAACCAATGAAGGCTTCATGCTTAATGAGTTTAATAACATCAAAAAAAATTCAAATGAGGGTGTTGTTGAATTCAATGTTAGATTTCAGAAGGCCATGCATAAATTGTTGCAGGTTATCAGATTGGATGACAAGGTGTGTCTTATCACATACTTGAATGCTTTTGATTCAAAGATGGGATATCTTTTGAGGGATAAGAATCCTAGGAATCTTGTAGAAGCTTATAAATTAGCTATTAATATAGGGATCAATAGAATGATATTAGGGAAGTTGGGAAGGAGAGAAGATTGTCAACCATCAATCTCAAATAGAAGAGAGCCGAGGAAATCTGATGCAAAGCCAAAAGATGATGATAGTTTGAAGAAAATATTGAAAGCAATAAAAGATTTAAAGCCTGGTGAAGCAAGAAATAGTAGAGTGCAAGGAAATGATAGGCCATCTTTCAATAACTTTAATAAGTTACCAAGAATGCAGAACTATCCCTATAATACTCAATGGAAGGATGGGAAGCCTGTGCTTCTTGAAAGAAAGGATAAACCAAATGACAAGACCCCTGACCCTTTGCATAGGAATATAGTGAATATGAATGATGATGTTCCATGGTGTATTGTTTTCCAATCACCTCATGACCCCTATTACTATGCTATTGCTCAAAGTGTTTCTGTAGATGAAGATCAAGGCAACAATGATGATGACACTTATGATGATCAAGGGTGTGGTATGACTTCTTCATACATGTATGATGAGTTAGATTCTACAGAAGAAGATGAAAATCAAGATGCTAGCACTTCCCAAGTTAGAAATGAGGTTTACCATCAGCAAGTGTTTTCTAATGAAGAAGATATTCACCTTGATGTAGTTCAGTGCAATACTCTAAGAAGTGATGGGTCAGTAATGTTGAGAAGACCTTCTGATGAATAAATTTCACAAATCACAGCAAACATGGTGTCCCAAGTTAAAAGCAACTATAATTTGAGAAATAAGGTGGTAGGTAGTCCAAGTGGTAGGCCTACTGGAATTTTCATCAAGAAAAAAGAAAGGGATGAAAAACAAGCCCAAAATAAGAAAAAGGATACTAAGATTGCTGACAAGACCAAGTTGAAGAAGAATGCCAACTTCACAAAGCCAATTGTGGCTTACAAGGTAAAAGCTAAACCTCTTGTGAGTACTGTTTCTCCTTTGCAAGAGAAAGAAAAGGGTCAGAGCAAAGATAATCCCAATATGGTTACACATGAAGAAGACAAAGAGGTCATTGCCATTGGGTAGGATGTAGTTGACCCCAAGTATAATCCCATTGACATTAGAAAATTATTATCACAAATCATTGTTAAGGTCCCCTTATTTGAAATGATGAGGATAGAGGAGCATAAAGTTAAGGCTTTGAGTTGGGTAAAAGGAGCCTTCTCTTCTGATACCTGAAGTTCCACCAAGGTTGATGGAATGGATACTGCAGCAAGTGATTCAATTGAGAACCAATGTGGGGAGATCATCTCTGAGATCCCTTAGATTTGTTTGGATGCTAATGCTGCAAATGCTATGTCAGGAACAGTTGATCCTTTCTTTTTGTCCTTAATAGTAAATGGAAAGTTGTTAAGAAATTGTATGATTGATTCAGGAGCCTCTAATACTGTTATGCCTGCAGAAATAATGAGATCCTTGGGCCTAAAAGTAGATACACCTCATGGTAGATGTCAGGCTATGGATTCAAGAGAGGTCCCTGTTATTGGTACTATAAAAGAACTTCCTTATAGGTTGACAGCCTTCCCTGACAAGTTACTAACAATCAGTGTTCTAGTGGTAGATATTCCCCCTCATTATGGGATGTTGTTGTCAAGGAAGTGGACTGCTCAAATGGGAGGTAGTATCCAGTGTGATCTATCCTTTGCAAGTTTCAATATTGATGGTGACAATGTGAAAGTATCCAGAGAAGGTAGAACTCCACATATGATGAAATAAATGATCATCATTTAAATTGTTGTGTGGATGTTGACATGGAGAATTTCAAGTTAGAGGAAGTTATCCCACCAGTGGAAGAGGTAGATCCACTAGTTGTAGAATTAAAGAAACAGCAAGATGGACTGTGGTAGATGTATTTTGATGGAGCGTGCTCAAAAGAAGGCTCAGGAGCTAGGGTTTTATTCATATCCCCATCAGGTACCACTTTTAAGTATTCATTCTCATTGACTTTTCAATGCACAAATAATACTACTGAATATGAAGCATTGTCTTTGAGATTGAATATTGCTATCAAACATGGGATAAAACATTTAAACATTTTTGGTGATTCTGAGCTTGTGGTAGCACAAGTTTGATCCAAATATGATATCAAGAATGATAGATTGAAATTGTATAAACATGTAATATGGGATCAGATTGAAATTTTTGATGCTTTCAATATATGTTGGGTAGAAAGATCAAATAACATAATGGCTGATTTTTTGGCCAATGTTGCTCTGAAAAGAGATGATTCAACTTTGTTTGGAGTGTCAATTCTTGAAGTAAAAAGTAGACTAGTTGTTGCAGACAACATTTACAATTGGCAGGTTTTTGAGGATGATCATGACATCCTGAGATTTATTCAATGTCTTAACATATATGAGGATAAACCTATAGACTACAACACTTTGGTTGAGGAAATTGAAGGCAAGGACATGATCATGGGAAGTGAGGTGATCCAGTTGAGTTCAAATAGTATTCCTAAAGGCTTAACTGAGTTAAAAGCATTGTATAGCAGCTAAAATGATCATATGTCAAAAATAAGTAGTGCTAAATTGCTAATGTAGAAGATCTGGAGGAAGTGAATTTGGGGTCACATGGTGCTCCTCAAATGGTCTACATTGGAAAAGGATTAACCCCTCAATTGAAAGATAATTTGATAAAGTTGTTGAGGAGGTACAAGCATGTGTTTGCATGGTCTTATGATGACCTAAAGGCTTATAGAGAGGACCTTTTCCAACATGAAATTCCATTAAAGCAAGATGTCAAACCATTCAGATAAAAGAAAAGGCCCATTAACCCATTGTTCACTCCTAAGATGCAGCAGGAGCTAGTCAAGTTGAGTGATGCAGGAATAATTCAACCTATAAGGCATTCAACTTGGGTGTCTAATTTAGTCCCAGTTATAAAGAAGAATGGTGACATTAGGTTGTGTGTAGACTTCAGGAATTTGAATGTTGCATCATTGAAAGATAACTATTCACTGCCTAACATGGAGGCAATGTTGCACAAGGTCACTGGTTGTGAGTTATTATCTATGATGGATGGCTTCTCTGGATATAACTAGGTGTTGGTGAAAGAATCTAAACAATTCAAAACTACATTCACAACACCTTGGGGAACATATGTGTATGTCAGAATGCCATTTGGTCTCAGAAATGCTGGAGCAACTTTCCAAAGAGCCATGGATGTTGCTTTCAAAGAGTACATAGACCTCTTTATGGTTGTGTATCGGGATGACTTAACTGCTTATTCCAAGAAGGCTCATGATCATTGTTCACACCTAGAAAATATTTTTGTCAAAGCTCTGGAGTATGGTGTATCCCTGAATCCTAAAAAATGTAATTTCACAGTCAAAGAGGGAAAGCTTCTAGGACACATTGTATCAAAAGATGGAATAAGAATTGATCTGGAGAGAGTTGAAGCAATTAGGAAGGTGTCTGCACCAAAAAATCTCAAGGGGGTGCAGTCCTTCCTAGGGAAGATCAATTTTGTTAGGAGATTCATTGCAAATTTTGCTGAAATTGTCAAGCCTATAGTAAAGTTGTTAAAAAAGGATGTGAAGTTTCAGTGGACTGTAGAGGCTCAGGCTGCATTTGCAAAAATTAAAGGTGTGGTCCAACAAGCACCTTTGCTTAGATCTCCTAACTATACCAAGCCTTTTTCATTGTTTTCTTTTGCATCATTTCACACCATTGCTTATGTTCTATTGCAAAAGGACAATGAAGATTTTGAACATCCAATTGCATTTTTTAGCAAATCCTTGCAGGCTGCTGAGTTGAATTATGAGATGATGGAGAAGCAAGCATATGCATTGGTAAAAGCAGTCAAATCTTTCAGGCCTTATCTAGTGTGTGCAAAGGTTGTTGCATATGTCCCACATTCAGTAGTAAAGGATGTTCTTACTCAATCTGAAGTCACTGGTAAGAGATGCAAGTGGATTACTAGAATTCTAGAATTCAATTTAGAAATTCATATCACTAAGTTGGTAAGAGGACAAGGCCTGGCGAAATTGATGACTAAAGAGAATATGGACTTAGTCCAAGTAAATAATGAAGGGACTCCAAATATGACAATCACAAGTATTGAATTGCAACCAGAATATGTTGATATTGTCAATTTCATAAAGAATGTTGGATGCCCAGACTATATGACAGATAATCAAAGGAGGTCCTGGAAATTGCAAGCTCAGAAGTATACATTGATACAAGGGGACTTGTATTAGAAGAATAGAGATAGAGTCTTGTTATTTTGTCTTGACAGATATCAGGCAGAGAAGGTTTTAAATGAAATGCATGCTGGTGTTTGTGGAGGTCATTTTTCAATAAGGACTACTGCTCACAAGGTTTTAAGGGCTAGCTATTTTTGGCCTACATTGTTCAAGGATTCATTTCAATATGTCATGAAATGTGAAGCTTGTCAGAGGTTTGCTGCAAAATTAAAATACTCAGGAGCACTGTCATTAAACCCAATTATTGTTGAAGCACCATTTTCCATGTGGGGCTTGGATTTCATAGGTGAGTTTGCTGAGAAATCTAGTGGAGGACATAGTTATATACTTGATGCAACTAACTATTTCACAAAATGGATAGAGGCTATTCCTACAAAGAGGGAAATAAGTAAAGTGGTGATTGATTTCTTACTTGACAATATTTTGACTAGATTTGGTGTTCCTGTGAAGTTGATCATAGATAATGCAATTTATTTTAGATCAGATGAGTTCAAGGATTTTTGCAATGATAATGGAATCATGACTTCTTATTCATCTCCTTATCATCCTCAAGAAAATGGACAAGCTGAGTCTAGCAATAAAAGCATCCTGACAATCTTGAAGAAGACACTTGAAAAGAATAAGAGAGCTTGGCATTCCAAGTTGAAATTGGCTTTATGGGTAGACAAGATTATAGTGAAAAGAGCCACTGGGAAGTCTCCCTTTGAGCTTTTGTATGGTTTGTAGTCAAGGCTACCTATAAATAATCTAATTCTAGTTTATCAATTTATTCAGGATGAGGAGTTGGATGTCACAGACCCAATGCAGAATAGAATTATGCAGCTGACTGACTTAGATGAACAAAGAAAAGAGAGTCAAAAGAGAAATATCAAGTTCCAACAGAGCATGAAGTACTTATTTGACAAAAGAAAAACTACTAGAAAATTCAAGGTTGATGATTTGGTACTTTAATGGAATGTGAGGGCAGAGGATAAAGGGAAGCATAAGAAATTTGAATCACTGTAGCTTGGTCCTTTTGTGATTCATGATAGTTTTGGGAAGGATTCCTACTTTCTGAAGAACATGGATGGTGAATTTTTTGAATTTCCAGTGCATGGGCAATTCTTCAAGCCCTTCTTCAATTAAGTTTTTGATTATCATGCATCTATAAATACTTTGTAAATTTTTGTACAGGTTGGTTTCCTTTCTGGTTGTGTGTTTCTTTCCATGTTTTAGGTTAGCAATTTTTGGTCTGCATCGCAGAGTCCTATGGTTCTTGTTAAAACTTGCATTTCAACATCCTCAGATAGAGCCACTATTGGCACCTATAAATTTTTGTGGCCCTCCCCTTTTTCTTCTGATCTCTCCAGCTTGTTTTTCCTTGTTTTCGAGCTAAAGCCCTTGTTTGAATTTCAAAAATCTAGTCGTTGCATTCAAAAAACCCTAATTTCCCTTGGCCCTATTCTAATTTCATGTTACTTTTCAAGACACTTAAAATTCCATAAAGGCATGTGCATTAAATTTCTATTCCCCAGTGGCTTTTATTTTCCTAAGTTTTTATGCGCCCGGCGAAAATAATGTTCCTAAGTCTTTTGGCATTAATTTTTCCTATGTCTACCGCTTTAATATTTCCAATGTTTCACCCTTTTAAATGTGTGGTTGTCATTGATTTGCATGACTTTTTGGTGTCAGAGGGCTCTGACATGCGAACTTGTGACCGTGCGCCATCTGTCCTAATGGGCCCTGTCTTCCTTCCCTGTTGACTTGGTTAACCAGTGAGCAAACTCAATGATCATCGCTATACCACCAATGGAAGATGCATGGGATTTTAACATCATGCCTTAATGATGACCATCTGATGTGATGGTAGAAGAATGTGGGTCCAAGGTGACACATATGCACAAATGGAAAGCTATGATTGGACCATGTGTTGACAAGGTGGAGATTGTCGGTGGGACCTAGTTTTCAGCGTGTCAGAGGGACCTGACCTTGTTAGTGAATCTATGAATAGCATAAGTTCTTATCAGATGTGTCAGAAGCTTAAGATTTTGTGCCAGCCATTGATTTCATATCCTATCAGAGGGTTGTCAAGCCTGGGTAAGATTCTCAATCTAATGATGAGCGTGTAATCTGATGGAATCTTGAATGCCTATGTGAACTTTAGATGGTCGTTGATCTTCTTGATGCGGGCCCAATAGGTTTGTTAATTTTTCTTGGTGGTTATGAAAAATGTCTTCTTTATTCACTGGTTCGCAGGATGTTTTGGCGGGATGTCTATTGACTTAGCGATTTGGCGAATAGAGTTCGCATAGTAGCCAAATAATTTAGTGGTGCCCTCAAAGTTCTTACGAATGGGCAAAGGGTTTCTTTGGTCACGTGTTCGCCAAATTGATTTAAGGTTAAGGTTAGCCGAGTTTGATGGGGCTGATTGCCATGTGTCACTATGGTGTTGGTTTCTAATTGACTAAGCTGGAGGATGACTAGGAATATTGCCGAGTGGGGCCATTGTCAGAAGGATCAGTGACGGGGATAGAATCTACGGTTGGCGTAAGACCTTATGGTTTGTGTTAGAGCCATGAGATCTTATGCCCACCATCCATTTTCAAAGGCTTAGGCATGTGGGTCCTATGTCAGAGATGACCGGGCATGAGTAGTAAATAATATGGTGAGAGGTGGCATAAAGTGGGCCCAGGCGGGGGTCTAAGGTCTAGCGGTCTAGATTAAAAAGGTTAGTGGCTCCGACAAGTTTCAAAGTAGTTCACCCAATCATGAGGAAAAGTAGCAGAGTTTAAAAAGCTTTGGCAATTCAGCGAAGGAAGGCCGCGTGATCACTAGAAGTTTTAGCGATGACTTAAAATGTTCTACAAACTGGCGAAATCCTTTTGTCGCCAGTTCACCAAATAAGACACCAAAGTTAGTTGTTTCCCTTTGTTCGCTAACTCACAAGGTTGAGCCCAGGTTAAGTATTTCAACACACGAATAAAGATTTGCCTTGTCACGTGGTCACTGGAGGTAAACCTAAGGTGTTTAGTTGAGTTAAGATCATAAAGCCTGGGAAGTAAAGAGATCTAACAGTCACAATATAAAGTTGATCTAATTTTAAATGTTGACCGCCGATTTGCTACAAGCACCATAAAATAGCCATTCAAATTCAAATTCAAATTTTTCTGAGGGTTTCCTGCAACCAAAAGGACCGAAATTGAATGTAGAAGCGACTGGAGCTGGTAGGAGATGATTTTTTTGCCATTGCAATGTGGTCCAGGGTGTGCCATGATCATTTGCAGGGGTTTGTACTATGTTTTTTGTGCTCAAGGTGTGTTGCAGGTGGCTGAAAGGGTTGACATTTTGGGCATTTTTATGGTTCTTAGTACCTTTTTAGTGAGATTATCATGATTGAGGATCTGCCCGAGATCTTTTCTCTCCTGGTTGCTTGGGTTTCTTCCCCTGTAATAAATTTGTGACCATTTCTAGTTGGTTTATGTAGGTGGAACCCTGACCCTAGCTATCTGAAGCTTGTTGCATCCTGATCTTTGAGGATTCCAAGATAGCTAGTGGTTTAAGTAGTAAAAGTCTTGATTTTGTAAGGGTTCTGAAACTTTTTGGGTCTCCTAGCTTTCTAGTTTTCCCATCTTTTTAGTTCCTGGTTCTAGTCTTTGCCAATCCAAGGGATTCTATTCTCTAGTTCCATATTCTTGATGGTTGAATGCTGATAATACAAACTTTGCAGAGCAGATTGTTGACTCTATGATTCTAAGTAACGATTTTACTTATATGTATTGATACACTTCCATGAAATACAATACAATTTCTAGCTTGGTTCTGTTATTGTCTCTTTTCTTTGTGTTTATTCTTGTATGTCTCTATTTGTAAGGCATTTAGAACATACTAGTTGTAAGGAAACTATCTAATTATTTCATGAGTTTCTTTCAAGGAAAGAATTAAATCCTTATGTGCAATTTCAGAGAATAAATACATCTATGGAAGATCTTGATGGTAGAAAACCTAGATTAAGAAGATAGTTTCTAAGGCATTCTATCCAAATTGTATGTGGTTTGTAAGGCATTGCACTGTATTTCCTAGAAATTCCTCTATTGATTTATGTTAGACTCTTTTCCCAAAGGATTAGGAACTGATCTGATTTCTATCATTCAAACACCTTCCAGTCATCAAGCACAAATCCATCACTATCAACACCATTTCATTTCATGTTTATGTACCTAAAAAATAGGATTGTCCCTGATGTTTTACAGTCTTTAGTTGTTGATTCCTTGAAGAGTGAATCAAAGGTTAGCCTTCCTTGATTCTTACTAATAAAAAGAAGGACTCATTACCCTTATGTCATTCTTCATGTTATCATCCTTGGAGTTTCATTAGTCATATCCTGCAATAGGTTGTTCTTAGTTGTTTTCAGGATTGTCTTCCATAAACATACCTCTATGAAACTCAATAGCATGATAATGAAGACCTAATCCACCATTTCATAGTTTACTTGAAAGATAGTAACCTATTTGTAGGCAATACCCACCTGAGTCCTGTGGAGCTCAAAGCAGAAGGAGGATCTTATCCAATCCTCATCAATTAGGCTTTTCTTGCAAGCTTGGAAACCTATTTACTGAGAATCAAGCCAATGTCCTTGCCAAGTTTGACCCATAAGAAAAATACCTAACAGGATCCTCTTGAGAATCACTATGGTCGACACTAGGTGTAAGAGTCAATTGTGATGAAAGCATATTAGGTAAATCAATGTCAATGTCAATAGTCTCATATTCATTATTAACATCATCAGTAACATCAAGAGTATCTTCTTCATCCAAATTAATCAAAATGAGATCTAAGATATGAATAGAATCATCATAATCATGCATGTGAACATCATCATTAGTAACAACCTCTTCTAACACATCATGCATAGGTTTTTCTGAGGAAGGTAGAGATCTTTGAAGAATAGAATTATGAGCTTTAGCATGAGCATGATGCTTTTTATGATGTTTATTAGCAGATCAATTACATTTTGATTTATTTGAAATAGGTTGAGAACTAGGAGGAACAATCTTAGCATCCTTCACAAGTTCTTTAGGAAGATCCATAGGATTAGAAACAATAGGAGAAACAACCACAGGATCTTTGATAGGTTCGGTAGAAGGAACTTGATTAACAAAACTAGAAGCCATAGTTAAAGGAGGTATAGAAGGTGTAGGTAAAAGACCACGATTAAGATCTATAGGAGGTATACTTAATTCATGAATATTACAATGTTTATAAGCTTAATATGATCGAAAAGGATTATCAAGTCGAGGAGGACATGAATTAGGTAATGATGGCCAAAAGAAATCAAGAGCAGCACAATCTGTAGGCCTGGAAGGTTGATATATACTATGATTAACCATCTAAATATTTCATTTTCATGAATAAACTTAAGACACTTATGGATAGGTGAAGCAACAACATGCATGGCACTCAACCAAGGCAATCCTAGCTTAACTTGAAATTGATCAAAAGTAGGAACCACAACAAAGGTAGTGTTCACAATTTTTCCACAAAGTTCAATTGGTAAGGTAATAGAACCAAATGATGGATAAAGAAAACCATTGCAAGTTTGAATCCTCACATCTGATGTATCATAAGAATCACATTGTAAGATTCTCATAAAAAAGATTTTCTTCAGTAATGACATTAACTAAAGATGTAGGATCAACAAGACAACCACGAGTAGGTTTCTAAGAAATCCTAGCAGAAATGTAAAGGGGACCATCAAGAGCTCTAATAGTCTCAAAATCATCAAAGGTAATCAAAATTTCCTAAGGTCTTTTATTCTTAGGTTTTTGTCGAGGTTTAGGTTGAGTTTTCAATTTAGGTTTAGGTTTTGGTCGAGATTGAACTTGAGGTTGAATCTGAGGTTGAGGTTGAGGTTGAGGTTGAAGTTGAGGTGGAGATACAGATTGACCAACATGCTCCACTTGATTAACAACATGATTGAGATCATCCATCTTTGAATCATACACAATTTCCATAGTAGATGGTTGAGCAATGGTATTAGTATCATGTGTAGGTAAAGGATTCGTATAGATTTGAAGGTTCTGATTAGGAGGAGAGACATATTTGTTCCCACTACTATCTAGATTGTCGATAGATAAAGCTTTAGAATCAATTAAGTCTTGAATCTTATGTTTTAAAGAATAACATTTCTTAGTATCATGACCATTTTGATGATGATATTGAGAAAAAGCATTTTGATCAAAAGATTTAGATGCAATCATAATAGGTAAAAGAGGTTGAATAGGAGGTAAAGTAATCATATTAGCGGTTATCAACCTATTCATAATAGCATGTAAAGATTCAGAAAGAGGAGTAAACATATGATTTAATCGAAAAGAAGTGAATGCAGAAGTGGCATTGTGAGATGCAACAACAACTTGATCAGTAACTGCATTTTCTTGTTTATTTATCTTGACATAGTTGTTGAATTTTTGAAATTTATTTGGATTAGGAGCAACATCACTCTTATCAACTGGAACAGGAGCCATTGGAGTGTTTCTCTCAAACTGACTCACTTTTAATTGATAATGATGAAGTGTTGCACAAAGTTGTTGAAAAGAGGTAAATTCAATAAGCAGAATCTTATCTCTAATATCCTTTTGCAAATTTGAAATAAACATATGTTGAATATCAATATTAGGAACATGATAGGAAATCTAAGCATGCAAATGCTAAAATCTACCAATAAATTCAGTTAATTTCTCCTTAGCACTTTGTTTACAATGCATCAAATCAATCAAAGACACTTGTAGGCCAATATTGTTTTGAAATTGTTGAATAAATGCATTAGCAAGTTGTGGAAAGAAATCAATGGAATAAGGAGGCAAGGAACAATAACATTGTAAGGCCTTGTCACAGAAGGTTCTAGCAAATAGTTTGGCTAAAATCCTATGGTCATGAGCATAATCACTACAAAGGATTTGGAATGTTTTAACATGATGAATAGGATCTCATTTTCCATTATAATTTTCAAGACGAGGCATCTCACCTTGCTGAGGAACAAGAGTACAAATAATATCTTAGGACAAGGGACTTCCCATCTCACATGTAGGAATACTAAACTTGTTTTGAGTTAAGGAAGCTAGTTGTTGTTGTAAGGATGACACATTTTGAGCCAAACTAATGATAGTTGAATTATTAGAGGAAATAGGAGGAGTAGCAACATTAGAAAAACTAGGTAAAGTGTAAGAAGCTGCAGGAATAGAAGACACAACTAGAGGAACACTAGGAACTATAGTTGGAAGTGGATTAGAATAAGTAAAAGGAACATTATGATATGAAGGTTGTGATGTAGGAAGGGACACAAGAGGAACACTCATAGGAATAGAGGGAACTGTCACAGTCACCAAAGGAGGAGTATAGGTAGGAATACTAGGTAAAGGGTTAGAAGGAGGTTCAACACTAGTGATAGGGGGAATCAACCCTAAATCTTGAGCTTCTTGAGCTAAAGGTTTAACATTTGAATGCACAAGGTGAGTAATACCATGTAAAAGGTTAACACCTTGATCACTATCATGGAGAACTTTCTTAAAATCCTCTATAGCTTGAATGGAATCTTGATTATGGTTCTCTTGAATAAGCCAATTACCCATTTTATCAAGTTTAGTTGAAATTTTTTGGACTAGTTGTTAAGGAGGAACTCTTAAAGCATCATCCTCATCATGAGATGAGTGAGAAGATTTTTGCTCCATTGTAGGATTAGAATCATGAAGAATCAAGTTATCATTCGGGGTCCTAAGGAAAGGAGAGGAAGATTCAGGATCAAAGGCACCCATGAGTCTACAACTTCTTCTAACCGGAATGTTATAAGTAGGACTAGTGGTACTAAAGCTCATAAACAAATGTAATGCAAATGAACTAAACTAAGAACACATAAAGCATGAATATGAAATCTAATTAGCATGCAAGATCTAACATAAAGGAAAAGTATAATACTAACAAGATAAAAGGATAGCACAATAAGGTATCCAATTTCACAATAAGAATAGAGAGGAATCTAACACCAAAAAAGAAAGAGAGTAAGCTAGTCGGGTTCACCAAAATGAATAGAAGTAATTTGGAATCGCCTCTATATGTGTAAGTGTGTGGGGAAAATATGAGATTCACTCCTAAATCCAAATTCCCAAAGAAGAGATCCAATTTGATCAACCAAAAGGTTAATGCACAATCAAATCAATCTATGAAGAATATGAAAGAGAGAGAGAAACCCTATACTTCCCTGTAGTTGGATTAAGCTTGAAATCTGAAATAATTCAAATGCAAATACTAACCTTAAATTAGGGCAGATCTAGAAAATATCATTTTTTGATGTCTGTGTGTAATTTTAGGCAATTCTGCAACTTGTTTTGGACTGGAAATGTTGAGACAAAGAAAACCCAAAAATCTTTCTCCAAGATGAGCTTAGGTCGACTTTGACCCTCATAAAAGGTCAAAGGCTAGATTCTTTATTTGAAGGTCAATTTTGTCTCTGTTTGCAGATCTCAGAAGTTCACCTAAAAGGTTATCCAAATTCACTCTCAGATCTGAAATCTCACACCTGTACCTACAAGAAAACGGGGGTTATTTTTGTATGGGGGGTTTGCCTTGGTCAAACCCCAGTTTAGGAATTAACCTTGAAATTGAATTGAAATGTAATGTGCATAAACAAAGTAATTGAAACAAATCACATCGCTTATGTTGAAGTCCTTGTAGAGGATTTGAATCCTCAAATCCACAAGTAGGAATGCTTCAATGGATGTAGAATGAATGTAGGATGTTTGCAATCAATGGCATTTGATCTTCAACACCAATCTTGACATGATCTTTGCATATGAGAAGGCTTGGATGAATGTAGAAGGATAGATCTTCAAGGGGGCTCCAAAGAGATTGAATCCTTCAATAGCTAACAATGGATCTCCTTTATGGATGGATGCTTGGACACTTGAATTCTTGAAGAATTTCTTGAATGCTTGAGATGAGATGAGATATGAAAACTTGATTTCCAAAGCTTGATGTAGAGATCTTCTCACAAAACTTGATGTTAAAATGAGAGAGCAAGGCCTCCTTTTATAATGAAGTAGGGCACAATCGTCTAGAGGGGACACCTTGGAGAATTAAATCCCAATTAGATCCTAACCTTTAGAAAATATACCTAGATTAAATGCAATTAGAGGATTTACCATTCCGAAACCCGAAATAGCAAACTCGGAGGTAGGAAAATAAATATCTCCAAAACCCGATACCCGAAAATTAAGGAATTTGAAGATTTGAAGGAAGGGGAAAAAATCAAGGTTGGGACTGACCAAGTCAGGTTTGAGCTTGATCCTGACCTAGTCAAGTTCAACCTTGAATCTGACCCTAGTCCCAAATCTAGTTAGAATCAGGACAGAAGGTCCCGAGGATGCCCAGAGACCTAGAAATGATACCAGAACATGATAGAATGCCAGGGATAAGCATAAAATCCTATGATGAATATGATGAAGGCCAAGAGGACCTATTTCTAAATCCTACCTAGAAAATAGAGCCATGGAAGATGGAAATTCAGGGGAATCCTTGAGATCCTATCCCTAATTTCACCTAGAATGAAGAAATCAAGTGCAGAAAAGAAGTGGAAAGTGGGGAGAAAGCCAAATGCTTGCAAAGACTTAATCAAGTAACTTAACATGACCCCAAACCACTTACTCGGAGGGCTAAATGCTCTTATCATGGAAGTACTTCCATTTTAAGATGATACACATATATATTTACTAAGGCATAACCTAAAGATGCTCATGAATACCTTAGAGGTAAATTAGGGGTGATTCCCCTAACTGAGGCTACCTAGTAACATATAGGAGCATTGCATCAAATGGAACAAATTAGAATATCTAACAAATTGATGCAAACGAGGTCACACTTTAGGAGTTTCCTAAAGTTGTGAAAAGTAAAGCACATAATGTTGATCAGTCATAAGAAAGATGACAGAGGGAGTAATAAAATTCAGAGAACTAACATGAAGATATCTACATGGTGAAGATAAATATCTTTGGAATTTTTGTCAAAGAGGGAGAGATTTATTCAACATGAGAGAAAAGACAAAGTGATCCTAAGCAAAGAGGGAGTGATTGAATAAGAAAAAGGAGAGATTTGGTAAACTATTGAATGGAATCTTTTGGATTGTATGGTAGAGCATGTGGTGTTTCCATCAATGCCAAAGAGGGAGATTGTTGGAAACTACAATTGAAACAATTTCTATATTGTCATTAATGTCAAACGTTAATTGGTAAGACAGTTTCTATCTAGTAGAGTACCATATCTTTTGATTGATGAAGAGGATTTGAAAAGAAGAGATAACAAGAGGACCTAAGGAAAGGTTGAGTTATGTCATAATACAATGGGTACTTTATTAGTTGGCACATTGACAAGGTAATGTGTTGTTCATCTTTAACACTAAGTGAAGAAGTCAATAAATTTTAAGCATAGGCTTAAGCGAGACAAAGAGAAGAAAATCAATTTAAGCCGAGTGATGCTAGTGTTGACCAAGTGCCAATAGAAGATGAGTAAAATTTTAGTCTCGACCGAGTATCAATAATTGTTGAGTATTAGAGAATTAACTGAGTGAAGACAGTGTTTGCTAAGAAGAAGAGTTTTAGTGATGACTGAGATATCTAGTGATGACCGAGTAGATGAACATAGTATTGACCAAGTGTCAGTAATTTATAGTTTGTGAAGGAATTGAGAATCCCAGCCAACATAGTTGAATTCTTGGGATATTTAAAATGTGTTGACATTAATTATAAATGATATGGAGCATTTAATGCATGATAAATCATTTTCTTACGGATTCAAGGATAATTTTGGAGAATTATCTAGAAGGGTAAGAAGGAGAACAAAAAGATGGAAGGATTCAATGAATCTGACCTAAAACTAAAATCTACAGAAGATATTAAGTGTAAAAATATTAATCTACCTAATCAAGGAAGTATAAGGATGACCTAATTGTGAGGTTATGAAATGTGGTGGAATAGGTTGATATTATTGACTGACGAATCTAAGTAGAAGGCTAAGAAGAGTTGTGAAGAGATGAACAAAGTTGAGATGATTTCTTGAAGGGATTTATGAGCAGATCAGAGATGGAGATGGAAATGAAGGTCAGCTAGTAAATTAGTAGATGAGTGTATTGGATTTGTGTTTAAAAAGTGAGCTGTATATTTTATATCAAATCCTACTGTTACTTTCTAACCATTGTAACAGTCAAAATCCTTTAATCAAGGTTGACCTAATAGTCATTTTGTAAATGCTTTAGTCAAGGTAACATTCTGATGGAATGTTCTTAAGCCCTCTAACCAAGTCACTCTTGACAAGGTGATTAAATCCTTTAACAGGGTCACACCTAACAATTTGTATTGTAAACCTTTAACAGGGTTGGCTTCTCATAGATCTCACTTCAGAAGAGTGAAAATTTAGTATCATGTTACTGGTGGTTTTTCTCATATTTGGTTTTCACATTAAATCCTGGTGTTATACTTGTGTGAATGTTATTTGATGTGTTGTTGAAAGTTCTATATTCTAAAATTTGATTACTTTTGGATAGTGGACTACAAGTTTTATGTTACTGATATATTCTATAGAGATTGAGTGAATTAATGAATAGATATAAGTTTGTTGAAGAGTTTAAAAGTTGAATTAGTACATCTGGACCTGAGGATAATTGATTCACCCCCCTCCCATCTCAATTATTCTAAAATCATTCTAACAGTATGTTGTAGAATCACCAATTTCTTATAGATATAACTTCATCATGCTTTTCCATGTTGATAAATTATCTTTATTCAGCTTTGGCACCTCTCTCTTATACATCTTGTGATCTTTTACTTAAGTCCTTAAAACTTCTTCGTTCAAGTACTCTTTCTTTGATACCAATTGTTAGATAACTGAGAGGGGATTGAATCAATTAATTCCAGTTATCATACAGTCCCAAACACTCTCTGATGTATAAAAAAAATCTTTCAAACAATTTAAACAACTCGGTAAAACTTTGTCTATGATTTTTTGTTTATTAACCAAATACTAGTAAATTAACTAGTGTATATACCAATCAAACCATAAATTGTAATGTGTAAATAAAAATAAAAAAAATCATCATATCCATACACATATAACACTTGATTTTTAACATGGAAACCCTGTTAGGGAAAAAACCACAGGTGGGACTGGTACCTTAAATAATTGCACTATTTTGAAGTGAGCTTGGTAATGAGCCAACCCTATTAAAGGTTACAAAATACATTGTAAGGTGTGACCTTGTTAGAGGAATAATCACTAACAGTTCTTTGTGACCAAACATTCACTATGGGGTCAACATGAAAATAATCAACATTCATTGAATGTCATAATGAAATATAAAGACTGTTAAGTCCCACTCAGTTAAGAGATTTATCTGTAGAAATGGTTAGAATGCAACAGTAAATGATTTGATTCAAATACAACTTTATTTTGCATATTTTTAGATCTATTCTAAGCTCAAAATACCTCTAGCCATCATGATCACTTCAATTTCCTTGTATCCTCCAACTTTGTTATGCTCAGTTAATTCCATTCTCTGGCTCTCAGTGTTGTCTACATATTTTCTCAGTTGTGTCTTCAACCCATTTGAATAGCTTCACATGAATGCAATCTTCTCACGCACATCATCCTATAATTAATCTCTTGTCTCCTTTTATAGACATCATAAATCATTTTCTTCTTATCCATATATTTTGCCTCTTAATCTTCACTATTGATTTTTCCACTTCAACCTTCCTCAGAACTTGTGTCTGTAACACGTTTCATTCTAGATCATCTGATCATCCTTGAATTTTGTCAATTGTTTGATCTCATAAATATTTTATCTTTAACCCTAGAATCATCCATATTTATCCATCTCATCATTTTTAATCGACAATCACTTGTTTTGTTTATTTCTTTTACTCATTCAATACCATGATGTGTCAATGACTTCTAACTCAATTAACACTTTACTCAGCATACACTACACTATCTTGGTGTATACTGAATTATTCATTTACTGACCACATAAACTTATACATTCTTGATCTCTAATTCATAACAGAATTATGTAATACAATCAAATCACTAACATAATTTCATAGACTCATCAATAAATTACCCAATGAATACCATATCGATATCTTTCTCATACATCTAATCTTCATGTTAATATCTCATTCCATCAACATTATACCTTCTTGAGATGTTTGTAACTATCATGATAAGTACAGTCAAAACTAGTTAACATCAATGATAATATAATAACTAATTTAATGTGTCACATATACCTTTGTATCTCGGTGATCATTAATCTCTCCCTTTGAAGTATTCAATCAGTTGTGAATCTCTCTCTTAAGATATTCAATCAGTTGTAGTATAACAATATCCACATATGCTTTGAACTAGTTCATACTTGATTCTTCTTCATCCACTGCAATCTTTGATAGTAACCTTTAAAATGTTTGAACTATCTTTTTAATAATCTTTTTCCTTTATTTTTCCTTCAATTGTCTTTCATTTATTGTTCTCTCTCTGATTTTTTCTACATATAAAATTTGTTCCTATAATGCATCTTTGTAGGATCTCTCTTCAAAATTTCAAATTTAGGTCTTTCATCAAGGTCTTCTTCTTCTTCATCAAATTTTGAATCTCATTTATCATTGTTTTGTGTTGTTGTTATAATTGTCATATTTTGTAGTTTATTTTCACCTTGTACTTCCTTGGATTCTACTTCTGTTATCTCCCCAATAGTAGGTGTCATATCGGTAGCATGTGTTACCTATTCTATTCTAGTGTCTATAACTACAACTTCTAGTGTGTTTTATTCCTCAAACTATTTATCTTCCTCATTACTCATTTCGTCATCAAATTCATCTTGTATTTTGATATGTTGACTCTCTTTTCCTCCTTAAACCTTATCAGGTTGTCTCCACTTGTCAAATCTATATCCTCTTCTTTTTCATATATTTTACCAATCTATGATTCTTTCTCTTTTTGTATCTCTACATTAAAATTTGTTTTCCACATTTTCAGTCCTTCTTTGACTTTTTTATGTAGTCCTACCATTATTCTTGTTGTTCTATTCCTTTTAGAGAATCTATTTTCATTTTTCTTCATCAATTGATCAATCTCTTCAACATTTGCTTTTGGCTTTGTAAGTATCAAGGTTCTTTCTCTCCTTTTTCTCTCATGATCATCATTATCATCCCATCTTATATTGATTTTGTCAAGTATTTCCTCAAGAATAATACTTCTTAAGTCACTTTGAAATCTTATGTACTTATGATAGTGAAACACTATAACATCTTTTATAATTTTCTTATCTTCTTCTAACCATTTCCTATATTTGATTTCATGTATCTTTCTGATAGTTCCACAATTTCTTATTTTGTTTTCTATACCCATCACTATTCTTGGAATTATCACTCTTGATGATCCTATCTCAAGTTTTGGTTCATCATTCTTTATTCTTGTTTTTGTGCTTCATTTTACTGTTGATTGACTTCTTGTATTCCTCCTTGGTGTATTTTGTGTTGTTCTTGATCTTGTTCTCTTTGTCGGTGGTAGCTCTTCTTCAACTTCTTTGTCATTAGCATGTCTCTGTTTGGCTTACTTGTTTTTTATTTTGGCATATGTTTTTGGTACTATGTTTACTTCTTGTCTTATTATTGTACTATTTCTTTCTTCCTTTGATTTCTTTTCATCTGATGTTATCCTTTTGTATACTTCTTCATAAGTTCCAAATTGATTAGCTTTCATGTCCATAGATTGAATCAACAGTTTATCATTACTTGTTATGAGTTCATTATCCTTTGCTTCATATCCAAATGGTTGTAACCAAGATATGTGTGGCTCCACAGCTTTGATTATACATGAATGTGTACTAACTAGAAAACATATATCTTTCTTGTATTTTTCAACAATATGGGGTGGTATCTGATATCTGTCATACATTCTTCCTTGAAATTATTTGAAATAACTCCACATTAATGTGTTGCAATTACTTTCCAATTGTTCAATGTACTTATTAATCTGATATATAATTGGTTCACTTAATGTCCAATTTTCTCTATCGATGCCTAGAAAATAGTTGTATATATAGAAAAATATACATAATAGTAGTGCTCCAAACTTTAATCCTTGTTTCTTGATTTTCCTTAAATTCACCATTAGCTGATTCTGCATCATTTCTGCTAAGTCATATCTATTACCTTTAGTAAAAATCTCATATCATGCAAATTTTAGTGCTCCTCTTGATATGTTTTCTAACTGATTTTCTTGATATATCTTGTAGCCAATAATCATTTATCCAAATCTCATTTCCTTATCCAAAATATTGTTCACAAAAAAATTTTTTGATCTTGGTTGTACCTTACTAAACCTTCAATTTTTATTTTAGGATCTAACTCTTTTATACATTTTCTCCTATTAGTCAATAATCATGGCATTGTACTAATAATTTCCTTTGTGATTTCAATTTATCTATATCCTTCCAACCATATGTAGTCTCCATGTATTCAACTCAATACACACTTGATCCACTCAGCTTCAAAATTCTTTGACATGTGCACGATGTGTGTCAATCCTTTTATTTCCAAATGCACATACTCTTCATTCAAGATTCTTTCCTCTCTGTATAATTCCTGGTAGGCTGTCCTTATATCTTCATCATCAATTTCAGTCTATTTGTATTTAATAAATGATCTTACATCTTCTGTCAACATGACTCTGTATGTTATTCAGGATAATCCTCTACCTCCTCTTGCATCTGTGATTTTCAAAGTACTTGACAGATATTCTAGTTCATCCTCTCTGATTTGTTAACTAGTACCATTCTCTCTATCATTGTGATGTTCCTTCACTTATCCAATATTTTGAGTGTCTAGGGTTTTCAATTCAATCAATCCATCTAAATCTATAGAATGAATTAGCAACAATATTTCTTTAAGCTTTGATCTATGCAGTGACTTTCCAAAATGTGACTATTTCATGATGACTTTCATTATATATGATGAAAAGGTGTCCAATAGCTATTGTACTAAAACATTTATTGTAGGCTGACTGTAGTTTTTATACTGATAATGATTTTATTTCACCGATAGTAATCTCATGCTTAATACTTTTCTATCATTACATCTATTTTCTGCTCATGAATATTTCAGCTTAGAATTTGATTTAAGGGACTTCTCATATGTTTCAATAAGATTTTATGTCCCTAAGCATTTACTTATTTTCTTAGTTGGTAGATGAATTCCCTACGTCATCCAACACATGGTCTTCCATTGATGTTGCACCATCTTCTTTCTTTCTCCATATCTTCTTCATTTCCTCTCTTACTTGTTCTTTATTTATAGTCCTTTCTCCTTTAGTGTCATTTATGGTATTGTACCAATATCTCCAGTAGTAGGCAACATGACCAAACTTTGAGAAAATGTAACATGGTAATGCAAATGGTCTCCATAGTTTAGTTCTTTCTTCATTTCTTTCTTTTCCACATTCTGATGGTAAGTGTCCAGATTTTTTACAATTAAAACATGTAGCATAATTATTTATTTCTTTTCTTCGATAATAAACTAATTTCCTTGTTGTCACTACCTTAGTTCCATATCCTTCATCTTTTTATCCATAGTGATTACATTTGTAGTAGTATCAATAGAATTTTTTCTTAGATGTTCTATTAATAGTTTCAGATCTACAATCAATAGCTTTATGACCAAACTTATTGCAAATGTAACAATAACAATTAAAGAATGTTCTTTTAGGAATGTTCACTTGTTTGCTTCTACACATATTAGAAGTATGGCCATATTTTCCACAATTGTAGCAGGTAGGCTTGTAGGATTTCTTACCTTATGTATCACAGGATCCTTCAGAGGTTTGTTGTCTAGATTTTGATGATTCTCTGATCTCCATTGTGTTGTTATCGATATACCCCAGTCCAATAGTGTCACTTGGTTTTCTTTGATTTTTCAATTGTTCATCATTTTTTAGCATGTTTTCTTTGATCTTTTTCAATCTAGCATTATATTCTTTTTCAACTTTCATGTTGTGTTTAAGTTCTTCATTTTCTTCCTTCTTATGATTTTTTGCTGACAATTTTTGAATCATGTCATTGATATCTCTTATCATTTCATTTCTTGCTCAAACTTCTTCTATTTGTACTTATAGGAGTAAATCTTTGTTTTTTATTATTTTTTCAACATTTCTCTTCTTGGTTTCTAGAATTTATTTGGCACTTTCAGGAATCGTCATTCTTTCTAGTACTTTTGTCATTCTCAAGGCTTGACTTTCATGTTCCTTTTTCATTTGACAGGTCTTTTTTCAATTAATTCATTGTTATTTTTTGATAGGTCTTGTATAGTTGCATCAGCTTCCTCATATTTGATACTATCTTTTCATAGTCTATTCAAGGTCATCAAAGTTCTTTTTGAGTCTTATTGTCAGTTCCTTTCTTTTTGCAAATGATGTTCTTAGCTTATTATTTAGATCATCGATCTATTCATTAGCATCCCCTAGGGCTTCTTCCAACTCTCTCTGATACCTGTAACTTCCCATCATTCCAAATCTACTCTTAAGTTGTTAAACTTTCCTCTAGAGAACCAATGCTCTGATACCAATTGTTGGAAATTTCTAGGTAGGTTACTGAGGGGGGGGTGAATCAATACCACATATATTTCAAGCTAATTCAACAATTTGAGCATAAACCAATAACCAGTAAAATACTTATACCAATAACTATTTTTTTGTTTACCGATAGCTTCTATAATGTTTAACCAATAACTAATTACATGCAAATTAAACATACAACACAAATATTCAAAAACTTAACACAATATTTTGGTATCACAGAAAACTCTTAAACAGAGGGAAAAACTATGGTGGGGATGATACCCACAACTCATAATTGCAGTAATAAGATGGCCAATTAGGAGCTTACATAAGTGTCATCTTCTAAATGACTTCACCTTGTTAGGAGTGCCTAAGTATACCCTATTAGGAGTATTGAAAGTCCTATATAAGACTACTATGTTAAGATATTTTATCCCACTTATACATTGTTCACCCTGTTAAAGGATTTATAATAAGTTTCTAAATAGAACTTCTATGTTTGGTTAGAGAGTACCCATTTAAGGGATTTCACAATCTTGTTGCTAAACTGTTAGTAATAAATGAAGAAGAAATTTGACCTATAGATTCTTTCTCCTAAAGCTTGTCAGATCTCGTTTCCCTCTTCTTCTTCTCTAATCTTCTTTCTAATCTTTGTCAATAACATACATCATCGCTTCTATCTGTGTCCTCTTATCTATATCTTTGTATATCTATTTGCATTCGTATTTCTTTCTATTTCCTTAGTTCTCCTCTTATAGTTTCTTTCCCTAATTAGGGTTTCTTGATCTTCCATAAAATATTTTCTAATTTGATGTCATCCTCGTTCGTAACTTTTTATTTATTTTCACCACTAATGCTTTCCGATAACCTTTTCTTTGTGTTGATAACACTTCCTATTTCTGATAACACTTCCCGATAGTGTCTATGTCGATATGTCCTTCCTTTCTTTATCTCTATTCCTAATGTTATTTTCCACCAATGACAATCTAATCAAAATCATCATTGATTTCTAATTAATTACTTGTAGAGAATTTGGTCAAGTAACACCAAGAACTAATAGTAGTTAGAAGCAGGGTAAATTGAATTTTTCACTGGACCAGAACATCAATAGTACCAATCAAATCATCTAGCACAATCATAATCAATTTAGGTTTCTAAGAATCATCCTTAGCTAGGAAAAATGTTCTATTTTTAATTCAAATATCTCCTTAACTATCAGGAATTATCTGATGAATTCATCTCTATATTTCTGCACTAGAGACATTTCCAACAGTAGTGAATTAATCTTTCTCCTTTCAACACCATATTTTTCTTTAAATATATCAAATGATTGATCATATTTTTTTATTTTTGAGTCAATAGAATCAATCTTTTCTTTATGATTATTAGTATAAGTAGGCCACCTGAGATAGTACTTTTAGATCTAAGAAACAACACCAATACATTTTCTCATATCTTTTATATACATACAACCAACTTCTTCTAAGCAACAATTAATTTTTTGCACATGGCTCTTTGTATTTTATCTTCAAAATTAGATTCTTCCTTTTTAGTATTATCAATATTCAAATGTTCACTAAGAAGATCAGCTAAAACATCTAGGGGAAAATCTTCAAGAGAATTGGGAACATCCTAGCTATTGATTAGCCTATCATTGGACCCTCGTAGGCTAGTAGAGATGGATAGAGGGTCAATTTGTGCATAGAGGAGATATGCTTATCTGATGGTTCAAATTTTGCAGAGCTAAGCACCCTTGATTTGGTATGGAGAGGTTTCAGACTCTGTTTGTTTGAGTTTTGCTATTTTTAGCAACTTTTAGAGTCATAGAGATGGACCTCTGCTATTTTTAGAAATATTATTTGATCACATGGGAAATTATTATGCCAATCCTAGTTCTAGATGGTTAAGCCAGATTCACATTTTTGAGGGATTTATTTAGTTTTTGGTGATTATATATTAACTAAATGGCAAAGGATTTAATATTAAGCTGTAAATTGAATTTATATTAAATCACTTAAGTGATGGATCTTAATATCATAAAGGGGGCCAAATTAATGTATTAATTTATTGGCATGTTTTCCTAAGTCTAAATCATTAAATTTATTTGATGATTATATTTTTAATGCCTTGAAGAAATTAATCGCATCTTTTCAAAGAATTGTGAATTAGGGTTGGAAAGCCTATTTATGCTTGTTGGGGAAAGAAGAAAGGCATCCATTGTTATTGTTATTGATTATTGCTTCTTGCTCTGAGCTCTAGACAAGGGTTTTCAACATTTCACCATTGGAGAAACATCAATTTCTTCTGTGTTCATCATTTGAACCAGTTAAATACCTGGTTTGGAAAGATAATATCGGCTGGCAGTTGGGAATTGACAAAGACAAATTATATCATATAGAGGTTGAAATGTGGGGACAGAACAACATCTTTAGCATTTACTACTTCAGCAAATAAATAATTATAGCAGCACATGAGAGTCTTATTCCAGGTTTTTTATGTAGTTCATAGTTGCCTTTGGTGATATTTTTCCAATAAAAGATTGTTTGGATTTTTCTTGTATTTCATTAGAAAATAAATAGAAGTTGTAGTAGTATTTCAAATTGTTTCAGAATTTTAGATTATGGTATATTTTCTTTTTTTTCTAAAACTTGTGAAAACCACAAAAAAACTATAAAATTTCAAAACAAATATTGAGACAAAACAGCTTCAGCAATTAGAGCCTGTGAAGGGTTCCCACAGTGGTATCAGAGCTAAATCCTGCCATCCTGAGGGTTTAGTTATTACATGCAACCAGAGCAGGTTGGTTCACACAGGTATTATATAGGCAGGAGAGCCTTACTTGAAGGTGAACATGTTTTAGAACAATCGATCATCATGGGTGACAGGTGTGATGGTAGCCCACCTAGGGTAAACAAGAATGATGAAGACCAGGAAACTAGAGTTTTTTAGAACTAGGGCAACAGGGCAACAACAGGTGGCCCAAGCATTACAGGCACTAACTACCATGATGGAGCAGATGAATCCACCTGACAGGTAGAATAGGGAACATGAGGATAATAGGAGTGTTATAGGTTCTCCACGAGCACAAAGGACACACTGTAGGATAGCAGATGGACCCACACATCCTACCTTTGTTAGGGAGGAACCAGTACAGGATCTAGTAGAGGAAGCTAGGTATGAGATGTTTGCAGACATCCTTATGGTTTCAAATGATGAGTGGGAACTATTGGCCCCACATGTGTGAGAAAGGATGACATTTGAAAGGTTTGTGAACCAAAGGAGAGAACACTACTTTGCAGTCAAACAGGATAGGAGACCCAGGGGGCAGAATAATGAACTAAAGCATGCTACAGGCAAGCTTTCCTTGTCCACTTTTGATGGTAGTGGTAGATTGACAGTGCAAGCTTGGATCCACAAGCTTGATACCTTCTTAGCATTGAGGCCTATGATAGAGATTGAGGAAATAAAATATGCCACCTTACATTTGGATGGAGTAGCAGATGATTCATGGTATCATGGGTTGATCACTTTTCAGCACAACCAGGTGACTTCTTACCAGGACTTCATGGACAGATTGGTTGAAAGGTTTGATATGAAAGATCCAGAGGTATACTTTAGAGACCTAGCACAACTCAAATAGACAAGGAGCTTAGAGAATTTTATTAATGAGTTTCATCGGTCCTCAGTTATGGTGCTAGACATATCAAAGAGGAGGTTAATAGTACTATTTACTCAAGGCTTAGCCGAACCAGTCAGAGGTTGGGTAAAGGCTTTTGATCCTTCCACATTGAATGATGCTATGAAGAAAGCTAGGAGCATGGAGTATGCAGCCCCGATAAATAAATTTCAGCCCAAGGAAGCTTCCTCTAGCTAGAACAATAAGCCATTCTTTAAGAAACCAGAGAAGACTGAATTTAAACCCAAAAATAGAGATAAATCTTTTGCACCTCTTGATAGGGAAACACTTAATGATTTGCAGAAGAAGAAATTGTGTTTCTATTTCAAAGGACCTTATGATATGAACCATGATTTTCCTTTAAGACCCAAGGGCAAAGCAAATAGGGTTATGTGGGCTTATTATGAGGATTCTAATTCTAAAAATTCAGACCAGCAATCTAAAAATGAGGAATCAGCTGAAGAAAATGAAAGCACAGGTGATGAAAAGATGAACCAAATGGCTACATGTGAATAAAATACTGAGGGTAGACTTAAGGAGGCCCAACTCACTAGTGTGCAGTAGGAGGGATCATTCAGGATGAGGGGAGTATTGGTAGGGCAACGAGTTATCACCTTGCTCGATAGAGATGCCACTCATAATTTTATTGATTCCGGGCTAATCGAGAGACATGGGATTTAGATAGAGTAGTTTGAGGGTTTGAGAGTGAGGGTATCTGATGGCTACATCCTCAAATGTGATAGGAAGATTACAGGTCTACCCCTGAGGATTAATAACTTTGACTTTGAAGCTTATTTTTATGTTGTAAACATGGGTGACACAGATTTAGTACTTGGTATGACTTGGTTGCATGACATTAGAGTGTTCACTCTCAATTTGAGAGACATGGAGATGAAGTTCCAATCAGATGGAAAGACACATATACTTAAGGCCATCCGTGACAGTGAGTTTAGGATGATGTCCTGTAGATGCATGGGGAGCTTGTTGAGACATGACCAGGTTGAGTGGGCAGCCCATTGCACTTTGATGCCATCATAGGGGTAGAAACATTCTAAGTATCATCCAAACATACAAGCGCTAAGAATCAAGCATAGTAATGTGTTCAGTGACATTCCACTAGGTAGTCCTCCTGATAGAGGTATTGAGCACATCATTGAGTTGGAGGAGGGTGCCAAACCCATTATGATTACACCCTACAGACATCTAAAGAGATTGAAGGATGAGATTGAGAAAACCATCAAGGAACTACTTGCTATGGGGCACATTAGACCAAGTAAGTCTCCTTTAGCTTCTTCTATGGTTTTGGTGAAGAAGAAGGATGGTACTCTTAGGATGTGCATAGATTATAGGGTCCTGAACAAGAATTCTATCAAAAATAGGTACCCCATACCATGGATTGATGAGTTATTAGATGAGTTACATGGAGCATGCTTCTTCTCCAAAATTAATTTGAGATCCGGGTATCATTAGATCTGAGTCGGAGAGCAGGATATAGAGAAGATGACATTTCAGTGTCATTGTGGCCATTTTGAGTTTGTATTTATGCCATTTGGGATAACTAATGCTCTGACCACTTTTCAGTCCACGATGAACAGGGTCTTTCAGCCTCAGTTGAGGAAATTTTTGTTAGTCTTCTTTGATGACATCCTAGTGTATAGTAGGACATCGGATGAGCATGTGTAGCACTTAGACACTATGTTGATTATTTTGAGCAGGGAATCCTTATATGAAAAGGAGTCTAAATGTGATTTGGGATTATCAGAGTTATTATATCTGGGTCACATTATCAGTGCACAAGGAGTACACATGGATCCTAAAAATATCTGTGCTATTGTCGAGTGGCCTACTCCAGTAAACCTGACATAGTTGAGAGGATTTTTGGGGTTGTGTGGGTTCTAAAGGAGGTTTGTTAGTGGATATTCCAGGCATGCAACACCCTTGATGAATTTGATGAGGAAGGGGGCTTTCTTGTAGACTCCTAAGGCACAAGAGTGTTTTGAAAAATTCAAGGAGTTGATGACTTCTTGTCTAGTGCTAGCATTACCAGATTTTAGTAAGCCATTTGAGCTTCATTGTGATGCATCTGGTGAGGGCATTAGAGTGGTGCTTATGCAAGACAAGAACCCAATTGTGTATGAGAGTAGGAAGCTCAAGGGACCTGAGAGGAGCTTCAACATTTATGATAAGGAAATGTTGGTCATAATGCATGCTTTGGCCAAATTCAGACAGTATTTAGTGGGCAGCAAATTCAGCATAAAAATAGACCACAATAGTCTGAAACATTTCCTGGGACAGCAAGATCTTAATGACAGGGAGCAAAAATGGATAAGTAAATTACAGGCATATGACTTTGATATTACCTATTTCAAGGGGACACAAAATGTAGTAGTAGATGCCTTGTCACAAAGACCCCACTTGAGCTTGATAATAGATATATCAGAGGACTGGAGACATTTGATCTTTGGAGAGTATGCAAAGGATACATGGGCATCAGGATTCATAGATGGATTTGTTCAGGATAGTGATTTCACCCTTGTGAATGAGGTCATCATTTACAAAGGGCACATTTATTTGGTGCCAAGGTCAAAGGTGAGGAGGATGGTGTTGAGAGTTTATCATGACTCACCTATGGTAGGACATCCAAGTTTTTATAAAACCTACTGGTAGATTTGTGAGCATTTTTCTTGGAAAGGGCTCAAGGCTGAGGTGTTACAGTATGTTAGAGAGTGTCCTACTTGCCAGTAGAATAAATAGGAGCACTCTTCTCTAGCCGGTTTACTTTAGCCACTTCTGATTCCTGACAGAAAGTGGGAGTGTTTTTCCATGGACTTCATCACAGGACTACCGAGAGCCCAGGGCAGGGACTGTATATATGTTATTGTTGATCGGCTTATGAAGTTTTCCAACTTCTTCTTGATCACTGCTACATACATTGCTACCCAGGTGGAAAATTTATTCTTCAAAGAGGTATTCAGGTTGCATGGCTTACCTCGAAGCATTGTCAGTGATAGGGACAACAGATTTATGAGTCACTTTTGGCAAGAGTTATTCAGATTGTGTAGGACAGAGCTCACTCTGAGTACTAGCTACCACCCCCAGACAGATGGACAGACTAAGATAGTCAACAAATGGGAGGAGGGATACCTTAGGAACTATATAGCAGGGTAGCAAAAGGCTTGGGTTAAGTGGATTTACCTATGTGAGTATTGCTACAATTCCACTTATCACATGTCTATTCAAATGTTACCTTTCATGGCATTATATGGGTATGAGGCACCCAATTTCATGGATCTTTTGTTGAGTGACAGTAGAGTACCTAGTGTTGGAGACTCATTATAGGAGAGCCAAAACATTGTAAAGGCTCTTAAGGAGAATATTACTAAGGCACAAAATCAGCAGAAGTAGTATGCGGATCAGAAGAGGATTGAGTGGATTTTTGAGGTAGGGTATATGGTGTACCTAATGTTACAGCCTTACCGCCAGTCCACTCTTAAAAGGAGTGGTGCCGAGAAACTGAAGCCAAGATACTATGGACCTTTCAGGGTGATCAGGAGAGTTGGAGAGGTGGCGTATGAGTTGGATTTACCGATGTAAAGTCCATAATGTTTTTCATGTGTCATGTCTCAAAAAGGCATTAGGACACTAGATTGTTCCTTCTATAGTGCATCCACCCTTGGATGATGAAGGGGAGTTGGTTTTAGTGCCCGAGGCTATTTTGGAGTTTAGGGAGAGAAATTTGAGGAGGCGCACTATGAGGGAGTACTTGGTGAAATGGAAGGACATGCCAGTTAAGGATGCCACTTGGGAGAGCGAGGAGATTTTACAGCATCCAGAATTGAGATTTCTTGATCACAAGCAATTTCAGGAAGGGCGGACTGTGATGTCCCCTTCTAGCTAGAGACATCATTCTAGCTATTGATTAGCCTATCATTGGACCCTCATAGGCTAGTAGAGATGGATAGAGGGTCAATTTTTGCACATAGGAGATATCCTTATCTGATGGTTCAAATTTTGCAGAGCTTAGCACCCTTGATTTGGTATGGAGAGGTTTCAGACTCTGTTTGTTTGAGTTTTTCTATTTTTAGCAACTTTTAGAGTCATAGAGATGGACCCCTGCTATTTTAAAAAATATTATTTGATCACATGGGAAATTATTATGCCAACTCCAGTTCCAAACAGTTAAGCCAGATTCGCATTTTTGAGGGAGTTATTTAGTTTTCGGTGATTATATATTAATTAAATGGCAAAGGATTTAATATTAAGTTGTTAATTGACTTTATATTAAATCACTTAAGTGATGGGTCTTAATATCATAAAGGGGGCCAAATTAATGTATTAATTTATTGGCATGTTTTCTTAAGTCTAAATCATTAAATTTATTCGATGATTATATTTTTAATGCCTTGAAGAAAGTAATCATAGCTTTTTGAGGAATTGTGAATTAGGGTTGGAAAGCCTATTTATGCTTGTTGGGGAAAGAAGAAAGGTATCCATTGTTATTGTTATTGATTATTGCTTCTTGCTCTGAGCTCTAGACAAGGGTTTTCAACATTTCACCATTGGAGAAACGTAGTTTTCTTTTGTGTTCACCATTTGAGACAATGAAATACCTGGTGAATTTGGTATTGTG